>JASEVX010000012.1:352305-852370 GCA_031761405.1 Serripes groenlandicus | reverse complement strand
AAACACCTGCATGCACCTCCATGCTCTCATAAAAAACACCCTGCATGCACCTCCATGCTCTCATAAAAAACACCCTGCATGCACCTCCATGCTCTCATAAAAAAACAACCTGCATGCACATCCATGCTCTCATAAAAAACACCCTGCATGCACCTCCATGCTCACATCAAAAACACCCTGCACGCACCTCCATGCTCTCATAAAAAACACCCTGCATGCTCCTCCATGCTCTCATAAAAAACACCCAGCACGCACACAACTCCATGCTCACATAAAAACACCCTGCACACAACTCCATGCTCACATAAAAACACCCTGCACACAACTCCATGCTCTCTTAAAAAACACCCTGCATGCACCTCCATGTTCTCATAAAAAACAAACTGCATGCACCTCCATGCTCACATAAAAAACACCCTGCACACACCTCCATGCTCTCATAAAAAAACACCCTGCATGCATCTCCATGCTCTCATAAAAAACACCATGCATGCACATCCATGCTCTCATAAAAAACACCCTGCATGCACCTCCATGCTCTCATAAAAAACACACTGCATGCTCCTCCATGCTCTCATAAAAAACACCCTGCACACAACTCCATGCTCACATAAAAACACCCTGCACACAACTCCATGCTCTCTTAAAAAACACCCTGCATGCACCTCCATGTTCTCATAAAAAACACACTGCATGCACCTCCATGCTCACATAAAAAACACCCTGCACACACCTCCATGCTCTCATAAAAAAACACCCTGCATGCATCTCCATGCTCTCATAAAAAACACCCTGCGTTCACCTCCATGCTCTCATAAAAACACCCTGCATGCACCTCCATGCTCTCATAAAAAACACCCTGCATGCACCTCCATGCTCTCATAAAAAACAACCTGCATGCACCTCCATGCTCTCATAAAAAACACCCTGCATGCACCTCCATGCTCTCATAAAAAACACCCTGCATGCACCTCCACGCTCTCATAAAAAACACCCTGCATGCACCTCCATGCTCTCATAAAAAACACACTGCATGCACCTCCACGCTCTCATAAAAAAAAAAAACCTGCATGCACCTCCATGCTCTCATAAAAAACACCCTGCATGCACCTCCATGCTCTCATAAAAAACACCCTGCATGCACCTCCATGCTCTCATAAAAAAAAAAAATGCACGCACCTCCATGCTCTCATAAAAAACACCCTGCATGCACCTCCATGCTCTCATAAAAAACAACCTGCATGCACCTCCATGCTCTCATAAAAAACACCCTGCATGCACCTCCATGCTCTCATAAATAACACCCTGCATGCACATCCATGCTCTCATAAAAAACACACTGCATGCACCTCCATGCTCACACAAAAAACACCCTGCACACACCTCCATGCTCTCATAAAAAACACCCTGCATGCACCTCCATGCTCTCATAAAAAAACACCCTGCATGCACCTCCATGCTCTCATAAAAAACACACTGCATGCACCTCCATGCTCACATAAAAAACACCCTGCATGCACCTCCATGCTCTCATAAAAAACAACCTGCATGCACCTCCATGCTCTCATAAAAAACACCCTGCATGCACCTCCATGCTCTCATAAAGAACACCCTGCATGCACCTCCATGCTCTCATAAAAAACACACTGCATGCACCTCCATGCTCACACAAAAAACACCCTGCACACACCTCCATGCTCTCATAAAAAACACCCTGCATGCACCTCCATGCTCTCATAAAAAAACACCCTGCATGCACCTCCATGCTCTCATAAAAAACACACTGCATGCACCTCCATGCTAACATAAAAAACACCCTGCATGCACCTCCATGCTCTCATAAAAAACAACCTGCATGCACCTCCATGCTCTCATAAAAAACACCCTGCATGCACCTCCATGCTCTCATAAAGAACACCCTGCATGCACCTCCATGCTCTCATAAAAAAAACACCTGCATGCACCTCCATGCTCTCATAAAAAACACCCTGCATGCACCTCCATGCTCTCATAAAAAACACCCTGCATGCACCTCCATGCTCTCATAAAAAACAACCTGCATGCACCTCCATGCTCTCATAAAAAACACCCTGCATGCACCTCCATGCTCTCATAAAAAACACCCTGCATGCACCTCCACGCTCTCATAAAAAACACCCTGCATGCACCTCCATGCTCTCATAAAAAACACACTGCATGCACCTCCACGCTCTCATAAAAAAAAAACACCTGCATGCACCTCCATGCTCTCATAAAAAACACCCTGCATGCACCTCCATGCTCTCATAAAAAACACCCTGCATGCACCTCCATGCTCTCATAAAAAAACAACCTGCATGCACATCCATGCTCTCATAAAAAACACCCTGCATGCACCTCCATGCTCACATCAAAAACACCCTGCACGCACCTCCATGCTCTCATAAAAAACACCCTGCATGCTCCTCCATGCTCTCATAAAAAACACCCAGCACGCACACAACTCCATGCTCACATAAAAACACCCTGCACACAACTCCATGCTCACATAAAAACACCCTGCACACAACTCCATGCTCTCTTAAAAAACACCCTGCATGCACCTCCATGTTCTCATAAAAAACAAACTGCATGCACCTCCATGCTCACATAAAAAACACCCTGCACACACCTCCATGCTCTCATAAAAAAACACCCTGCATGCATCTCCATGCTCTCATAAAAAACACCATGCATGCACATCCATGCTCTCATAAAAAACACCCTGCATGCACCTCCATGCTCTCATAAAAAACACACTGCATGCTCCTCCATGCTCTCATAAAAAACACCCTGCACACAACTCCATGCTCACATAAAAACACCCTGCACACAACTCCATGCTCTCTTAAAAAACACCCTGCATGCACCTCCATGTTCTCATAAAAAACACACTGCATGCACCTCCATGCTCACATAAAAAACACCCTGCACACACCTCCATGCTCTCATAAAAAAACACCCTGCATGCATCTCCATGCTCTCATAAAAAACACCCTGCGTTCACCTCCATGCTCTCATAAAAACACCCTGCATGCACCTCCATGCTCTCATAAAAAACACCCTGCATGCACCTCCATGCTCTCATAAAAAACAACCTGCATGCACCTCCATGCTCTCATAAAAAACACCCTGCATGCACCTCCATGCTCTCATAAAAAACACCCTGCATGCACCTCCACGCTCTCATAAAAAACACCCTGCATGCACCTCCATGCTCTCATAAAAAACACACTGCATGCACCTCCACGCTCTCATAAAAAAAAAACACCTGCATGCACCTCCATGCTCTCATAAAAAACACCCTGCATGCACCTCCATGCTCTCATAAAAAAAAAAAATGCACGCACCTCCATGCTCTCATAAAAAACACCCTGCATGCACCTCCATGCTCTCATAAAAAACAACCTGCATGCACCTCCATGCTCTCATAAAAAACACCCTGCATGCACCTCCATGCTCTCATAAATAACACCCTGCATGCACCTCCATGCTCTCATAAAAAACACACTGCATGCACCTCCATGCTCACACAAAAAACACCCTGCACACACCTCCATGCTCTCATAAAAAACACCCTGCATGCACCTCCATGCTCTCATAAAAAAACACCCTGCATGCACCTCCATGCTCTCATAAAAAACACACTGCATGCACCTCCATGCTCACATAAAAAACACCCTGCATGCACCTCCATGCTCTCATAAAAAACAACCTGCATGCACCTCCATGCTCTCATAAAAAACACCCTGCATGCACCTCCATGCTCTCATAAAGAACACCCTGCATGCACCTCCATGCTCTCATAAAAAAAACACCTGCATGCACCTCCATGCTCTCATAAAAAACACCCTGCATGCACCTCCATGCTTTCATAAAAAACACCCTGCATGCACCTCCATGCTCTCATAAAAAACAACCTGCATGCACCTCCATGCTCTCATAAAAAACACACTGCATGCACCTCCACGCTCTCATAAAAAAAAAACACCTGCATGCACCTCCATGCTCTCATAAAAAACACCCTGCATGCACCTCCATGCTCTCATAAAAAACACCCTGCATGCACCTGCATGCACCTCCATGCTCTCATAAAAAAACAACCTGCATGCACATCCATGCTCTCATAAAAAACACCCTGCATGCACCTCCATGCTCACATCAAAAACACCCTGCACGAACCTCCATGCTCTCATAAAAAACACCCTGCATGCTCCTCCATGCTCTCATAAAAAACACCCTGCACACAACTCCATGCTCACATAAAAACACCCTGCACACAACTCCATGCTCACATAAAAACACCCTGCACACAACTCCATGCTCTCTTAAAAAACACCCTGCATGCACCTCCATGTTCTCATAAAAAACAAACTGCATGCACTTCCATGCTCACATAAAAAACACCCTGCACACACCTCCATGCTCTCATAAAAAAACACCCTGCATGCATCTCCATGCTCTCATAAAAAACACCATGCATGCACCTCCATGCTCTCATAAAAAACACCCTGCATGCACCTCCATGCTCTCATAAAAAACACACTGCATGCTCCTCCATGCTCTCATAAAAAACACCCTGCACACAACTCCATGCTCACATAAAAACACCCTGCACACAACTCCATGCTCACATAAAAACACCCTGCACACAACTCCATGCTCTCTTAAAAAACACCCTGCATGCACCTCCATGTTCTCATAAAAAACACACTGCATGCACCTCCATGCTCACATAAAAAACACCCTGCACACACCTCCATGCTCTCATAAAAAAACACCCTGCATGCATCTCCATGCTCTCATAAAAAACACCCTGCGTTCACCTCCATGCTCTCATAAAAACACCCTGGATGCACCTCCATGCTCTCATAAAAAACACCCTGCATGCACCTCCATGCTCTCATAAAAAACACCCTGCATGCACCTCCATGCTCTCATAAAAAAAAAAACCTGCACGCACCTCCATGCTCTCATAAAAAACACCCTGCATGCACCTCCATGCTCTCATAAAAAACAACCTGCATGCACCTCCATGCTCTCATAAAAAACACCCTGCATGCACCTCCATGCTCTCATAAATAACACCCTGCATGCACCTCCATGCTCTCATAAAAAACACACTGCATGCACCTCCATGCTCACACAAAAAACACCCTGCACACACCTCCATGCTCTCATAAAAAACACCCTGCATGCACCTCCATGCTCTCATAAAAAAACACCCTGCATGCACCTCCATGCTCTCATAAAAAACACACTGCATGCACCTCCATGCTCACATAAAAAACACCCTGCATGCACCTCCATGCTCTCATAAAAAACAACCTGCATGCACCTCCATGCTCTCATAAAAAACACCCTGCATGCACCTCCATGCTCTCATAAAGAACACCCTGCATGCACCTCCATGCTCTCATAAAAAAAAAACCTGCATGCACCTCCATGCTCTCATAAAAAACACCCTGCATGCACCTCCATGCTCTCATAAAAAACATCCTGCATGCACCTCCATGCTCTCATAAAAAAAAAACCTGCATGCACCTCCATGCTCTCATAAAAAACACCCTGCATGCACCTCCATGCTCTCATAAAAAACAACCTGCATGCACCTCCATGCTCTCATAAAAAACACCCTGCATGCACCTCCATGCTCTCATAAAAAACACCCTGCATGCACCTCCATGCTCACACAAAAAACACCCTGCACACCCCTCCATGCTCTCATAAAAAACACCCTGCATGCACCTCCATGCTCTCATAAAAAAACACCCTGCATGCACCTCCATGCTCTCATAAAAAACACACTGCATGCACCTCCATGCTCACATAAAAAACACCCTGCACACACCATGCTCTCATAAAAAACACCCTGCACACACCTCCATGCTCTCATAAAAAACACCCTGCATGCACCTCCATGCTCTCATAAAAAACACCCTGCATGCACTTCCATGCTCTCATAAAAAACACCCTGCATGCATATTCATGCTCTCATAAAAAAACACCCTGCATGCACCTCCATGCTCTCATAAAAAAAAAACCTGCATGCACCTCCATGCTCTCATAAAAAACACCCTGCATGTACCTCCATGCCCTCATAAAAAACACCCTACATGCACCTTCATGCTCTCATAAAAAACACCCTGCATGCACCTCCATGCTCTCATAAAAAACATCCTGCATGCATCTCCATGCTCTTATAAAAAACACCCTGCATGCACCTCCATGCTCACATAAAAAACACCCTGCACGCACCTTCATGCTCTCATAAAAAACACCGTGCCTGCACCTCCATGCTCTCATAAAAAACACCCTGCATGCACCTCCATGCTTTCATAAAAATAAAAACCTGCATGCACCTCCATGCTCTCATAAAAAAAACACCTGCATGCACCTCCATGCTCTCATAAAAAACACCCTGCATGCACCTTCATGTTCACATAAAAAACAACCTTCATGCACCTCCATGCTCTTATAAAAAACACCTTGCATGCACCTCCATGCTCTCATAAAAAAAAAAACCGTTTTTCAGAAGTTTCTTGAAACTTTTTCAGTTTTGTGACTAATTTGATAACATTGCCGAGCCAGACTAGACTGCATTGGCTAATCTGGTTCTACACTGGTCGCAAAAGGTTTAAGGTTGGTTTTGGCAGAACCCGGTTTAAATATATTCATAACGTTTATCAGTTTGTTCAAAGAACACAAAGGTTTTACTTTGACATTGATACAGCAATTTCTGTGTATTTTGTATGCCTTGACTGACTGTTGATATTGCATGTGAGTGTAACTTGTGTTTAACCCTTTCCCACAAACGGACACTTTCTGAAACCTCCGCAGCAGACAACTTTTTAAGACATTTTGACAAAAGGAGAAATTGTTGATGATGTTTTCAACTCTATTTAATAATAAAACTTATTTATGGACAGTTTTATCAATTTTGTTTTTAATTTTTAAAGTCGTCTGCTGCAGATTTGTTGTTTTTGGGGAAGGGTTAACCTTTTCCCACTTGCAGATGCATGTAGATGCTATGTTTTCAACCGCTTTGCCTAGAGGTTACAATACACCAAAAAAATCCTTCTTTGTTTCCATGTAAATCGACCAGTTTCAGTCCTCGATTGTCACACTTTCTAAGCGTTTCTCATGTAGAACACCATATATCATTGAAAAGAGTTACCTTCTAGCTTTAAAACAATCCAAAGAAAATGTGGGGTCATGCATTATGCAAGAAAGGACTTGCCAGGCTAAATGGTAACCGTCATTTTGGACCAAATCAGTCCCGGATAAAACCGGTGTTTAGCATTCTCTACTTTCACTTTCAAATAAGGTCAAAATACTAAAAGTGATAAAATCAATCATTTCCAGTGCATCCTATACACATTCACAATGCGTTTAAACTCAATGTTATATAGACTCAATGTCAAATATTCAATACATTCTGGTGATGGTATACACTCATTTCTATGCAAACAAAGGTTTTTTTAGGGACTATAGTACTGTAGATCTGCAAGTCAGCAGATGTATTTAGCGTAATTTGACCTAGAGGTTTTGATAGTCATCAGCAAGTCAGCAGATGTATTTAGCGTAATTTGACCTAGAGGTTTTGATAGTCATCAGCAGATTTGTTGAAACCTTCCCAACATAGGACAAATCTGCAGCAGTGACTTTGATAACACCTAGGTAAACAAGTAGAAACTCTATATAACATCTAGGTAAACATGTAAAAACTCTCCATAACATCTAGGTAAACAAGTAGAAACTCTCCATAACATCTAGGTAAACAAGTGTAAACTGTCTATAACATCTAGGTAAACAAGTGTAAACATTCTATAACATCTAGGCAAACAAGTGTAAACTGTCTATAACATCTAGGTAAACAAGTAGAAACTCTCTAACATCTAGGTAAACATGTAGAAACTGTCTATAACATCTAGGTAAACAAGTGTAAACTGTCTATAACATATAGGTAAACAAGTGTAAACTGTCTATAACATCTAGGTAAACAAGTGTAAACTCTCTAACATCTAGGTAAACAAGTGTAAACTGTCTATAACATCTAGGTAAACAAGTGTTAACTGTCTATAACATCTAGGTAAACAAGTGTAAACTGTCTATAACATCTAGGTAAACAAGTAAAAACTCTAACATCTAGGTAAACATGTAGAAACTATCTATAACATCTAGGTAAACATGTAGAAACTGTCTATAACATATAGGTCAACGAGTGTAAACTGTCTATAACATCTAAGTAAACAAGTGTAAACTGTCTATAACATCTAAGTAAACAAGTGTAAACTGTCTATAACATCTAGGTAAACAAGTAGAAACTCTCTAACATCTAGGTAAACATGTATAAACTGTCTATAACATCTAGGTTAACAAGTAAAAACTGTCTAACATCTAGGTAAACATGTAGAAACTGTCTATAACATCTAGGTAAACGAGTGTAAACTGTCTATAACATCTAAGTAAACAAGTGTAAACTGTCTATAACATCTAAGTAAACAAGTGTAAACTGTCTATAACATCTAGGTAAACAAGTAGAAACTCTCTAACATCTAGGTAAACATGTAGAAACTGTCTATAACATCTAGGTAAACAAGTAAAAACTGTATAACATCTAGGTAAACATGTAGAAACTGTCTATAACATCTAGGTAAACGAGTGTAAACTGTCTATAACATCTAAGTAAACAAGTGTAAACTGTCTATAACATCTGGGTAAACAAGTAGAAACTGTCTAACATCTAGGTAAACATGTAGAAACTGTCTATAACATCTAGGTAAACGAGTGTAAACTGTCTATAACATCTAAGTAAACAAGTGTAAACTGTCTATAACATCTAGGTAAACAAGTAGAAACTCTCTAACATCTAGGTAAACATGTAGAAACTGTCTATAACATCTAGGTAAACATGTAGAAACTGTCTATAACATCTAGGTAAACGAGTGTAAACTGTCTATAACATCTAAGTAAACAAGTATAAACTGTCTATAACATCTAAGTAAACAAGTGTAAACTGTCTATAACATCTAGGTAAACAAGTAGAAACTCTCTAACATCTAGGTAAACATGTAGAAACTGTCTATAACATCTAGGTAAACATGTAGAAACTGTCTATAACATCTAGGTAAACGAGTGTGAACTGTCTATACCATCTAGGTAAACAAATGTTAACTCTCTAATATCTAGGTAAACATGTAGAAACTCTCTATAACACCTAGATAAACATGTGAAAACTCTATAACATCTAGGTAAACATGTAGAAACTCTATAACATCTAGGTAAACAAGTGTAAACTGTCTATAACATCTAGGTAAACAAGTAGAAACTCTCTAACATCTAGGTAAACATGTGGAAACTCCTAGGTAAACAAGTAAAAACTCTAACATCTAGGTAAACATGTAGAAACTATCTATAACATCTAGGTAAACATGTAGAAACTGTCTATAACATATAGGTAAACGAGTGTAAACTGTCTATAACATCTAAGTAAACAAGTGTAAACTGTCTATAACATCTAAGTAAACAAGTGTAAACTGTCTATAACATCTAGGTAAACAAGTAGAAACTATCTAACATCTAGGTTAACATGTAGAAACTGTCTATAACATCTAGGTAAACAAGTAAAAACTCTCTAACATCTAGGTAAACATGTAGAAACTATCTCTGTCTATAACATCTAAGTAAACAAGTGTAAACTGTCTATAACATATAAGTAAACAAGTGTAAACTGTCTATAACATCTAGGTAAACAAGTAGAAACTATCTAACATCTAGGTAAACATGTAGAAACTGTCTATAACATCTAGGTAAACAAGTAAAAACTCTCTAACATCTAGGTAAACATGTAGAAACTATCTATAACATCTAGGTAAACATGTAGAAACTGTCTATAACATATAGGTAAACGAGTGTAAACTGTCTATAACATCTAGGTAAACAAGTAAAAACTCTCTAACATCTAGGTAAACATGTAGAAACTATCTATAACATCTAGGTAAACATGTAGAAACTGTCTATAACATATAGGTAAACGAGTGTAAACTGTCTATAACATCTAAGTAAACAAGTGTAAACTGTCTATAACATCTAAGTAAACAAGTGTAAACTGTCTATAACATCTAGGTAAACAAGTAGAAACTCTCTAACATCTAGGTAAACATGTAGAAACTGTCTATAACATCTAGGTAAACAAGTAAAAACTCTCTAACATCTAGGTAAACATGTAGAAACTATCTATAACATCTAGGTAAACATGTAGAAACTGTCTATAACATATAGGTAAACGAGTGTAAACTGTCTATAACATCTAAGTAAACAAGTGTAAACTGTCTATAACATCTAAGTAAACAAGTGTAAACTGTCTATAACATCTAGGTAAACATGTAGAAACTGTCTATAACATATAGGTAAACGAGTGTAAACTGTCTATAACATCTAGGTAAACAAGTAAAAACTCTCTAACATCTAGGTAAACATGTAGAAACTATCTATAACATCTAGGTAAACATGTATAAACTGTCTATAACATATAGGTAAACGAGTGTAAACTGTCTATAACATCTAAGTAAACAAGTGTAAACTGTCTATAACATCTAGGTAAACAAGTGTAAACTGTCTATAACATCTAGGTAAACAAGTAGAAACTCTCTAACATCTAGGTAAACATGTATAAACTGTCTATAACATCTAGGTAAACAAGTAAAAACTCTCTAACATCTAGGTAAACATGTAGAAACTATCTATAACATCTAGGTAAACATGTAGAAACTGTCTATAACATATAGGTAAACGAGTGTAAACTGTCTATAACATCTAAGTAAACAAGTGTAAACTGTCTATAACATCTAAGTAAACAAGTGTAAACTGTCTATAACATCTAGGTAAACAAGTAGAAACTATCTAACATCTAGGTAAACATGTAGAAACTGTCTATAACAGCTAGGTAAACAAGTAAAAACTCTCTAACATCTAGGTAAACATGTAGAAACTGTCTACAACATCTAGGTAAACGAGTGTAAACTGTCTATAACATCTAAGTAAACAAGTGTAAACTGTATATAACATCTAAGTAAACAAGTGTAAACTGTCTATAACATCTAGGTAAACAAGTAGAAACTCTCTAACATCTAGGTAAACGTGTAGAAACTGTCTATAACATCTAGGTAAACATGTAGAAACTGTCTATAACATCTAGGTAAACAAGTGTAAACTGTCTATACCATCTAGGTAAACAAATGTTAACTCTCTAACATCTAGGTAAACAAGTAGAAACTCTAACATCTAGGTAAACATGTATAAACTCTCTATAACATCTAGATAAATATGTGGAAACTCTCTAACATCTAGGAAAACATGTAGAAACTCTCTATAACACCTAGATAAACATGTGAAAACTCTATAACATCTAGGTAAACATGTAGAAACTCAATAACATCTAGGTAAACGAGTGTAAACTGTCTATAACATCTAGGTTAACAAGTAGAAACTCTCTAACATCTAGGTAAACATGTGGAAACTCTCTATAATATCTAGATAAACATGTAAAAACTATAACATCTAGGTAAACAAGTGGAAACTCTCTATAACATCTAGGTAAACAAGTAGAAACTCTCTAACATCTAGGTAAACATGTAGAAACTCTATAACATCTAGGTAAATATGTAGAAACTCTATAACATCTAGGTAAACAAGTATAGACTATAACATCTAGGTAAACAAGTAGAAACTTTCTATAACATCTAGGTAAACATGTGTAAACTGTCTATAACATCTAGGTAAACATGTATAAACTCTATAACATCTTGGTAAACAAGTAGAAATTCTCTAACATCTAGGTAAACATGTGGAAACTCTATAACATCTAGGTAAACATGTAGAAACTCTATAACATCTAGGTAAACATGTGGAAACTCTATAACATCTAGGTAAACATGCAGAAACTCTATAACATCTAGGTAAACATGTGGAAACTATAACATCTAGGTAAACATGTGGAAACTCTATATCATCTAGGTAAACATGTGGAAACTGTCTATAACATCTAGGTAAACATGTGGAAACTCTCTATGACATCTAGGTAAACATGTTGAAACTCTATAGCATCTTTATAAATGAATATAGCAAAAGGAGAAAGTGCTCATTATTATTACAATTGCATGTGGGAAAGGATTAAAGAGTTGCTAAATATATGTATGAATTCAGATTATTGTGTCACAATCTAGGATTAAAGAGTTGCTAGATATATGTATGAATTCAGATTATTGTGTCACAATCTAGGATTAAAGAGTTGCTAGATATATGTATGAATTCAGACTATTGTGTCACAATCTAGGATTAAAGAGTTACTAGATAAATGTGTGAATTCAGATTATTGTGTCACAATCTAGAATTAAAGAGTTGGTAGATATATGTATGAATTCAGATTATTGTGTCACAATCTAGGATTAAAGAGTTGCTAGATATATGTATGAATTCAGATTATTGTTTCACAATCTTGGATTAAAGAGTTGCTAGATATATGTATGAATTCAGATTATTGTGTCACAATCTAGGATTAAAGAGTTGCTAGATATATGTATGAATTCAGATTATTGTGTCACAATCTAAGATTAAAGAGTTGCTAGATATATGTGTGAATTCAGATTATTGTGTCACAATCTAAGATTAATGAGTTGCTAGATATATGTGTGAATTCAGATTATTGTGTCACAATCTATTAGAATAATAGGAACAGCAAAATTATGAAAAAGTTGAATCATTATGATCTTGGTTTAGATTGATTATGATCTTGCTTTCTAAAGCTAGAGAGATATATTATAATTATGTAACAATTTCCCTGAATTATAAGATATGGCAGTCAAGTAAGCAGATGACCTTAAAAACTTTGTTGGAAAAGAAGGAAATTTAACGAGATACTCTGTATAATTAGCTGGTCAATTTAACGAGATAATCTGTATACTTAGCAGGTCAATTTAACGAGATACTCTGTATGCTTAGCAGGTCAATTTAACGAGATACTCTGTATAATTAGCAGGTCAATTTAACGAGATACTCTACAATTAGCAGGTCAATTAAACGAGTTACTATGTATACTTAGCAGGTCAATTTAACGAGATACTCTGTATAATTAGCAGGTCAATTAAACGAGTTACTCTGTATAATTAGCAGGTCAATTTAACGAGATACTCTGTATAATTAGCAGGTCAAATTAACGAGATACTCTGTATACTTAGCAGGTCAATTTAACGAGATACTCTGTATAATTAGCAGGTCAATTTAACAAGTTACTCTGTATAATTAGCAGGTCAATTTAACGAGATACTCTGTATAATTAGCAGGTCAATTTAACGAGATACTCTGTATAATTAGCAGGTCAATTAAACGAGATACTCTGTATAATTAGCAGGTCAATTGAACGAGTTACTCTGTAAATTAGCAGGTCAATTTAACGAGTTACTCTGTATAATTAGCAGGTCAATTAAACGAGTTACTCTGTATAATTAGCAGGTCAATTGAACGAGTTACTCTGTAAATTAGCAGGTCAATTTAACGAGTTACTCTGTATAATTAGCAGGTCAATTTAACGAGTTACTCTGTATAATTAGCAGGTCAATTGAACGAGTTACTCTGTATAATTAGCAGGTCAATTGAACGAGTTACTCTGTAAATTAGCAGGTCAATTTAACGAGTTACTCTGTATAATTAGCAGGTCAATTTAACGAGTTACTCTGTATAATTAGCAGGTCCATTGCAATGTAGTATACAAGCTGTCATCTAGACTGCAATGGTTTCATGCATGAGAAGAATTTGTAAATAATTCAGGAAAATTGAAAAATTATTCATAATGAACTATTCCTGGTTTAAGTTGCTTAATGTCTTAGCCTATATCCATATATAACGTAACAATGCAACTTGAATTAGTGTCTTAGCACTTTAGCCATATATACATAACTATGCAACTTGAATTAGTGCCAATCAGAGAGGATGAAGGTAAGATAGATATCCTTTCTTCCTGGTGACAGAATTATTATTCAACCTGTTGACATGATAGGACTTGTTTAGTTTGGGTGTAGTATGAAAACATGGGAGGCAAATGTTTAAACCACATGTTTTTAATTTGCAGTAGATGAATTTGTAAACATATAGGCCAAAATACGGCTAATCTCTAATAATAAATGAAAACATTGTTGAAAATGTAAAGATTGCTTATTATGAGTAATTCACACTGTTGCCACAATTCTTTTAAATGTTGTCTGCTGCAGTTGCATCAACATCTGTCTGTAAGTGTTAAGGTATTTACATCTGGTAGAATTTCAATGCACTAACCATGTATCAATGAAAACAAGACACTTACCATGACTATGATTTACACTAGCATTGTCACCTATCATTACATAGACTATATATGATTTACACTAGCATTGTCACCTATCATTACACAGACTATATATGATTCTCACTAGCATTGTCACCTATCATTACATATACTATATATGATTTACACTAGCATTGTCACCTATCATTACACAGACTATATATGATTCTCACTAGCATTGTCACCTATCATTACATAGACTATATATGATTCTCACTAGCATTGTCACCTATCATTACAGACTATATATGATTTACACTAGCATTGTCACCTATCATTACATAGACTATATGATTCTCACTAGCATTGTCACCTATCATTACACAGACTATATATGATTCTCACTAGCATTGTCACCTATCATTACATAGACTATACTATATGATTCTCACTAGCATTGTCACCTATCATTACACAGACTATATATGATTCTCACTAGCATTGTCACCTATCATTACATAGACAATATATGATTCTCACTAGCAGTGTCACCTATCATTACACAGACTATATATGATTCTCACTAGCATTGCCACCTATCATTACATAGACTATACTATATGATTCTCACTAGCATTGTCACCTATCATTACACAGACAATATATGATTCTCACTAGCATTGTCACCTATCATTACACAGACTATATATGATTCTCACTAGCATTGTCACCTATCATTACACAGACAATATATGATTCTCACTAGCATTGTCACCTATCCTTACATAGACTATATATGATTCTCACTAGCATTGTCACCTATCATTACATAGACTATATATGATTCTCACTAGCATTGTCACCTATCATTACACAGACAATATATGATTCTCACTAGCATTGTCACCTATCATTACATAGACTATATATGATTCTCACTAGCATTGTCACCTATCATTACACAGACTATATATGATTCTCACTAGCATTGTCACCTATCATTACATAAACTATATATGATTCTCACTAGCATTGTCACCTATCATTACACAGACTATATATGATTCTCACTAGCAATGTCACCTATCATTACATAGACTATACTATATGATTCTCACTAGCATTGTCACCTATCATTACACAGACAATATATGATTCTCACTAGCATTGTCACCTATCATTACATAGACTATATATGATTCTCACTAGCATTGTCACCTATCATTACACAGACAATATATGATTCTCACTAGCAATGTCACCTATCATTACATAGACTATGTATGATTTTCACTAGCATTGTCACCTTCATGTCATTATAAACAGTGAACACTTGATGTGTCGATGTAAACTGTCCTTGTTTTGTATCCATCATTACTAAGGCCAACGGTGATCTATTATAGTCACTCTCTGTCCGTTGTCCGTCGTTAACTTTTTTCTTTAAACAACATCTCCTTCTAAACCCCTGGACAATTTCTACAAAGCTTCACTAGAATGTTCCTTGGTGGTCAAAATTATTCAAAGATTATGCGGCATCAGAAAGTGGTGAAAATCTTTAAAATTCTTCTCCTCTAAATCCACTTGTTGAATTCCAATATAATTTGATAGAAATGTTCATTAGGTAACCCTCTACAAGTATTGTTCAAGCCATATTGATTGGTTGAAAAATATGGCAGCCAGTCTGCATCAGAAAAGGGTGAAAATAACATTTTTGGCCAGATTGCTTTAGCAATTCCGGTCCATAGATTGACGATGTCCGTCTGTCTGTCTGTCCATCAACATTTTGGTTTAAAGTTTCAGGTTGAGGCAAAATCTCAGCACTTGAAACGGTTACAAACTTGAAACTTTGCCTGAAGGTAACCAGTAACAAGTTCTATTGATTTCTATGGTTACTTTGACCTTGCCCTTGGTTTGTCGATTTTCAAGGTCAAATTGCCGACAATCCGGCCTTACCGTCTTCAGCGGTTTCTTGTTTTTAGCTCTACTGGCCAAAGGCCAGAAGGGCTTATGTCGTGGCGATTTGTCCATCGTGCGTGTGTGCGTCCGTAAACAATTTCTTGTTAACACGATACAGTCTTCACTTTTGATTGTATCTCAACCAAACTTATACAGTAGTTAGATATCCATGAGAGCTCGGTTCCTTTCAAAAACCAGATCCGCCCATGCATGACTGGATTATGGCCCTTGAAATGGTCAAAAATGGTCAAAATTGCTATAATACAGCTTGTGAACACAAAAGAGCCTCCATTTACTATCCGATCTTCACCATACATACATGCTCTGGATTGAAAATGACCAAAGAACCATACCAGTAGAGCATAGGCCCTCATGGGCCTCTTGTTTTAAAATTCCGTTCTTATGAAAGTGCGGGTTTGATAAATGTGTAGAAATGTTCCTTCAGTAACCCTCTATATAATATTCCCAAGCAATTATGCGTGGTTGAAAGACATGGCATATAGATTGCATCAGAAAAAAAGCTTAAATTAACTTTAAGCTTCAAATGCCATCTCCTCCTTATCCACTGGACCAATTTTAGCCAAACTTAATAGGAATGTTACTTGTGGGGTCTTCTTTCAAAATAGTGCAGAGATATAAATTTTATGTAAGACTTTGGTTGCTAATGCTTTCAGAAAGGTAGAAAAATGCCATAACTTTAAAATACTTCTCTGAATCCGCTTGTCTGATTATAAGATTATTTAGTAGATATTGTCCTAGATTGACTCTCTACAAAATGTGATCAAGTCATATTGATTGGTTGAAAAACATGGCCGCTAGATGGCATCAGAAATGGGGCAAAATGACAATACTTAAAAATTCCGTTCTTATTTAAGTTTTCGTCTGATAGTTTAGCAAAAAATTTAGTTAATGTTCCGTTAGTGATTCTGTACATAATTTGTTCAAGCCATATTGATTGGTTTTAAAAGATAGCTGCCAGGTGGCATCAGGAAAGGGGTAAAAAGAACTTTTAGCTTGAAACGCCATCTCTTAAACTAATGAAATAATATCAACCACACTTCAAAGAAATGTTCCTGTGGTGGTCCTCTTTGAAATTGTTCTAAGATTTATTGCATTATTACAAAAATATGTTCCCATTCTTGATCCATTTTTAGCTAGACTTTTGAAAAAACGAGAGCTATTGTCATGACCCTGGCGTCGTTGTCGGCGGCGTCTGCGGCTTGGTAGTCCGGTTAAGGTTTTTTGTTCAGCTCAGCTTTTTTAGTTCACCTGAGCTTTGCGCAAGGTGAGTTATTGTGATCGCCTTTTGTCCGGCGTCCATCGTGCGTCGTCCATCGTGCATCGTCCGTCAACTTCTTCTCCTCAGTAACAAGTGGGTCAATTGGGATGAAACTTCACAGAAAGCCTTCAAATTTTTAGGATCCATGCAGAATTCTGGTTTCCATGGCAAGGAAATGAAAAAATCTTCAAAATTCTTCTCCTCCCAAACTGGTTGACAGATTTTCAAATAATTTTGTAGAAATGTTCCTTGGATGACCCTCTATCAGATTCCTTCAAGCCATGTTGATTGGTCGAAAAACATGGCCGCCAGGGGGGGTGGGGCCTGGCTATTTTGCCTTATATGGCTATAGTGAAAACTTAAAAAAATCTTCTCCTCCGAAAGTGTCAGGCCGATTTTCAAATAATTTTGTAGAAATGTTCCTTAAGTGACCCACTCAGATTTGTTCAAGCCATATTGATTGGTCAAAAAACATGGCCGCCAGGGGGCAGGGCTATTTTGCCTTATATGGCTATAGTGAAAACTTAAGCCAAGTTGATTGGTCTGAAACTATGACCGGGGGTAGGGCTTATATAGCTAAAGTGAAAAAAAAAAAATAAGGTGAGCGATCCAGGGCCATCATGACCCTCTTGTTTCTGTTTTCTATCAGTCGAGCGTCTGTGCTGTACGTGGTGCTCTTGTTCACCTTTATAAGCACTAATATAAGTCTTGTATTTGCTACTAAACGATAACTCAGCTGATCGATTAAAGGCCCTCTTGTTCCTCCCTCAAATGAAATTTCTCCGTTTTCATGACCATATGCAATTTCACAATCTAATACTATATGACTTTTCAGGTTTTACTATAAAATGGATGGCACATCCTGAAACAATGTTAACCCGTTCCCACATACAACAATTCTGCAGCAGATGACTTAGACAACATATATGCAAAAACATGAAAAATCTATGTGAATAAATGAATAACTATTGAAGACAGTTGAAAACATCGTGGTAAACGGAGAAATAGTTTTCTAAATTTGTTTGCTCCAGAGGGGTCTGAAAGCAGAGTGTCTATGTGTGAGAAAGGGTTACCTTTTTTAGCTCACCTGACCACGAAGTGTCTATGTGTGGGAAAGGGTTACCTTTTTAGCTCACCTGAGCAAGAAGTGCTCAAGGTGAGTTATTGTGATTGCCTTTTGTCCAGCGTCTGTCGGCCAAGGCAACCAAATGAAAAAAACTTCAAAATTCTTCTTCTCCCAAACTGGTTGACCGCTTTTCAATTTTGCCTATATTTGCTTATTTGTTTTCAAAGTCATCTGCTGCAGATTTATTGTATGTTGGAAAGAGTTAAATAAAGGCATTCAAAGATATGACAACAGACTCGTATTGTCTTTTGTGTCCCTATGTTTTTTAAGCTCACCTGTCACCTAGTGACAATGTGAGCTTTTGTGATCGCCCTTCGTCCATCATCTGTCGTCCGTCGTCTGTCCACAATTTCTTGTGAAAATGATCAGCTTCATTTATTATCCCATGTTTACCAAACTTTTTCAGTAGCTAGATATCCATGAGAGCTTGGTTCGTTTCAAAAACCAAACAGATCCGTTCATGCATGATAGGATTATGGCCCTTTAAAATTGGCAAAATTGCTATAACTGACCTTGTGAACAAGATAGTCATCATTTATAATCTGATGTTTGCCAAACTTATACAGTAGCTAGATATACATGAGAGCTCAGTTCGTTTTGAAAACCAGCCAGATATGTTTATGAATGACTGAAATATGGCCCTTTAAAATTGGCAGAATTGTTATAATTATACCCCCTTCATAAAGAGGGGGTATATAGGAGTCACTGTGTCGTGCTGGCTGTCTGTCTGTCTATCGGTCGGTCGAAAGCCATATTTTTTCAGGCCTATTTCTTACAAACCACTGGGTGGAATTCAATAAAAATTTACATGAAGCTTTTATATCAATAGGATATGTGCATATCCTAAAGGGGTAAGCAATTGCATGTTATTTTACAGATTTATGGCCCTTTTACTTATTAAGTTATGGTGTAGGTCAAGGTGCCATCTGTCTGTCCGTCCGTCTGTCTGTCTGTCCTTCACGCGGAGCACTCCATTCTAGTTTTAAATAGACTTGTATAGGGAAAAAACTTTGATACTTGGTATGAAGCTTCATCTATTGGACCTCTACCAGTTTTGTTCAAGTTATAGCCCTTGGGTCAAAAATGGCCCATCCCCAGGGGTCACTTGTTTTACGAAGACTTGTATAGGGAGAAACTTTAAAAATCTTCTTGTCTGTAGGTAGAATACCCAGGCTTTTGATATTTGGTATGTAGCTTCGTCTTGTTGACCTCTACCAAGATTGTTCAAATTATAGCCCTTGGGTAAAAAATGGCCCCATCCCGGGTCTCTCGTTTGACATAATATTATACTTGTATAGGGAAAATCTTTAAAAAATCTTGTCTAAAAGTTGATATTTGAAATCTAACTTCATCTAGTGGACCTCTACCAAGATTGGTCAATTATAGCCCTTGTGTCAAAAATGGCCCCACCCTGGGGATCACTTGTTTTACATAGACTCGTTTAGGTAAACACTTTAAAAATATTCAGGTGATCGATTTAGGGCCATCTTGGCCCTCTTGTTCAAGATAAAGATTCAGAATGTTCCTTAAGTGACCCACCATCAGATTCCTTCAAGCCATGTTGATTGGTCGAAAAACACGGCCTCCAGGGGGCGAGGCTATTTTGCCTTATGTGGCTTGAGTGAAAACTTAAAAAATATTCTCCTCCGAAAGTGTTTGGCCGATTTTCAAATAATTTTGTAGAAATATTCCTAGGGTGACCCTCTATCAGATTCTTTCAAGCTATGTTGATTGGTCGAAAACTATGGCCGCCAGGGGATGGGGCTTATATGGCTTAAATGAAAAAAAATAAAATCAGGTGAGCGATCCAGGGCCATCATGGCCCACTTGTTTGTTTTATTTATTGCTGCTTTTAGGCATAATTAATGAAATTCAACATATTTTGATGAAAGTCGATAAATTGATATTGAATATAAAGTGTATTGAAATAAATTTCTGACCATACAACTTTCCCACATAAAACAAATCTGCAGGAGAAGACTTTGAAAATATCTATGCAAAAATAGGGAAAAAAAATCTGTAAATAAAAGTTTAAACATTGAAAAGAGTTGAAAACATTATTGCAAATAATTATGAGCAATTTCTCTTTTTGTCATGATGTTTTCAAAAGTCCTCTGCTGAAGAGGCGTCAGAAAGCGTCTGTATTTAGTTAAGGGTTACAGTTAAGAACATCTTGAAATTTACAAATTTACCGTTCACGCTCCGCTCCGTTCCGTTCCGCTCCGCTCTGCTCACGTTCCAATCCGTTCTCAAAGCGTTCACTCATTCATAACATTGTGATTGCTTTTTAACGCTCACTCGGAATGCTTTTTTTCGATCAAAATCCGTTCAACGATTTGATTGGCTTAAATTAATTTCGTTTCGTTTATATTTTTTTTTACTTAACCCTAAATATCAACAAACGATCTAGAGTTTTTTCAGCACAATCGTTAGTAGAAAAACGTATTACAAAAATGATCATATTAATAAGATTTGTTACATTTTAATTCAATCGGATACTTTTTATAAAACAAAAGATTAGTATATAAATATGAATTTATATAAAATAGTTTCATAAAATAATTATCAGATAGTTGTTGCAACCGTTCAATGAGCGAATGATTGGATTTTTGCAATCATTATGATTGTTTCGTTCATAGCGCAAAATTCCGTTCCGCTCATAAAGCGTTCCAACTTCGTTCCAATCACGCTCACGATCCAATCACGTTCCGCTCAGATTGTCAATTTCATGATGTTCTTAACTGTAAGACAAGTTTGACTATTTCAGGTATTGGCGCATCAGAGGCATTTAGAGCAACTGTGGCAGGGAAAAAAAGTTAAATTACATCAACGACTTGGACTGAGGCTCTTCCAGCAAGATGTGAAACAGGTTTGTGACACCATATTTGTTCATTTACATTTGATACAGACTTGTAAACATAGTAGGAAAAAGAGAAATTGCATGTCAGAAAAAAATCACCTTTTGGGCTTTGCCATCCGTTTTCAGTATTTCTTCAGTATTAAACCTTCATTTAAAGAAATGTTCAATGTTTTTGCCTATAAAGTTTACTGCTGCAGATTTCTTGTATTATTAACTGGCAGATGTGTTTGGTGTGTTAGGTAAATCAGAATACACCCAGGAACTACTTGTCCATGATCTTGTGGACATCTGTAAACAGTCTAGTAGATCAGAATACACCCAGGAACTACTTGTCCATGACCTCGTGGACTGGTGTTAACAGTTAGGTAAATCAGAATACACCCAGGAACTACGTGTCCTTGATCTCCTGGACATCTGTCAACAGTCTAGTAAATAAGAATACACCCAGGAACTACTTGTCCTTGATCTCCTGGACTGGTGTTAACAGTTAGGTAAATCAGAATACACCCAGGAATTACTTGTCTATGATTTTGTGTATAATAAGCATATCTTTATTGTGTGGTCTAGGCTGTATAATAAGCATATCTTTATTGTATTCTCTAGGCTGTATAATAAGCATATCTTTTATTGTGTGCTCTAGGCTGTATAATAAGCATATCTTTATTGTATTCTCTAGGCTGTATAATAAGCATATCTTTTATTGTATTCTCTAAGCTGTATAATAAGCATATCTTTATTGTATTCTCTTGGCATATCTTTATTGTGTGCTCTAAGGCTGTATAATAAGCATATCTTTATTGTAATCTCTTGGCTGTATAATAAGCATATCTTTTATTGTGTGCTCTAGGCTGTATAATAAGCATATCTTTATTGTTTTCTCTAGGCTGTATACTAAGCATATCTTTATTGTTTTCTCTAGGCTGTATTAATTATCTGTTATTGTGTGCTCTTTTTATATGACAGGTTCTGGATTGGCTGGATAACCATGGTGATGTGTTTTTGAAAAAAAATACTTCCATTGGAAGAAGTTTATCAAGGTCAAGGGCACTGCAGAAAAGTCATGAACATTTTGAATCTGTTGCCAAGGTAACTAGTTACTGTGTATTTTAGCACTTACTTTACATGATTTGTTTATCAAATGAGCAATGATCCAGGAAAACTAACCTAAATGTAATTATCCCCGACTTTGGTGGATGGATGGGATATTGGTTTAGCATTGCCTGTCTGTCAGTCTGGTATGTCCGTCTGGTCTGTCTGTCTACTCTGTCTTTTTGGTCTGTCTTTTTGGTCTGGTCTGTCAGTCTTGTCTGTCCATCTGGTCTGGTCTGCCTTCTCGACTTCCAATATCACAATTCCCTTGTGAACACTGTACAGGTCACATTAAACATCCAATATCACACTTCCCTTGTGGACACTGACTGTACAGGCCACATTAAACATCCAATATCACAATTCCCTTGTGAACACTGTACAGGCCACATTAAACATCCAATATCACAATTCCCTTGTGAACACTGTACATCCAATATCACAATTCCCTTGTGAACACTGTACATCCAATATCACAATTCCCTTGTGAACACTGTACAGGCCACATTAAACATCCAATATTCATGAAAGGTCATCAACACTTTCATCTCCTTCAAATCTCAGTCGAACTCTAAACTGGGTTTAATCAGAAAATTCCTCTCCATCAAATCCCAGTCATGTTCAAAACTAAGTCAATAGGTCACTATGTCACTCACTAAGTCACTAGGTAAGTCACTAGGTCATTAAGTCACTAGGTCAATAAGTCATTAGGTCATTAAGTCACTAGGTCATTAAGTCACTAGGTCAATAAGTCACTAGGTCACTCACTTAGTCACTAGGTAAGTCACTAGGTCACTAAGGCACTATGTCACTAAAGTCACTAGGTCATTAGGTCACTAAGTCACTAGGTCACTAAGTCACCAGGTATAATTTTACGAAAACCTCGTGAACACGTAGGAGGCCTTTATGAAAAATCATCAAAACATTCATTTCCATCAAATTCCAGTAAGGTTCAAAACTTGTTCTTGTGGGGTAAACAAATAAACAAGTTCACTAGGTCAAAATGTAGCAAAAACGTAGGAACAGGTATACCACATGGGATAGGGGGTGGTGGTGTATTTGGCGCAAGCATACTTTTACAATATATATTTTTGTTTTTGCATTCATTCTACGGATCCAAATGAATACTCCTTTACAGAAATTTCTTGGAACCTTGAAGCTAATTAGCAAAGCCAGATCAGACTGCAGATGAGTTGGTTGATCTGAATCTACACTGGTGGCAAATATCTTACAAATTGTATTGGTAAAGGGCTGCTTAAATTTTTGCCTTCCAAAGTTGATTGGAGAAAATGCGAAAAATGTGTGGGTCAATATTGAAAGCAAAGAACTTTCGGAGAGATACTCTGATAGGCTGACAAAATCTGCCATTTTCTATCATTAACAATCTAGTTTTAGAGTTCACATTGCTACTGAAGCTACCCTATCATGTCCGATTAGCTCCGTTGTAATTAAGAGGGCTATTAATCCAGTGGTTGTGAGCTTGAATCATTCAAGTTTGGTATTTTTTGGTTTAAATTGAAAAGTCAGTTGATTGGGAAGAATGTATGTGTCCAAAGCAGATAACATTTGGACCTATTGTTGGCTCATATGGAGCAATTTCTCCTTTTACCACAATACTTTCAATTAATATACGGTTTTGAAATGTAATCAAATCATGCATGTGAAATATGTCTTGTATATGATGCTTGTTTATTTCATTTTTTCTAGAATACAATCACAAATGCAGAGAAGTTACTAGCTGCAGCCGACGAGCTTGCACAGACCGGTGAATGTGATCCAAAAGAGATATATAACGAGGCTCAGGAACTTGAAGAGAGGATGTCCAGTTTTTTGGCAGCTCTGGCTCGAAGGCGGTCAGCCTTGGACATGACTGTGTCCTTCTACTCACATGTACATGCTGTAAGTTTTTGTTTGATAACTGACTGTATGATGGAGTGGTTAAGAGGGTCCCTCTCGAGAGTGGGAAATCAGGGAACCTTCTACTTTTTAAGACTATAATTTAGGCTCAGGGTTGTGGCAGTAGCATAACAACTGATGAATCGGTGTTAGATTTAATAATACCTGTAGTACTGGAATGCGGTGATATAACTGAAATACTATTGAAAGTGGTGTGACAACAAACAAATGGTCAGATTCATATGTAGGTTAGTTTAACCTTTTCAAACATACAAGAAATCTGCAGCAGATGCCCTTAAAACATTGTTATCTAATGGCCCTATTCCACTACGACCACGAATCCCACGAATCACCAAAAGTGGCTAAATTTTAGGATTCGGGAGGATTCGTGATATTTTGCAAATTTTCTGGTCTAATTCGTGACGATTCATTTACGATACATATATTTGGTTCGGCTGGAGTCCCGCGAGAATTGACTACGATGTATAAGAATCTATTACGAATACTGCCCGGACGTTAGGAATCAGTTACGACTACACTAAGAACACACCGAATGCATGTACGAATCAGGTACGAATACATATTCTGTGGGATTACCTACGAATCGATTACGTTTCAGTTACGATGCCCAAGAACGCACTACGAAGTTGTTACGAATAAGCTACGATTTTTTTAATCGTGGAGTTTGGGGCCAAAACTTTGAACAGTTCAAAACTTTTGTCACGAATTCCCGATCGCTCAAGAATTGCAAGAACCGACTACGAATATATACGAATGAGTTAAGAACTTCGCGAAATGATTACGATCCATCTACGAATCCTAAAATTTAGCTATTTTTGGTGATTCGTGGGATTCGTGGTCGTAGTGGAATAGGGCCATTAAGGTGTCTGCTGTAGATGCATTAAAATGTGTCTACATGCAGGACAGGATTGAACAAATTTATTTTATATTGACTGTGAAACAAGCATTTATTTTGTATCAATCAAATTTGATTCTAGTTCCTTTGAGACCTATCCACTAATTGCACAGTTTGTGTGAAAAAATCCCAATGCCAGACCCCATTTTTAATTGGATTCAAACCCAGGACCTTTGATATGAGAAGTTTACTTTCCACTACTCCACACAAATAGATTTACCTTATATTAACTAACAGAGCTATCAAAACAGAAACAAATGAAAATCTGAAATGTGGATCCACATTGATTTAAACCTTATTTTCAGTTAACATGTTGGCTAGAAGAGTTACAGAATGAACTACAGAGTAATGAAATAGCTGATTCGACAGAGGGGGCAGAGCAATTGATTGCGCAATTTAACCAGCAAAGGGAAACCACCCTTGATGCCCACATGAACACAGTTGGAGAGGGAGAGAACTTACTAGAACAAATGAGGTTAGTGAAAAAAATTATTTATAGTTTCCTCTTTTTGAAAAAATAAAACTGGATAAATAAAATAAAAATGGCATTTAAAGAAAAATATATTGAATGCAAAATACCCAGAATATTGTCAACTGTTTGACTATATGGTATAGATGTATAAATGAACAGATATACATTTCTAAGTAAGCATATTGGAAATGATGGCAAACTTAAAAAAAGAGATTAATTTTTAGTCTGTTTTTAAATTTTTTAGAAATCTTCTATTTTTCCCCAAACCCAAATGCAATCATCATATCACCTTTACTTTAACTCAAACCTTTATGTGTGACATGGATCCTTTAAGAGAATTTGTAAAATGTGTATCTTGTGTAAACTTGTGATAAAAAATTTACATTTTGGATGAGGACAAAGACTAGCCAAGTTTGTCTTTTGGACGGACACATTTTGTGATCTCTGTAAATCTACTTGTATCAACCTTATTATCACATCATCAAATGATGTACTGGATTTCATCATAAAGCTTCTAATAGCAACAAAAAGTGTGAAATGCAATGCTGTTAAAGAAAGAAAAAAAACATTAAAAAAGATATGCTGACCAAGATGAACCAATTTGTGATCTCTGTAAATCTACATGTGTACCAGCTTTATCTACCCATCGACACAATCTGTACTGAATTTCATCATAATGCATGTTATGGCAAAGCTAGAGTTTATCTACCCATCGACACAACCAGTACTGGATTTCATCATAATGCATGTTATGGCAAAACTACATGTGTACCAGCTTTATCTACCCATAGTCACAATCTGTACAGGATTTCATCATAATGCATGTTATGGCAAAACTACACGTGTACCAGCTTTATCTATCCATCGTCACAATCTTAGAGGCGTTAAAGGTTGTTGTTGTTGTAAATCACTTTTCTATCAAATAAAGAACAAATACAAGTGAGGCAATTATTATAGTTGTTCGTCAGAAATTGCAGTCATGATTCTTTTAAATATGGGCAGACGGTGAAGGCTTATGTGAGACACCTTAATGTGTTTATGACCCATTGTTAATATGGGGAAGACAGTGAAGGCTTTTGTGAGACTCCTTAATGAGTTTATGACCCATTATTAATATGGGCAAGACAATGAAGGCTTTTGTGAGACTCCTGAAGGTATTAAAGACCCATTATTAATATGGGCAAGACAGTGAAGGCTTTTGTGAGACTCCTGAAGGTATTAAAGACCCATTGTTAGCCCACCTGTCACATAGTGACAAGGTGAGCTTTTGTGATCGTCTGTTGTCCATCGTCTGTCCACAATTTCTTGTGAACATGATCGAGTCTTCATTTATTATCCCATGTTTACCAAACTTATTCAGTAGCTATATATCCATAAGAGCTTGGTTCCTTTCGAAAACCATGACAGGATTATGGCCCTTTAAAATTGGCAAAATTGCTATAATTGACCTTGTGAACAAGTTAAAGTCATCCTTTATTATCCGATGTTTACCAAACTTATTCAGTAGCTAGATATCCTGAGAGCTCGGTTTCTTTTGAAAACCAGCCAGATCCGTCCATGCATGACAGGATTATGGCCCTTTAAAATTGGCAAAATTGCTATAATTGACCTTGTGAACAAGATAGTGATCATTTATTATCCGATGTTTACCAAACTGATACAGTAGCTAGATATACATGAGAGCTCGGTTCCTTTTGAAAACGAGATCCGTCCATGCATGACTGAATTAAGGCCCTTTAAAATTGGCAATTTTTTTAGCCAAAGGCTCAAGTTGAGCTATTCTGATCACTTTTTGTCTGTCGTCCGTTGTCGTCCTTCGTTAACATTTAGATCATCTTCTCCTTAACCACATAACCAATTTCAACCAAACTTCACAGGAACGTTCCTTTGGTGGACCTCTTTCAAGTTTGTTCAAAGATTTAAATTCCATTGAGAACTTTGGTTGCTGCGGCATCAGAAAAGGGAAAAATTGCCAAATCTTAAAAAATCTTCTTGTCCAAAAGTACTGGCCCGATTTGGAAATTGTTTGCACAAATGTTCCTTGGGGGGTACCCTCTACCAAGATTGTTCAAATATTTCGGATCCGTTGAAAAACATGGCCGCCAGGGGGCGGAGCTTATTTTCCTTATATGTGCATTGTTAAAACTTTAAAAATTGTTTTGCACAAATGTTCATTTGGACACCCTTTACCAACATTGTTCAAATATATCCGATCCGTTGAAAAACATGGCCGCCAGAGTTGCTGCGGCATCAGAAAGGGGGCAAAATGTCCAAACTTTAAAAACCTTCTCCTCTGAATCCGCATAAAACAATATACATTCATTCATACTCTGAATCTGCATGTCAGATTCCAATATAGTTTTGTAGAAATGTCTCTTGGGTAAGCCTCTACAAAGTTTGTTGAAGGCATACTGTTTGGTTGAAAAACATGGCATTCAGGAGGCATCAGAAAAGGGGCATAATGACAAAATTTGGAAATTCCATTTTTAGCTTGACTTTTGAAAAAACGAGAGCTATTGTCATGACCCTGGCGTGGTCGGCGGCGGAGGCGGCGTGGTCGTCC
The DNA here is from genome assembly GCA_031761405.1 of Serripes groenlandicus. NCBI lineage: Eukaryota > Metazoa > Mollusca > Bivalvia > Cardiida > Cardiidae > Serripes > Serripes groenlandicus. The sequence continues at coordinate 823,875 of JASEVX010000012.1, read as the reverse complement.
GGTTAAGGTTTTTTGTTCAGCTCAGCTTTTTAGCTCACCTGAGCTTTGTCCGGCGTCTGGCGTGTGTCGTGCGTCAACTTCTTCTCCTCAGTGACCAGTAGGTCAATTGGGATGAAACTTTTACAGAAAGCATCCTCTCATTGACCTCACCAGATTTCCTTCAAATTTTTGGGATCCATGGCAACAAAATGAAAAAAAACTTCAAAATTCTTCTTCTCCCAAACTGGTTAGCAGATTTTCAAATAATTTTGTAGAAATGTTCCTTGGATGACCCTCTATCAGATTCCTTCAAGCCATGTTGATTGGTCGAAAAACATGGCCGCCAGGGGGGGACGGGGCTATTTTGCCTTATATGGCTATAGTGAAAACTTAAAAAATATTCTCCTCCGAAAATGTCTGGCCGATTTTCAAATAATTTTGTAGAAATGTTTCTTAAGTGACCCACTATCAGATTTGTTCAAGCCATGTTGATTGGTTGAAAAACATGGCCGCCAGGGGGCGGGGCTATTTTGCCTTATATGGCTAAAGTGAAAACTTAAAAAATCTCCTTCTCCCAAACTGGTTGGCAGATTTTAAAATAATTTTGTAGAAATGCTCCTTGCATGACCCTATATCAGATTCCTTCAAGCCATGTTGATTGGTCGAAAAACATTGCCACCAGGGGGGCGGGGCTATTTAGCGTTATATGGCTATAGTGAAAACTTAAAAAATCTTCTCCTCCAAAAGTGTCAGGTCGATTTTCAAATAATTTTGTAGAAATGTTCCTAGGGTGACCCTCTATCAGATTCCTTAAAGCTAAGTTGATTGGTCTGAAACTATGGCCGCCAGGGGTGGGGCTTATATAGCAAAAGTGAAAAAAAAAAAAATCAGGTGAGCAATCCAGGGCCATCATGGCCCTCTTGTTTTCTGTTTTCTATCAGTTGAGCGTCTGTGCCGTACGCGGTGCTCTTGTTTTAAGTTCTTGTCTGATATTAAGGAAATTGAATAGGAATCTTACTTCAGTGATCCTCTACTTAATTTGTTCAAGCCGTATTTATTGGTTACAAAATCATAGCAACCTCGCGTTATCACAAAAGGGGTAAATTGAACTTTTAGCTACAAATGACAACTCCTACCATTCCACTCGACCAATTTCAACGTTACTTCACAGGAATGTTCCTTTGATGGTCCTCTTTCAAAATTGTTCAAAGACTTGGATTCTGTGTAGAACTTTTGTTGATGCGGCATCAGAAATTGAGAAAAATACCCAATCTTTAAAAACCTTCATCTCCATAATCCATTTGTCAGATTCCAAGATAATTTGGCAGAAATGTTCTTTGGGTGACTCTACAAAAACTGTTCAAGCCATATTGATTTCGTTGACAAACAGGGCATCTTGGCCCTCTTGTTGTAAATTAGGACACTAAAACATTTATCAGGTGAGCGATATAGGGCCATGATGGCCCTCTTGTTTATATAGGCAGACAATGAAGACTTTTGTGAGACTCCTTAACCCTTTCCCTCATATAGACGCTTTCTGACGCCTCTGCATCAGACGAATTTTGAAAACACTGTGACAAAAGAAGAAATCGCTCAAAACAAGCAATTTCTTCTTTTGCCACAATGTTTTCAACTCTTCAGTAATTATACAAACATTTAAAGAGTTTTTCCATGTTTTTGCCTTGATGTTTTTAAAGTTGTCTGCTGCAGCTTTGTTATATGTGAGAAAGGATTAATGTATTTATGACCTATTGTTAATATGGGCAGACAGTGAATGCTTCTCTCATTAAGGTATGTATGACCCATTGCTAAAGACATGGCTTTGATTTTATTAGCTCTACTGGCCAAAGGCCAGGGCCAGAAGGGCTTATGTCGTGGCGATTTGTCCGTCGTGCGTGCGTGCGTCCGTCCGTCCGTCCGTCCGTAAATAATTTCTTGTTAACACGATACAGTCTTCACTTTTGATTGTATCTCAACCAAACTTATACAGTAGTTAGATATCAATGAGAGCTCAGTTCCTTTCGAAAAGCAGCCAGATCTGCCCATGCATGACTGGATTATGGCCCTTGAAATGGTCAAAATTGCTATAAAAGAGCTTGTTTACATGATACAGTCTTCACTTTTGATTGTATCTCAACCAAACTTATACAGTAGTTAGATATCTATGAGAGCTCAGTTCCTTTCGAAAACCAGCCAGATCTGCCCATGCATGACTGGATTATGGCCCTTGAAATGGTCAAAATTGCTATAAAAGAGCTTGTTTAAACGATACAGTCTTCACTTTTGATTGTATCTCAACCAAACTTATACAGTAGTTAGATATCCATGAGAGCTCGGTTCCTTTCGAAAACCAGCCAGATCCGCCCATGCAAGACTGGATTATGGCCCTTGAAATGGTCAAAATTGCTATAAAAGAGCTTGTTAACACGATACAGTCTTCACTTTTGATTGTATGTCAACCAAACTTATACAGTAGTTAGATATCCATGAGAGCTCGGTTCCTTTAGTAAACCAGCCAGATCCGCCCATGCAAGACTGGATTATGGCCCTTGAAATTGTTCAAATTGCTATAATTGAGCATGTGAACACAATAGAGGCTCTATTTACTATCTGATCTTCACCAAACTTAGATAGTAGTTAAATATTGATGAGAGCTTGGTTCCTTTTGAAAACCAGCTAGATCCGCCAAGACTGGATTATGGCCCATGAAATTGTAAAAATTGCTATAATACAGCTTGTGAACACAATAGAGCCTCCATTTACTATCCGATCTTCACCATACATACATGCTCTGGATTGAAAATGACCAAAGAACCATACCAGTAGAGCATAGGCCCTCATGGGCCTCTTGTTATACTTGCATTTTCTTATTTTTTTTAAAAGTTGTTTGATTGAAATAATATTTGGAAACGTATAAACTAACTAAAAAGGGCTATAGGGCTTAACTCAAGATATATAATGTCTGAAGTGTGAAGCATTGAGACTTAACAGACAGCTCTTGTTATAATATCTAAGTTCATTGTAGCCTTTTTTTAGGCAAAAATATTGTTAAAAACTTATATATGCTGATGAACCTATAGCCAAGACAGAACAATACTTATATTTAGATATTTGTAATATGAACAAGACAGAACATGACTTATATTTAGATATGTGTATTATGAGCAAGACAGACCATGACTTATATGTATATATGTGTAATATGAACAAGACAGAACATGACTTATATGTAAATATGTGTATTATGAGCAAGACAGACCATGACTTATATGTAGATATGTGATTTATGAACAAGACAGACCAATACTTACATGTAGGTATGTGAATTATGAACAAGACAGAATATGACTTATATGTAGATATGTGTATTATGAGCAAGACAGACCAAGACTTACATGTAGGTATGTGAATTATGAACAAGACAGAATATGACTTATATGTAGATATGTGTATTATGAGAAAGACAGAACAAGACTTATATGTAGATATTTGTAATATGAACAAGACAGAATATGACTTATATGTAGATATGCGTATTATGAGCAAGACAGAACAAGACTTTTATGTAGATATGTGTATTATGAACAAGACAGAATATGACTTATATGTAGATATGTGTATTATGAGCAAGACAGAACAAGACTTATATGTAGATATGTGTATTATGAACAAGACATATATGTAGATATGTGAATTATGATCAAGACATATATGTAGATATGTGTATTATGAGCAAGACAGAACATGACTTATATGTAGATATGTGTATTATGAACAAGACATATATGTAGATATGTGTATTATGAGCAAGACAGAACATGACTTATATGTAGATATGTGTATTATGAACAAGACAGAATATGACTTATATGTAGATATGTGTATTATGAGCAAGACAGAACAAGACTTATATGTAGATATGTGTATTATGAACAAGACAGAATATGACTTATATGTAGATATGTGTATTATGAGCAAGACAGAACATGACTTATATGTAGATATGTGTATTATGAACAAGACAGAATATGACTTATATGTAGATATGTGTATTATGAGCAAGACAGAACAAGACTTATATGTAGATATGTGTATTATGAACAAGACAGAATATGACTTATATGTAGATATGTGTATTATGAGCAAGACAGAACAAGACTTATATGTAGATATGTGTATTATGAACAAGACAGAACATGACTTATATGTAGATATGTGTATTATGAGCAAGACTTATATGTAGATATGTGTATTATGAACAAGACTTATATGTAGATATGTGTATTATGATCAAGACATATATGTAGATATGTGTATTATGAGCAAGACAGAACATGACTTATATGTAGATATGTGTATTATGAACAAGACATATATGTAGATATGTGAATTATGAACAAGACTTATATGTAGATATGTGTATTATGAGCAAGACAGAATATGACTTATATGTAGATATGTGTATTATGAACAAGACAGAATATGACTTATATGTAGATATGTGTATTATGAGCAAGACAGAACAAGACTTATATGTAGATATGTGTATTATGAACAAGACATATATGTAGATATGTGAATTATGAACAAGACTTATATGTAGATATGTGTATTATGAGCAAGACAGAACATGACTTATATGTAGATATGTGTATTATGAACAAGACTTATATGTAGATATGTGTATTATGAACAAGACTTATATGTAGATATGTGTATTATGAGCAAGACAGAACATGAATTATATGTAGATATGTGTATTATGAACAAGACTTATATGTAGATATGTGTATTATGAGCAAGACAGACAAGACTTACATGTAGATATGTGTATTATGATCAAGACATATATGTAGATATGTGTATTATGAGCAAGACAGACAAGACTTACATGTAGATATGTGTAATATGAGCAAGACAGAACATGACTTATATGTAGATATGTGTATTATGATCAAGACATATATGTAGATATGTGTATTATGAGCAAGACAGACAAGACTTACATGTAGATATGTGTAATATGAGCAAGACAGAACATGACTTATATGTAGATATGTGTATTATGATCAAGACAGAACATGACTTATATGTAGATATGTGTACAATGATCAATTTCTCCTTTAGCCACAAACAACCATTAATGAAGGAAGGTGTTCCAATTACACCACACGAATGATCAATGTTTCTATTCAAACAACCATTAATGAAGAAAGGTGCTTTATTTAGGCAACAAGAATTATTAATGTTTCTATCCAAACAACCATTAATGAAGAAAGGTGTTTTATTTAGGCCACAATAATTATCAATGTTTCTATCCAAACAACCATTAATGAAGGAAGGTGTTTTAATTACACCACAATAATTATCAATGTTTCTATCCAAACAACCATTAATGAAGAAAGGTGTTTTAATTACACCACAAGAATTATCAATGTTTCTATCCAAACAACCATTAATGAAGAAAGGTGTTTTAATTACACCACAATAATTATCAATGTTTCTATCCAAACAACCATTAATGAAGGAAGATGTTTTAATTACGCCACAAGAATTATTAATGTTTCTATCCAAAAAACAGCAGACAGCTATTTGAAAACATAGTGACAATTAAAGAAATTGCTCAGAACGAGCAATTTCTCCTTTTGCCATAATGTTTTCTACTTTTAGTCATATGTTATCCATTCAATTATAGAGATTTTTCTATTTTTTGACAAAATATGTTTAAAGTCGTCTGCTGCTGAATTGTCGTATGTGGGAAAGGGTTTAAAACGTTTTATGTCAAAGTTACCCTTTCAATTTTTTCACATTTATTCTATGTTTTCAAAGCAGACAGCTATAAATCTTTTCCACATACATACTCTTTCTGACGCCTCTGTTGCATCATTATGAGACAAAAGGAGAAATGGCTCAATGTTTTCAACATTTTTCAATAATAATACTTTTATTTAAATAATTTTCCATGTTTTTGCCTGGATGTTTTCAAAGTCGTCTGCAGATTTGTTGTATTTGGGAAATGGTTAATATCCTGTCAGCTAAATACAGAAAATAAGCATAGCGTAAATATTTATTCTTGCCTCCATTTTAATTTAACCCTTTCCCACATACAGACATCTTTAAACGCCTTTGGAGTAGACAACTTTTGAAATCATTGTGACAAAAGGAGACATTGCTCATGATGAGCAATCTCTTCATTTTCAACTGTATTATTTTTGCCCAGATATTTACGAAGTGATCTGCTGCAGATTTCCCTTTTGGCCACAATGTTTTCATTGTCTGATGCAGAGGTATCAGAAAGCATGTGTGAAAGGGTTAAAACATAAGGACAGAATGTGAGAAGGGGGTTGAGGTCAGAATGTGAGAAGGGGGTTTAAGGACAGAATGAGGGAAGGAGTTAAGGACATAATGTGGGAAGGGGTTAAGGACGGAATGTGGGAAGGGGATAATGACAGAATGTAAGAAGGGGTTAAGGACAGAATGTGGGAAGGGGTTAAGGACAGAATGTGGGAAGGGGTTAAGGATGGATTGTGGGAAGGGGTTAAGGATAGAATGTGGGAAGGGGTTAAGGACAGAATGTGGGAAGGGGTTAAGGATGGAATGTGGGAAGGGGTTCAGGATAGAATGTGGGAAGGGGTTAAGGACAGAATGTGGGAAGGGGTTAAGGACAGAATGTGGGAAGGGGTTAAGGATGGAATGTGGGAAGGGGTTAAGGATAGAATGTGGGAAGGGGTTAAGGACAGAATGTGGGAAGGGGTTAAGGATAGAATGTGGGAAGGGGTTAAGGACAGAATGTGGGAAGGGGTTAAGGATGGAATGTGGGAAGGGGTTCAGGATAGAATTAGGGAAGGGGTTAAGGACAGAATGTGGGAATGGGTTAATGACAGAATGTGGGAAGGGGTTAAGGATGGAATGTGGGAAGGGGTTAAGGATGGAATGTGGGAAGGGGTTCAGGATAGAATTAGGGAAGAGGTTAAGGACAGAATGTGGGAATGGGTTAAGGACAGAATGTGGGAAGGGGTTAAGGACGGAATGTGGGAAGGGGTTAAGGATAGAATGTGGGAAGGGGTTAAGGACAGAATATGGGAAGGGGTTAAGGATAGAATGTGGGAAGGGGTTAAGGATGGAATGTGGGAAGGGGTTAAGGATAGAATGTGGGAAGGGGTTAAGGACAGAATGTGGGAAGGGGATAAGGACAGAATGTGGGAAGGGGTTTAGGACAGAATGTGGGAAGGGGATAAGGACAGAATGTGGGAAGGGGTTAAGGACAGAATGTGGGAAGGGGTTAAGGACAGAATGTGGGAAGGGGTTAAGGACATAATGTGGGAAGGGGTTTAGGACATAATGTGGGAAGGGGGTTTAGGACATAATGTGGGAAGGGGGTTTAGGACATAATGTGGGAAGGGGGTTTAGGACAGAATGTGGGAAGGGGTTAAGGACATAATGTGGGAAGGGGTTAAGGACATAATGTGGGAAGGGGGTTTAGGACATAATGTGGGAAGGGGTTAAGGACAGAATGTGGGAAGGGGTTAAGGACATAATGTGGGAAGGGGTTTAGGACATAATGTGGGAAGGGGGTTTAGGACATAATGTGGGAAGGGGGTTTAGGACATAATGTGGGAAGGGGGTTTAGGACAGAATGTGGGAAGGGGTTAAGGACATAATGTGGGAAGGGGTTAAGGACATAATGTGGGAAGGGGGTTTAGGACATAATGTGGGAAGGGGTTAAGGACATAATGTGGGAAGGGGTTAAGGACATAATGTGGGAAGGGGCTAAGGACAGAATGTGGGAAGGGGATAAGGACAGAATGTGGGAAGGGTTTAAGGACATAATGTGGGAAGGGGATAAGGACATAATGTGGGAAGGGGATAAGGACATAATGTGGGAAGGGGTTAAGGACATAATGTGGGAAGGGGATAAGGACATAATGTGGGAAGGGGATAAGGACAGAATGTGGGAAGGGGATAAGGACAGAATGTGGGAAGGGTTTAAGGACAGAATGTGGGAAGGGGTTAAGGGCATAATGTGGGAAGGGGTTAAGGACAGAATGTGGAAAGGGGTTAAGGACAGAATGTGGGAAGGGGGTTAAGGAGTATAGAATAACAGACCTGTAGAAAGCAGGAAATTACCTGCAAAATGCTGCACAAGTCGGCTGCCGTTGTAATTACAAGGTTGTTTAGAGTCATTTGGAATGCGCACTAATCATGTGCCAATGGTGTCTGCAGAAGTTTACTTTTTACCTGAAATAGACAACTTCTGAGGCCTAAAACAGCAGACGACTTTATACCCTTTCCCACATACAACAGATCTACAGTGTTTGCGTTTTAGTCATTGTAACATATCATAGTTCTGTATATGAACCTTTCTCTTAAACATCACTTGTGGAAACTGAGCGTGTTTATTGAAATAATTGAGCGGCACCCTGCAAAAAACAACAGTAAGGTATTTGCAACCAGTGTATATCCAGATTGGCAAGCACATCTTTGCAGTCTGATAGGCTCTGTAGTGTTTGTCATAGAAGATTTCAAAGGTAGGCCTTTTTCCACAAGTTTAATCATTGCGATCCTATAACTTGGATGCGTAGGTCGGCCTTTTTCCACAATTGTAATCCTTGCGATCCTATAGGGTGGATGCGTAGGTCGGCCTTTTCCACAATTGTAATTATTGTGATCCTATAGCGTGGATGCTTAGGTCGGCCTTTTCCACAATTGTAATCGTTGCGATCCTATAGGGTGGATGCGTAGGTCGGCCTTTTCCACAATTGTAATCGTTGCGATCCTATAGCGTGGATGCTTAGGTCACCTTTTTCACAATTGTAATCATTGCGATCCTATAGCGTGGTTGCTTAGGTCACCTTTTTCACAATTGTAATTATTGCGATCCTATAGCGTGGTTGCTTAGGTCACCTTTTTCACAATTGTAATTATTGTGATCCTATAGCGTGGATGCTTAGGTCGGCCTTTTCCACAATTGTAATCGTTGCGATCCTATAGCGTGGTTGCTTAGGTCACCTTTTTCACAATTGTAATCATTGCGATCCTATAGCGTGGTTGCTTAGGTCACCTTTTCCACAATTGTAATCGTTGCGATCCTATCGCGTGGATGCTTAGGTCACCTTTTCCACAATTGTAATCGTTGCGATCCTATAGCGTGGTTGCTTAGGTCACCTTTTTCACAATTGTAATCGTTGCGATCCTATAGCGTGGTTGCTTAGGTCGGCCTTTTCCACAATTGTAAGCATTGCGATCCTATAGCGTGGATGCTTAGGTCACCTTTTCCACAATTGTAATCGTTGCGATCCTATAGCGTGGATGCTTAGGTCGGCCTTTTCCACAATTGTAATCATTGCGATCCTATAGCGTGGTTGCTTAGGTCACCTTTTTCACAATTGTAATCATTGCGATCCTATAGCGTGGATGCTTAGGTCACCTTTTCCACAATTGTAATCGTTGCGATCCTATAGCGTGGATGCTTAGGTCACCTTTTCCACAATTGTAATCGTTGCGATCCTATAGCGTGGATGCTTAGGTCGGCCTTTTCCACAATTGTAATCATTGCGATCCTATAGCGTGGATGCTTAGGTCGGCCTTTTCCACAATTGTAATCATTGCTGACGTTGGTTTTGCTGGAGTACAGTTCAACTGTTGACAAAGTAGAAATAAACACATGTTTTAAATGTTTTAAATCTGCTTAAAAAAAGATAAAACCAACATGGTGGACTGCATAAAGTATTGAATGGATAACCACAGGTTTACTCGGACAGACTTTTTTCGCCTCTTGTCGATTTTCTGTTTCAGGAATCATTAATCTATACCTCTATTCCCCTGAGATGGAATGTGTGGGCCCCGATTAGCCTGCTGCTGATATGGGTCGATAATTTACGCAGAGTTCATAATGTTGGTTTTCTCCAGGAAAGGCTCTTATTATTTGACTAAATCCATTCTTGTCTTAAGATGTTGTAAATGGGCAACACTATGGAAGTATATTTATTGAATAGAGTTGAAAACACTGTTGGAAAACAAGAACAAGTTTGTCCACTATAATACAATTGAGGCAGTTGGCTAAATTGATGAACCCAAGTCATATATTGCCTAGTATGGATATAATTACTCATTAATATAGAAAACTGAGCTTATTGATTCGTCGGTATAATTAAATGGTCTTTGCTTTGAACTCTATGGAAAGGTCTACTCTTCCCCTGAATCAGACAACCTTTAACCCTTTCCCACATACACAAAATATACAGAACCCTTTCCCACATACACAAAATATACAGTAGATGACTTTGAAAACATTGAAGCAAAAATATTGTAAATGTCTACAAAGGCATGTGTACAGAAATAATATTAACCAGCATCTTCAAGATGATTACTTTTAACAAGTTTCTGATGTATCTTAATTACTGTTAAAAAGTCAAATCTGGCATTTCCCACAAATAGACACATAGTTTTGCATCTGAATCGGATGTCTTTTGAAAACATTGTGACAAAAGGAATCAAGCAATTTCTCCTTTTGTCACAATGATTTTATCTTTTTCAATAATCTATTTATACATTTAATTTCATTTATAAAGAGTTGCCATATTTTAGTCTAAATGTTTTTTAAGTCATCTGCTGTAGACATGTTGTATATCTGCTGTAGACATGTTGTATATCTGCTGTAGACATGTTGTATGTGGGAAAGGGCTAAGGATATAACTATATTTCATTATTATAGTGTACAGCTTTGGTTAGATCTTCTGTACCATGTAAGGAAATGGTAATTTCTGACAGTGAACTCTATGAAAAGGTTAATAAAGCGTCTTTATGTGGGAAAGGGTTATTGGCAGGTGACACAGACCTGTGAATATATTCATTTTCTTCATATACCCAAAAATGTCACTTTGTATGCATTTCTAGTCAATACCTGCAGGTAAATAAAATATATTTTGCAGGATTTTCTTTTTATCTTGCAATCATGTAACGCTCCATGGTTTTATATGCAAGTGTAAGATAGACTACCGTCAGATGCTGGGTCTTTTATATACACTTATGAATAATATACTTAGCTGCGTCTGTTGGTTTACCTCTTTGTTACATTGACCGTAAACTAGTGGGGCAACACTTCTAGGTTTGTGTGAGAAGATTCTTAAAGGATGATATGTCATGTAGACAGATATTGAACACTCTGGTAACACTGTGTAAGGACGATATGTCATGTAAACAGATATTGAACACTCAGGTAAAGGACCATATGCCATGTAGACAGATATTGAACACTCAGGTAACACTGTGTAAGGAAGATATGTCATGTAAACAGATATTGAACACTCAGGTAAAGGACCATATGTCATGTAGACAGATATTGAACATTCAGGTAAAGGATCCTATGTCATGTAGACAGATTTTGAACACTCAGGTAACACTGTGTAAGGACGATATGTCATGTAAACAGATATTGAACACTCAGGTAAAGGACCATATGTCTTGTAGACCGATATTGAACACTCGGGTAACACTGTGTAAGGACGATATGTCATGTAAACAGATATTGAACACTCAGGTAAAGGACCATATGTCATGTAGACAGATATTGAACAATCAGGTAACACTGTGTAATGATGATATGTCATGTAAACAGATATTGGACACTCAGGTAAAGGACCATATGTCATGTGACAGATATTGAACACTCAGGTAACACTGTGTAAGGACGATATGTCATGTAAACAGATATTGAACACTCAGGTAAGGACTATATGTCATGTCGACAGATATTGAACACTCAGGTAACACTGTGTAAGGACCATATGTCATATAAACAGATATTGAACACTCAGGTAAAGGACAATGTGTGATGTAGACAGATATTGAACACTCAGGTAACACTGTGTAAGGACCATATGTCATGTAGACAGATATTGAACACTCAGGTAACACTGTGTAAGGACCATATGTCATGTAAACAGATATTGAACACTCAGATAACACTGTGTACAGGCTAACCTCAGTCTACTCTTTATGCAGATGCAATAAGATTCCCAAATTGTTAACCGGCTCATATATGGGCCATGCCTGGTTTAACCCTTTATCACAGACCGGCTCATATATGGGCCAGGCCTGGTTTAACCCTTTATCACAGACCGGCTCATATATGGGCCATGCCTGGTTTAACCCTTTATCACAGACCGGCTCATATATGGGCCATGCCTGGTTTAACCCTTACCACAGACTGGCTCATATATGGGCCATGCCTGGTTTAACCCTTTATCACAGACCGGCTCATATATGGGTCATGCCAGGTTTAACCCTTTATCACAGACCGGCTCATATATGGGCCATGCCTGGTTTAACCCTTTATCACAGACCAGCTCATATATGGGCCATGCCTGGTTTAACCCTTACCACAGACCGGCTCATATATGGGCCATGCCTGGTTTAACCCTTACCACAGACCGGCTCATATATGGGCCATGCCCGGTTTAACCCTTACCACAGACCGGCTCATATATGGGCCATGCCTGGTTTAACCCTTACCACAGACCGGCTCATATATGGGCCATGCCCGGTTTAACCCTTTACCACAGACCGGCTCATATATGGGCCATGCCTGGTTTAACCCTTTATCACAGACCGGCTCATATATGGGCCATGCCTGGTTTAACCCTTTATCACAGACCGGCTCATATATGGGCCATGCCTGGTTTAACCCTTTATCACAGACCGGCTCATATATGGGCCATGCCTGGTTTAACCCTTTATCACAGACCGGCTCATATATGGGCCATGCCTGGTTTAACCCTTTATCACAGACCGGCTCATATATGGGCCATGCCTGGTTTAACCCTTTATCACAGACCGGCTCATATATGGGCCATGCCTGGTTTAACCCTTTATCACAGACCGGCTCATATATGGGCCATGCCTGGTTTAACCCTTTATCACAGACCGGCTCATATATGGGCCATGCCTGGTTTAACCCTTTATCACAGACCGGCTCATATATGGGCCATGCCTGGTTTAACCCTTTATCACAGACCGGCTCATATATGGGCCATGCCTGGTTTAACCCTTTATCACAGACCGGCTCATATATGGGCCATGCCTGGTTTAACCCTTTATCACAGACCGGCTCATATATGGGCCATGCCCGGTTTAACCCTTTATCACAGACCGGCTCATATATGGGCCATGCCAGGTTTAACGGCGCTTTGAATTTCTCTGCAACAGGAGAATTTTTCCTTTAGTCATAATGTCTTTAACTTTATTAGTCATAATGTCTTTAACTTTATTAGTCATAATGTCTTTAACTTTATTAGTCATAATGTCTTTAACTTTATTAGTCATAATGTCTTTAACTTTATTAGTCATAATGTCTTTAACTTTATTAGTCATAATGTCTTTAACTTTATTAGTCATAATGTCTTTAACTTTATTAGTCATAATGTCTTTAACTTTATTAGTCATAATGTCTTTAACTTTATTAGTCATAATGTCTTTAACTTTATTAGTCATAATGTCTTTAACTTTATTAGTCATAATGTCTTTAACTTTATTAGTCATAATGTCTTTAACTTTATTAGTCATAATGTCTTTAACTTTATTAGTCATAATGTCTTTAACTTTATTAGTCATAATGTCTTTAACTTTATTAGTCATAATGTCTTTAACTTTATTAGTCATAATGTCTTTAACTTTATTAGTCATAATGTCTTTAACTTTATTCAATACTTTTTCTTTCATTTATAAATACTTTGATCTTTTCAACTAGATGTTTTTAAAGCAGATTTGTCGTATAATAAAAGATTGAAGACTTGGGTAAGATAATACTGTTCTGTATAATTTTATTATATTTTTAGAGTTTTTTGCTTTGAAAACATCCTTTATCAATACCAGGAAAGTGTAACACATAGAAAGTTGTGAGTAGAAATTCTGTATACAGGACTGAAATCATAAAGGAAAAAGGAGAAATTGCTTGTTTTGACAAATTTCTCCTTTTCACATAATGGTTACAACTTTATCGAATAATAATATCATTTAAGGAAATGTCCATATTTTTTTTCAGATGTTTTCAAAGTGGTCTGCTGCTGATTTGTTGTATGTAGGAAAGGGTTAAGCAATCAATAAACAACCATGTAAACATAAGCATCATAGTTATAGAACTTTGATTATCTGGACATTTTCCATAGGATTCTCATTTATTGAGACAATTAACTCACTTATGGATAAAAGAAAGAGGTGACTGCTGCAGATTTGTTGAATGTGGGAAAGGGTTGAGCAATCAATAAACCAACCAACCTAGCTTGTAAATTGAGCATCATAGTTATAGAACTTTGATTATCTGGACATTTTCCATAGGTTTCTCATTTATTGGGACAATTAAAGCATTGAGAGTCAATACCAAGGTGATTTGAGAGCATTATAATCCAATAACTCATGTCTGTTCCCCAGCTGTCTGGTCTAATCCGTTCCCACATACAGCAAATCTGCACCAGAGAACACCCATAACACCTTGGCAATAGTATGGAAAATATCTTTACATGATTAATTATTGAATGGACTTGAAAACATTGTGGCAAAGTGAGAAATTGCTCTATGTCATCAGTATTTTCCATCTTGTCATGATGTTTTCAAAAGTCGTCAGTTGCAGATAGACAGAGGGTTAAACTGTTCTACATAGACAGAGGGATAAACTGTTCTACATAGACAGAGGGTTAAACTGTTCTACATAGACAGAGGGTTAAACTGTTTTATATAGACAGAGGATTAAACTGTTTTACATAGACAGAGGATTAAACTGTTCTGCATAGACAGAGGATTAAACTGTTCTACATATACAGAGGGTTAAACTGTTTTATATAGACAGAGGGTTAAACTGTTCTACATAGACAGAGGGTTAAACTGTTCTACATAGAAAGAGGATTAAACGGTTCTGTATATACAGAGGGTTAAACTGTTTTACATAGACAGAGGATTAAACGGTTCTGTATATACAGAGGGTTAAACTGTTCTACATAGACAGAGGGTTAAACTGTTCTACATAGACAGAGGGTTAAACTGTTCTACATAGAAAGAGGATTAAATGGTTCTACATAAACAGAGGGTTAAACTGTTCTACATAGACAGAGGGTTAAACTATTCTACATAGAAAGAGGATTAAACTGTTCTACATAAACAGAGGGTTAAACTGTTCTACATAGACAGAGGGTTAAACTGTTCTACATAGAAAGAGGATTAAACTGTTCTACATATACAGAGGGTTAAACTGTTCTACATAGAAAGAGGATTAAACGGTTCTGTATATACAGAGGGTTAAACTGTTCTACATAGACAGAGGATTAAACGGTTCTGTATATACAAAGGGTTAAACTGTTCTGTATATACAGAGGGTTAAACTGTTCTACATAGACAGAGGGTTAAACTGTTCTACATAGAAAGAGGATTAAACGGTTCTGTATATACAGAGGGTTAAACTGTTCTACATAGACAGAGGGTTAAACTGTTCTGTATATACAGAGGGTTAAACTGTTCTACATAGACAGATGGTTAAACTGTTCTACATAGACAGGGGATTAAACGGTTCTGTATATACAGAGGGTTAAACTGTTCTACATAGACAGAGGGTTAAACTGTTCTTCATAGACAGAGGTTTAAACTGTTCTACATAGAAAGAGGATTAAACGGTTCTGTATATACAGAGGGTTAAACTGTTCTACATAGACAGAGGGTTAAACGGTTCTGTATATACAGAGGGTTAAACTGTTCTACATAGACAGAGGGTTAAACTGTTCTGTATATACAGAGGCTTAAACTGTTCTACATAGACAGATGGTTAAACTTTTCTACATAGACAGAGGATTAAACGGTTCTGTATATTCAGAGGGTTAAACTGTTCTTCATAGCCAGAGGGTTAAACTGTTCTACATGGACAGAGGGTTGAACTGTTCTGCATTTCTCTATCATATCTTATAAATCTCACTTTCTGTAATGAGCCACTTTCTTAATGATGTTATTTATCTCTTTACCTGTTTTTCTCCCACAATGTTTTCAAAAGTGGAAATGCTAATAATTCTCCAAACTCCAATAATTCTGCCTAATGGCAAAATATTCAAACAATATAATGAATTGGTGAACTCTATTAAATAGTTATACTTCGTGTTATAGAGATTTTAGATGTTTTTTGCGTAGATGTTTACAAAGTTGTCTGCTGCAGAATGGTTGTTACATGTGGTAAGGGTTAACATGTATCTATGTATGAAGTGTTACATGTGGAAAGGGTTAACATGTATCTATGTATGAAGTGAAAAATGCAGACATATTTTATTGCATCTATTGATGATAATCACTGAAGCAGATCAATATTATTCATCATATCATACCTAGTGCTGCAAAGGCATCAAAATGTGCCTGCACGATGAGAAAGAGGCTAACATTGATGGTAACCACTGAAGCAGGTCAATATAATTCATCATTTCATACAGACCAATCAATATTTACCATGAAGCTCAGTGTGTGTACGATACACTAGTGCCAGTAATAGATTGGAAAAACCCACATACGATCCGTGCAGCTGGGAAAGTGTGAGTGAAATACTACAGGCTGGTGTTCTGAGTAGAAAATATGTATAATAGTGCTAAATGTTTTATGAGCTGTGTTAGGAATAATGGAAATATTCCATTTCTTATGTTCTTGGTAGAAAATGATAAATACCGACACTCAAACTGGTTCATAAGCTGGAATAAGTGAAATATTATATTTCTGCAGTTTTAAGAGGTATAAATAATGATACACTACATGTTTCATTAGTTGTGTTATAATAAAGGAATATAAGGGATATAAGTGAAAGTGGGATATCATTTTCTGATTTTAATTATTCACCTGGTAGGGTAAGATTACAGTAGTCTGCTTAGAAAGCTGTAACCCTTTCTCACATACAACAAATCTACAGCAGAAGAAAAAAGGAGAAAAATCTCTATAATGAGAGTTAGAAGCATTGTGACTTAAGGTGAAATTGCTCATGATGAGCAATTTCGCCTTTTGTTGCAATGTTTTCAAAAGTCATCTTCAGCAGAGGCGTCAGAAAGCGCCTATATTGGGGAAAGGGTTAATTAATGGAAAAGATTTCTGGAAAACGAGAAGTAAAATTGTTATACAGATTTTCCAGGGCCGGTTTCAAAGCAGACGGCTTTACAAATTTATATCAGGTAAACCACAGTTAACCCTTTCCCACATACAACAAATCTATAGCAGACAACTTTGAAAACATCTTGACAAAACTATGAAAACTTCTTGACAAAAACTATGAAAACTTCTTGACAAAACTATGAAAACAACTTGACAACTATGAAAACTTCTTGACAAAACTATGAAAACAACTTGACAAAACTATGAAAACAACTTGACGAAACTATGAAAACAACTTGACAAAACTATGAAAACAACTTGACAAAACTATGAAAACTTCTTGACAAAACTATGAAAACAACTTGACAAAACTATGAAAACTTCTTGACGAAACTATGAAAACAACTTGACAACTATGAAAACAACTTGACAAAACTATGAAAACTTCTTGACAAAAACTATGAAAACAACTTGACGAAACTATGAAAACAACTTGACGAAACTATGAAAACTTCTTGACAAAAACTATGAAAACTTCTTGACAAAACTATGAAAACAACTTGACAAAACTATGAAAACAACTTGACAAAACTATAAAAACAACTTGACAAAACTATGAAAACTTCTTGACAAAACTATGAAAACTTCTTGACAACTATGAAAACTTCTTGACAAAACTATGAAAACTTCTTGACAACTATGAAAACAACTTGACAAAACTATGAAAACTTCTTGACAAAACTATGAAAACAACTTGACAAAACTATGAAAACAACTTGACAAAAAACTATGAAAACAACTTGACAACTATGAAAACTTCTTGATTGACAAAACTATGAAAACAACTTGACAACTATGAAAACAACTTGACAACTATGAAAACTTCTTGACAAAACTATGAAAACAACTTGACAATTATGAAAACATCTTGACAACTATGAAAACAACTTGACAAAACTATGAAAACTTCTTGACAAAACTATGAAAACAACTTGACAACTATGAAAACAACTTGACAACTATGAAAACAACTTGTAAACTATGAAAACAACTTGACAAAACTATGAAAACTTCTTGACAAAAACTTCTTGACAAAACTATGAAAACAACTTGACAACTATGAAAACAACTTGACAACTATGAAAACTTCTTGACAAAACTATGAAAACAACTTGACAATTATGAAAACATCTTGACAACTATGAAAACAACTTGACAAAACTATGAAAACTTCTTGACAAAACTATGAAAACAACTTGACAACTATGAAAACAACTTGACAACTATGAAAACAACTTGTAAACTATGAAAACAACTTGACAAAACTATGAAAACTTCTTGACAAAAACTTCTTGACAAAACTATGAAAACTTCTTGACAAAACTATGAAAACTTCTTTACAAAACTATGAAAACAACTTGACAACTATGAAAACAACTTGACAACTATGAAAACAACTTGACAAAACTATGAAAACTTCTTGACAAAACTATGAAAACAACTTGACAACTATGAAAACAACTTGACAACTATGAAAACAACTTGACAACTATGAAAACAACTTGACAAAACTATGAAAACTTCTTGACAAAAACTTCTTGACAAAACTATGAAAACTTCTTGACAAAACTATGAAAACTTCTTGACAAAACTATGAAAACAACTTGACAAAACTATGAAAACAACTTGACAACTATGAAAACAACTTGACAACTATGAAAACAACTTGACAAAAACTATGAAAACTTGACAAAACTATGAAAACAACTTGACAACTATGAAAACAACTTGACAAAAACTATGAAAACTTCTTGACAAAAAACTATGAAAACTTCTTGACAAAACTATGAAAACAACTTGACAAAAACTATGAAAACTTCTTGACAAAACTATGAAAACAACTTGACAAAAAACTATGAAAACTTCTTGACAAAACTATGAAAACAACTTGACAAAACTATGAAAACTTCTTGACAAAACTATGAAAACTTCTTGACAAAACTATGAAAACAACTTGACAAAAACTATGAAAACTTCTTGACAAAACTATGAAAACAACTTGACAACTATGAAAACAACTTGACAAAAACTATGAAAACTTCTTGACAAAACTATGAAAACAACTTGACAAAAAACTATGAAAACTTCTTGACAAAACTATGAAAACAACTTGACAACTATGAAAACAACTTGACAAAAACTATGAAAACTTCTTGACAAAACTATGAAAACTTCTTGACAAAACTATGAAAACTTCTTGACAAAACTATGAAAACAACTTGACAAAAACTATGAAAACTTCTTGACAAAACTATGAAAACAACTTGACAACTATGAAAACAACTTGACAAAAACTATGAAAACTTCTTGACAAAACTATGAAAACAACTTGACAAAAAACTATGAAAACTTCTTGACAAAACTATGAAAACAACTTGACAACTATGAAAACAACTTGACAAAAACTATGAAAACTTCTTGACAAAACTATGAAAACAACTTGACAAAAAACTATGAAAACTTCTTGACAAAACTATGAAAACAACTTGACAAAAAACTATGAAAACTTCTTGACAAAACTATGAAAACTTCTTGACAACTATGAAAACAACTTGACAACTATGAAAACAACTTGACAAAAACTATGAAAACTTCTTGACAAAACTATGAAAACTTCTTGACAACTATGAAAACAACTTGACAACTATGAAAACAACTTGACAAAACTATGAAAACAACTTGACAAAAACTATGAAAACTTCTTGACAAAACTATGAAAACTTCTTGACAACTATGAAAACAACTTGACAACTATGAAAACAACTTGACAACTATGAAAACAACTTGACAAAAACTATGAAAACTTCTTGACAAAACTATGAAAACTTCTTGACAACTATGAAAACAACTTGACAACTATGAAAACAACTTGACAAAACTATGAAAACAACTTGACAACTATGAAAACAACTTGACAAAAACTATGAAAACTTCTTGACAAAAAACTATGAAAACTTCTTGACAAAACTATGAAAACAACTTGACAAAAACTATGAAAACTTCTTGACAAAACTATGAAAACAACTTGACAAAAAACTATGAAAACTTCTTGACAAAACTATGAAAACAACTTGACAAAACTATGAAAACTTCTTGACAAAACTATGAAAACTTCTTGACAAAACTATGAAAACAACTTGACAAAAACTATGAAAACTTCTTGACAAAACTATGAAAACAACTTGACAACTATGAAAACAACTTGACAAAAACTATGAAAACTTCTTGACAAAACTATGAAAACAACTTGACAAAAAACTATGAAAACTTCTTGACAAAACTATGAAAACAACTTGACAACTATGAAAACAACTTGACAAAAACTATGAAAACTTCTTGACAAAACTATGAAAACAACTTGACAAAAAACTATGAAAACTTCTTGACAAAACTATGAAAACAACTTGACAAAAAACTATGAAAACTTCTTGACAAAACTATGAAAACTTCTTGACAAAACTATGAAAACTTCTTGACAAAAACTATGAAAACTTCTTGACAAAACTATGAAAACTTCTTGACAACTATGAAAACAACTTGACAACTATGAAAACAACTTGACAAAAACTATGAAAACTTCTTGACAAAAAACTATGAAAACTTCCATAACTGAAAGTTTAATTAGTGATAAGAACTAAAACATTATGGCAATAGGAAACATTGCTAAATGTCACCTTTTGCCACAATGTTGTCTCAAGTCGAGAGTGATCGTCTCCGTTGTATGATTGATAAAGTATATCAGCCTTGAGAGTGATCGTCTCCGTTGTATGATTGATAGGGTATATCAGCCTTGAGAGTGATCGGCTCCATTGTATGATTGATAAAGTATATCAGCCTTGAGAGTGATCGTCTCCATTGTATGATTAATAAAGTATATCAGCCTTGAGAGTGATCGTCTCCGTTGTATGATTGATAAAGTATATCAGCCTTGAGAGTGATCGTCTCCAATGTATGATTGATAAAGTATATCAGCCTTGAGAGTGATCGTCTCCATTGTATGATTAATAAGGTATATCAGCCTTGAGAGTGATCGTCTCCGTTGTATGATTGATAAAGTATATCAGCCTTGAGAGTGATACCATAGATTTTAAAAATGGTAGTAATGTCCTTGGCACTCAGGGTTTAGGGAATAGTATTACAATTGATGCATTGGTGTCAGCCTGTCAGGATAAATCATACCAATAGTACTGGTGGTAATTTACCTGGAAACTGACTTAATATTACTGAAATACCGATAGTATTGGTGGTAATTTACCTGGAAACTGACTTAATATAACTGTGATACCGATAGTATTGATGGTAATTTACCTGGGAACTGACTTAATATTACTGGAATACTGATAGTACTTGTGGTAATTTACCTGAGAACTGACTTAATATTAATGAAATACCGATATTACTGGTGGTAATTTACCTGGAAACTGTCTTAATATTACTGGAATACTGAAAGTACTTGTGGTAATTATACCTCCAAAAAACAAAGTTTTGGGGGGGTATATTGGAGCCACTGTGTCGGGCGGTCGGTCGGTAGCCATATTTTGTCCGGCCTATTTCTTATAAACCACTGGGTGGAATTCAATAATATTTTACATGAAGCTTCTATACCGACAGGAGATGTGCATATCCTAAAGGGGTTACAATTGCATGATATTTTACAGAGTTATGGCCCTTTTACTTATTAAGTTGTTGGTCATATTTTGTCCGGCCTATTTCTTACAAACCACTAGGTGGAATTCAATAAAATTTTACATGAAGCTTCTATACCAAGAGGAGATGTGCATATCCTAAAGGGGTTACAATTGCATGATATTTTACAGAGTTATGGCCCTTTTACTTATTATGTCTCCTCCCTCCGGAGGAGACATATTGCTTTTGCCTGCGCCGTCTGTCTGTCTGTCTGTCTGTCCGTCCGTCTGTCTGTCCGTCTGTCTGTCTGTCTGTCAGGGCGTCCACATTTCTTGTCCGGCCTTTATCTCACAACCCCTTGGCCACATTTCTATGAAACTTCACAGGAGTCATTGGTACAACGTCTAGTTGCGCATATTACGAGGGCGTTTAATTTGACCTACTTTTGGATGAGTTATTGCCCTTTCTTAAAATTGCCATTTCATTCTTGTCCGGCCTTCATCTCACAACCCCTTTGCCACATTTCTATGAAACTTCACAGGAGTCATCGGTACAACGTCTAGTTGTGCATATTACGAGGGCGTTTAATTTGACCTACTTTTGGATGAGTTATTGCCCTTTTTTTAAAATTGCCATTTCATTCTTGTCCAGGGCGTCCACATTTCTTGTCCGGCCTTTATCTCACAACCCCTTGGCCACATTTCTATGAAATTTCACAGGAGTCATCGGTACAACGTCTAGTTGCGCATATTACGAGGGCGTTTAATTTGACCTACTTTTGGATGAGTTATTGCCCTTTCTTAAAATTGCCATTTCATTCTTGTCCGGCCTTCATCTCACAACCCCTTTGCCACATTTCTATGAAACTTCACAGGAGTCATCGGTACAACGTCTAGTTGTGCATATTACGAGGGCGTTTAATTTGACCTACTTTTGGATGAGTTATTGCCCTTTTTTTAAAATTGCCATTTCATTCTTGTCCGGCCTTCATCTCACAACCCCTTTGCCACATTTCTATGAAACTTCACAGGAGTCATCGGTACAACGTCTAGTTGTGCATATTACGAGGGCGTTTAATTTGACCTACTTTTGGATGAGTTATTGCCCTTTTTTTAAAATTGCCATTTCATTCTTGTCCAGGGCGTCCACATTTCTTGTCCGGCCTTTATCTCACAACCCCTTGGCCACATTTCTATGAAACTTCGCAGGAGTCATCGGTACAACGTCTTGTTGTGCATATTACAAGGGCGTTTAATTTGACCTACTTTTGGATGAGTTATTGCCCTTTCTTAAAATTGCCATTTCATTCTTGTCCGGCCTTCATCTCACAACCCCTTTGCCACATTTCTATGAAACTTCACAGGAGTCATCGGTACAACGTCTAGTTGTGCATATTACGAGGGCGTTTAATTTGACCTACTTTTGGATGAGTTATTGCCCTTTTTTTAAAATTGCCATTTCATTCTTGTCCAGGGCGTCCACATTTCTTGTCCGGCCTTTATCTCACAACCCCTTGGCCACATTTCTATGAAACTTCACAGGAGTCATCGGTACAACGTCTTGTTGTGCATATTACGAGGGCGTTTAATTTGACCTACTTTTGGATGAGTTATTGCCCTTTCTTAAAATTGCCATTTCATTCTTGTCCGGCCTTCATCTCACAACCCCTTTGCCACATTTCTATGAAACTTCACAGGAGTCATCGGTACAACGTCTAGTTGTGCATATTACGAGGGCGTTTAATTTGACCTACTTTTGGATGAGTTATTGCCCTTTTTTTAAAATTGCCATTTCATTCTTGTCCGGCCTTCATCTCACAACCCCTTTGCCACATTTATATGAAACTTCACAGGAGTCATCGGTACAACGTCTAGTTGCGCATATTACTAGGGCGTTTAATTTGACCTAATTTTGGTTGAGTTATTGCCCTTTTTTTAAAATTGCCATTTCATTCTTGTCCGGCCTTCATCTCACAACCCCTTTGCCACATTTCTATGAAACTTCACAGGAGTCATCGGTACAATGTGTTGTTGCGCATATTACGAGGGCGTTTAATTTGACCTAATTTTGGTTGAGTTATTGCCCTTTATTTAAAATTGCCATTTCATTCTTGTCCGGCCTTCATCTCACAACCCCTTTGCCACATTTCTATGAAACTTCACAGGAGTCATCGGTACAATGTCTTGTTGCGCATATTACGAGGGCGTTTAATTTGACTTACTTTTGGATAAGTTATTGCCCTTTTTTAAAATAAATCACTAACTGACAAAATACAGTCAGCCAGACAAATACCCCTTGGGGGAGACATATGTTTTTCCCAAAAACAACCTCTAGTTAAGTTGTTGGTCATATTTTGTCCGGCCTATTTCTTACAAACCACTGGGTGGAATTCAATAAAAATTTACATGAAGCTTCTATACCAAGAGGAGATGTGCATACCCTAAAGGTCTTACAATTGCATGTTATTTTACAGAGTTATGGCCCTTTTACTTATTAAGTTGTTGGTCATATTTTGTCCGAAGCCATATTTTGTCCGGCCTATTTCTTACAAACCACTGGGTGGAATTCAATAACATTTTACATGAAGCTTCTATACCAAGAGGAGATGTGCATATCATAAAGATTTTACAATTGCATGTTACTTTACAGAGTTATGGCCCTTTTGTTGGTCAGTCAGAAGCCATATTTTGAGTCAACGTGCTGTTTTGGGGGTATTTATCACCTTCAGTGATATTTCTAGTTTACCTGGGAACTGAATTTAAATTATTGAAATACCGATAGTAGTGGTATTAATTTACCTGGGAACTGACTTAATATTACTGAAATACTGATAGTATTGATGGTAATTTACCTGGGAACTGACTTTAAATTATTGAAATACCGATAGTACTGGTAATATTACTGAAATACCGATAGTACTGGTAATATTACTGAAATACTGATAGTACTGGTATTAATTTACCTGGGAACTGACTTAATATTACTATTTAAATTATTGAAATACCGATAGTACTGGTAATATTACTGAAATACCGATAGTAGTGGTGGTAATTTACCTGGGAACTGACTTAATATTACTGATAGTATTGATGGTAATTTACCTGGGAACTGACTTTAAATTATTGAAATACCGATAGTACTGGTAATATTACTGAAATACTGATAGTAGTGGTGGTAATTTACCTGGGAACTGACTTAATATTAATGAAATACTGATAGTATTGATGGTAATTTACCTGGGAACTGACTTTAAATTATTGAAATACCGATAGTAGTGGTGGTAATTTACCTGGGAACTGACTTAATATTAATGAAATACTGATAGTATTGATGGTAATTTACCTGGGAACTGACTTTAAATTATTGAAATACCGATAGTAGTGGTGGTAATGACAAGCTACATTCGTCTTCCAGCAATGGGCTTACAGTCTATGCAGAAAAGCAGCCAGTTGGTAGGAAAGTCTGTTGTGTTTGTTACTGGGTTGGGAGAGTTAGGAAACACATAGTAAGGCAGACAACAGTTACATCAAGTTTCCCACAATGCTTTAAACTTTTTAAACAAATGATTGTAAAGCAGACAACAGTTACATCAAGTTTCCCACAATGCTTTAAACTTTGTAAACAAATGATTGTAAGGCAGACAACAGTTACATCAAGTTTCCCACAATGCTTTAAACTTTGTAAACAAATGATTGTAAGGCAGACAACAGTTACATCAAGTTTCATGCAGACACATCTCGGGCTGACTTCTTTTTATAACAATAATTGCAAAAGGAGAAATTGCTCACAAAATGTTCAACTCTATCCAATGATTATACAGAAATATTCTCTAGTTTTCCTTGAAGTCTTCTGATACAGTTTTGTCTTGGGTGAAAAAGGGTAAAGCATGCATCTACATAGTGAAAAAACAATAATAAAGGAGTTATGTGAGTTATGCTTGCTTGTTGTAAATATATCTGCGGATTTAATATGGGATACTTGTGTTCATGTGTAGTGTTCAAATACAAGATTGCAATGTGGTTATAACTTCTGGATTATTCAATGGTTTTGTTTTTTAAAAGTCAGATATTGATGTTATTGAATATATACCTGTGAAGTAAAATACATGTAATTTATGTATGTTACACGTTTGTAATGTGTTTTAAGCATAGGTGGAACTTTTGATACATCAATCCTAAAATCTGTTTTACCGATAAAAACCGTATTTTGTGGTACTGGTTAGAATGGTGTTGTTGAGATGATTGTGGCAAGTACCAACAGCATAGGGTTTCACATAGAGAACCCACAGCATAGGGTTTCACATAGAGTACCCACAGCATAGGGTTTCACATAGAGTACCCACAGCATAGGGTTTCACAAAGAGTACCCACAGCATAGGGTTTCACATAGAAACACAGATATATTTGCATTTCAAACATGTGTTTCTCTCTAGGTATCCATAGCAATGTTTTACATCTGTAGGTACAAACCTATGAACGAATCTGAGTAATCTGTAGCTGTAAGAGTGGGAGGTTATATGGATCGTAAGAGTGATTCAACCGTAACAGTTTCTAATTATCTAGAATTTGTGACTTTGTTTTCTTTTACAAATTTATCTTTGAAATTGAATATACATATTGTTATCAAACCCTTTCCCCTAAACAACAAATTGTATTAGCCGACTTTGAAAGCATCTATTAAAAAATAAAGAAAATCTCCATAAATTATATTTCGATCATTAAGGGGTTGAAAACGTTGTGGCAAAGGGAGAAAATTGCTTGTTTAGGCAGTTTCTCATTTTGCCACAATGTTTCCTCAAGTCATCTGTTTGAGATGCATCAATATTTATCTGAAGTTGAGTAAGGGTTAATGACTTATTGCATGATATCACTCTAAATGGATCCTTTGGATTGAACTACTAATCAAATTAGTAAACTGTTTGGGAAAGGAGAAAATGCCTTACATAATATGCTTTCTAAAATACTGCTGCAGAGGTGTCAAAAGTTTGTAGTATCAGTAAATGGTTTGTCTGTCTCTCACATCTTGTTTGTAGTATCAGTAAATAATTTGTCTGTCTCTCATATCTTGTTTGTAGTATCAGTAAATAGTTTGTAGTATCAGTAAATCATTTGTTTGTCTCTCACAACTTGTTTGTAGTATCAGTAAATAGTTTGTAGTATCAGTAATTAATTTGTTTGTCTCTCACAACTTGTTTGTAGTATCAGTAAATAATTTGTCTGTCTCTCATATCTTGTTTGTAGTATCAGTAAATAATATGTCTGTCTCTCACATCTTGTTTGTAGTATCAGTAAATAGTTTGTAGTATCAGTAAATAATTTGTCTGTCTCTCATATTGTGTTTGTAGTATCAGTAAATAGTTTGTATTATCAGTAAATAATTTGTTTGTCTCTCACAACTTGTTTGTAGTATCAGTAAATAGTTTGTAGTATCAGTAAATAATTTGCTTGTCTCTCACAACTTGTTTGTAGTATCAGTAAATAATTTGTCTGTCTCTCATATCTTGTTTGTAGTATCAGTAAATAATATGTCTGTCTCTCGTAACTTGTTTGTAGTATCAGTAAATAATTTGTCTGTCTCTCATATCTTGTTTGTAGTATCAGTAAATAATATGTCTGTCTCTCGTAACTTGTTTGTAGTATCAGTAAATAGTTTGTAGTATCAGTAAATAATTTGTCTGTCTCTCATATCTTGTTTGTAGTATCAGTAAATAATATGTCTGTCTCTCGTAACTTGTTTGTAGTATCAGTAAATAATTTGTCTGTCTCTCATATCTTGTTTGTAGTATCAGTAAATAATATGTCTGTCTCTCGTAACTTGTTTGTAGTATCAGTAAATAGTTTGTAGTATCAGTAAATAATTTGTCTGTCTCTCATATCTTGTTTGTAGTATCAGTAAATAGTTTGTCTGTCTCTCACAACTTGTTTGTAGTATCAGTAAATAATTTGTCTGTCTCTCATATCTTGTTTGTAGTATCAGTAAATAGTTTGTAGTTTCAGTAAATAGTTTGTCTGTCTCTCATATCTTTGTTCCCGGCTCAGCCAACTTTCTTTCCAATGTTTGACAAAAGTCAATGTGACATGCGTCATTCGTCTTCCATCAATGGGCTAAGTCTATGTGGAAGTCTATGTGGAAAAGCAGCCAGTTGCTTGGGAAGATTGTTGTGTGGAGTTCTGGTGTGAGAAAACCAGGAAACACATGAGTAGGTGAACTCGCCGCCGTGATATGACTGAGAAAATGTTAAAAACTGCGTTAAACCCCAATCAATCAATCAATCAATCAATCAATCCTTTTGCCACAGTGTTTTCAAAAATCACTTTCTACAGAGGCATCAGAAAGAGTCTGTATGTGGGAAACCGTATTTTAGTCTGAATATGTCCATTTGTCTGCTATGGATTTGTTGTATGTGGGAAGTGAATAGAGATTAATGAACCTATGTTCTTACTAGTGTGAAATGACCCATTAAATGGCCCTCCATTATGCCAGGCAGATATGTATTCTGTATAATATTTAACCCTTTCTCACAAACAACGTATCTGCAGCAGACCGCTTCGAAAACATTTAGGCAAAAGAATGGAAAATCTCTATAAAAGAAAGCATAATTATTGAAAAAGTTGAAAACATTGCTGCAAATTTTTTGAGCTGTTTCTCCTTTTGTCACAATGTTTTTAAAGTTGTCTGCTTCAGATTTGTTGTATGTGGGAAAGAGTTAAACTTTAGACAATGAATGTAAAAATTAAAAAGTAAAGTCCTGGTCTAACAATTAGTACACTCGAGACCAATCTTACAACTAGTACACTCAAGACCAATCTTACAATTAGTACACTCTAGACCAATCTTACAATTAGTACACTCGAGACCAATCTTACAATACACCAGAGACCAATCTTACAATTAGTACACTCAAGACCAATCTTACAATTAGTACACCAGAGACCAATCTTACAACTAGCACACCCGAGACCAATCTTACAATTAGTACACTCGAGACCAATCTTACAATACACCAGAGACCAATCTTACAATTAGTACACTCAAGCCAATCTTACAATACACCAGAGACCAATCTTACAATTAGTACACTCGAGACCAATCTTACAATAATTACACCAGAGACCAATCTTACAACTAGTACACTCGAGACCAATCTTACAACTAGTACACTCGAGTCCAATCTTACAACTAGTACACTCGAGACCAATCTTACAACTAGTACACTTGAGACCAATCTTACAATTAGTACACTCAAGACCAATCTTACAATTAGTACACTCAAGACCAATCTTACAACTAGCACACCCAAGACCAATCTTACAATTAGTACACTTGAGACCAATCTTACAATTAGTACACCAGAGACCAATCTTACAATTAGTACACTCAGACCAATCTTACAATTAGTACACCCAAGACCAATCCTACAATTAGTACACCCAAGACCAATCTTACAATTAGTACACTGAGACCAATCTTACAATAAGTACACCAGAGACCAATCTTACAATTAGTACACTGAGACCAATCTTACAACTAGTACACCCGAGACCAATCTTACAACTAGTACACTCGAGAACAATCTTACAATTAGTACACCCAAGACCAATCTTACAATTAGTACACCCGAGACCAATCTTACAACTAGTTCACCCAAGACCAATCTTACAATTAGTACACTCAGACCAATCTTACAATTAGTACACCCAAGACCAATCTTACAATTAGTACACCTGAGACTAATTGTACACTCGAGACCAATCTTACAATTAGTACACCCGAGACCAATCTTACAACTTGTACATTCGAGACCAATCTTACAATTAGTACACTCGAGACCAATCTTACAATTAGTACACCAGAGACCAATCTTACAACTAGTACACTCGAGACCAATCTTACAATTAGTACACCAGAGACCAATCTTACAACTAGTACACTCGAGACCAATCTTACAATTAGTACACCAGAGACCAATCTTACAACTAGTTCACTAGAGACTAATTGTACAATAAGTACACCCGAGACCAATCTTACAATTAGTACACCCGAGACCAATCTTACAATTAGTACACCAGAGACCAATATTACAACTAGTTCACCTGAGACTTATTGTACAATAAGTACACCAGAGACCAATCTTACAATTAGTACACCAGAGACCAATCTTACAACTAGTTCACCAGAGACTAATTGTACAATAAGTACACCCGAGACCAATCTTACAATTAGTACACCCGAGACCAATCTTACAATTAGTACACCAGAGACCAATATTACAACTAGTTCACCTGAGACTTATTGTACAATAAGTACACCCGAGACCAATCTAATAATTAGTACACCTGAGACCAATCTTACAACTAGTACACCAGAGACCAATCTTACAATTAGTACACCTGAGACTTATTGTACAATAAGTACACCCGAGACCAATCTAACAATTAGTACACCAGAGACCAATCTAACAATTAGTACACCCGAGACCAATCTTACAATTAGTACACCCAAGACCAATCTTACAACTAGTACACCAGAGACCAATCTTACAATTAGTACACTCAAGACCAATCTTACAATTAGTACACTCAAGACCAATCTTACAATTAGTACACCAGAGACCAATCTTACAATTAGTACACTCAAGACCAATCTTACAATTAGTACACCCAAGACCAATCTTACAATTAGTACACCCAAGACCATTCTTACAATTAGTACACCAGAGACCAATCTTACAATTAGTACACCAGAGACCAATCTTACAACTAGTACACTCGAGACCAATCTTACAATTAGTACACCAGAGACCAATCTTACAATTAGTACACCAGAGACTAATCTTACAACTAGTACACCAGAGACCAATCTTACAATTAGTACACCAGAGACCAATCTTACAACTAGTACACCAGAGACCAATCTTACAATTAGTACACTGAGACCAATCTTACAATTAGTACACCAGAGACTATTCTTACAACTAGTACACCAGAGACCAATCTTACAATTAGTACACCTGAGACTAATTATACAATAAGTACAACCGAGACCAATCTTACAACTAGTACACTCGAGACCAATCTTACAATTAGTACACCAGAGACCAATCTTACAACTAGTTCACCAGAGACTAATTGTACAATAAGTACACCCGAGACCAATCTTACAACTAGTACACTCGAGACCAATCTTACAATTAGTACACCAGAGACCAATCTTACAACTAGTACACTCGAGACCAATCTTACAATTAGTACACCAGAGACCATTCTTACAACTAGTACACACAAGACCAATCTTACAACTAGTACACCAGAGACCAATCTTACTACTAGTACACTCGAGACCAATCTTACAATTAGTACACCAGAGACCATTCTTACAACTAGTACACCCAAGACCAATCTTACAACTAGTACACTCGAGACCAATCTTACAATTAGTACACCAGAGACCAATCTTACAACTAGTACACTCGAGACCAATCTTACAATTAGTACACCAGAGACCCTTCTTACAACTAGTACACACAAGACCAATCTTACAACTAGTACACCAGAGACCAATCTTACTACTAGTACACTCGAAACCAATCTTACAATTAGTACACCAGAGACCATTCTTACAACTAGTACACCCAAGACCAATCTTACAACTAGTACACTCGAGACCAATCTTACAATTAGTACACCAGAGACCAATTACACAACTAGTACACACAAGACCAATCTTACAACTAGTACACTCGAGACCAATCTTACAATTAGTACACCAGAGACCAATCTTACAATTAGTACACCAGAGACTAATCTTACAACTAGTACACCAGAGACCAATCTTACAATTAGTACACCAGAGACCAATCTTACAACTAGTACACCAGAGACCAATCTTACAATTAGTACACTGAGACCAATCTTACAATTAGTACACCAGAGACCATTCTTACAACTAGTACACCAGAGACCAATCTTACAATTAGTACACCTGAGACTAATTGTACAATAAGTACACCCGAGACCAATCTTACAACTAGTACACTCGAGACCAATCTTACAATTAGTACACCAGAGACCAATCTTACAACTAGTTCACCAGAGACTAATTGTACAATAAGTACACCCGAGACCAATCTTACAACTAGTACACTCGAGACCAATCTTACAATTAGTACACCAGAGACCAATCTTACAACTAGTACACTCGAGACCAATCTTACAATTAGTACACCAGAGACCATTCTTACAACTAGTACACACAAGACCAATCTTACAACTAGTACACCAGAGACCAATCTTACTACTAGTACACTCGAGACCAATCTTACAATTAGTACACCAGAGACCATTCTTACAACTAGTACACCCAAGACCAATCTTACAACTAGTACACTCGAGACCAATCTTACAATTAGTACACCAGAGACCAATCTTACAACTAGTACACTCGAGACCAATCTTACAATTAGTACACCAGAGACCCTTCTTACAACTAGTACACACAAGACCAATCTTACAACTAGTACACCAGAGTCCAATCTTACTACAAGTACACTCGAAACCAATCTTACAATTAGTACACCAGAGACCATTCTTACAACTAGTACACCCAAGACCAATCTTACAACTAGTACACTCGAGACCAATCTTACAATTAGTACACCAGAGACCAATTACACAACTAGTACACACAAGACCAATCTTACAACTAGTACACTCGAGACCAATCTTACAATTAGTACACCAGAGACCATTCTTACAACTAGTACACCAGAGACCAATCTTACAATTAGTACACCTGAGACTTATTGTACAATAAGTACACCCGAGACCAATCTAACAATTAGTACACCAGAGACCAATCTAACAATTAGTACACCAGAGACCAATCTAACAATTAGTACACCCGAGACCAATCTTACAATTAGTACACCCAAGACCAATCTTACAATTAGTACACTCGAGACCAATCTTACAATTAGTACACCAGAGACCAATCTTACAATTAGTACACCAGATACCAATCTTACAATTAGTACACCAGAGACCAATCTAACAATTAGTACACCCATGACCAATCTTACAATTAGTACACTCAGACCAATCTTACAATTAGTACACTGAGACCAATCTTACAATTAGTACACTCGAGACCAATCTTACAATTAGTACACCCGAGACCAATCTTACAATTAGTACACCAGATACCAATCTTACAACTAGTACACTCGAGACCAATCTTACAATAAGTACACCCGAGACCAATCTTACAATAAGTACACCAGAGACCATTCTTACAACTAGTACACCAGAGACCAATCTTACAATTAGTACACCTGAGACTAATTGTACAATAAGTACACCCGAGACCAATCTAACAATTAGTACACCAGAGACCAATCTAACAATTAGTACACCAGAGACCAATCTAACAATTAGTACACCAGAGACCAATCTAACAATTAGTACCAGTAATTCACCAAAGAAATACTGTTGAAAGTGGTGTAAAACACCATTCAATGTAATGGATATAATAATACTGTAACATTTGGGATTGGTTCCAGTCTAGAGATTGATGTGCATGGATGACTAAGATAGATTAAGATATTTATTTAAACATCATTTACATATAATTTGAGGTGATTTCAAATGCAAATTATGAAACTGAAATGTACCTTAAAGAAGGCAATACACGTTAAGAGTTGAAAGCGGTATTCATTGAAATTTCTCTGTCTTCAAATGATGTCTGCTAGTGACTTAGATGTCATCTGTAGTAAACATGTTTGCCTAGATTTGCTTAAGATGGTTGTTGCAGATTTGTTGTATGTGGGAAAAGGTGAAAGATCAGTTTTGTAAATATCACATCTTGTGAGGCAGAACTACCGGATTTGTTTCTACATGCATAAATTATATGGGCTATGATGTCAGACGAAAACAAGTTTTTTTGTCTCTGCAACTGAAGAAGTTCAAGATCGCCAGTCTAATCAGGATCTTTTTTGTTTGACATTGAATCATAAATGTATCTAGGAAGTCAACAAACAAACGATTCCTTTTCTGTGTTATTGTCTTTAACCCTTTCCCACATATAGACGCTTTATGACGCCTCTGCCGCAGACGATACTTTAACCCTTTCCCATATATAGATGCTTTATGACGCCTCTGCAGCAGACGACATTAACCCTTTCCCACATATAAATGCTTTATGACGCCTCTGCAGCAGACGACACTTTAACCCTTTCCCACATATAGACGCTTTATGACGCCTCTGCAGCAGACGACACTTTAACCCTTTCCCACATATAGACGCTTTATGACGCCTCTGCAGCAGACGACTTGAACCATTTCCCACATATAGAAGCTTTATGACGCCTCTGCAGAAGACGACTTGAACCATTTCCTACATATAGATGCTTTATGACGCTTCTGCAGCAGACTTCTTTTTTAAAACATTGTAGCATTTAAGCACATTTTGCCACTTTATTTTCAAATTAATGTGAACATTTTCTTTTCTTCTACAGAGAATTTTCATATTTTTGCTGAGATGATTTCAATGTCATCTGCTGTAGAATGAATTAAAAAATGAATAAAGAAGACACCTTCAAAATAATATAGGCAAAAAAATGGCAAATATCTATATGTGAAAGAATAACCAATAAAAAGAGATGAGCAATTTCTTCTTTTGTTGCAATGTTTTGAACGGTTAACCTCTTTCCTGATGAAGATGAATATTGTTATTTAATATTGTCTGAACAGGAATTATTGTCAAAAATTAACAATTTTTTTCTTTTTCTCTCACAATTTTTTGTACACTGTACATGTATTATAATAAAAAAAAATCCTCCAATGTTAAGTCTGT
This sequence comes from Serripes groenlandicus, assembly GCA_031761405.1. Lineage (NCBI taxonomy): Eukaryota > Metazoa > Mollusca > Bivalvia > Cardiida > Cardiidae > Serripes > Serripes groenlandicus. The sequence continues at coordinate 789,261 of JASEVX010000012.1, read as the reverse complement.
TCTGCGAATGTTTACAAAGCAGAGGATGTTACAGATATAGAGGTGACCAACACTTTCCCACTTACAGCAAATCTGCAGCAGACAATATAAACAAATACACATAATCTCTATAAACAAATACACATAATCTCTATAAACAAGTACACATAATCTCTATAAACAAATACGCATAATCTCTATAAACAAATACACATAATCTCTATAATCAAATACACATAATCTCTATAAACAAATACACATAATGTCTATAAACAAGTACACATAATCTCTATAAACAAATATGCATAATCTCTATAAACAAATACACATAATCTCTATAAACAAATACACATAATCTCTATAAACAAGTACACATAATCTCTATAAACAAATACGCATAATCTCTATAAACAAATACACATAATCTCTATAAACAAATACACATACTCTATAAACAAATACACATAATCTCTATAAACAAATACACATAATCTCTATAAACAAATACACATATTATCTATAAGCAAATACACATAATCTCTATAAACAAATACACATAATCTCTAAACAAATACACATAATGTTTATAAACAAATACACATAATCTCTATAAACAACTACACATAATCTCTATAAACAAATACACATAATCTCTGTAAACAAATACACACAATTTATATAAACAAATACACATAATCTCTATAAAAAAGTACACATAATCTCTATAAACAAATACACATAATCTCTATAAAAAAGTACACATAATCTCTATAAACAAATACACATAATCTCTATAAACAAATACACATAATCTCTATAAACAAATACACATAATCTCTATAAACAAGTACACATAATCTCTATAAACAAATACGCATAATCTCTATAAACAAATACACATAATCTCTATAAACAAATACACATACTCTATAAACAAATACACATAATCTCTATAAACAAATACACATAATCTCTATAAACAAATACACATATTATCTATAAGCAAATACACATAATCTCTATAAACAAATACACATAATCTCTAAACAAATACACATAATGTTTATAAACAAATACACATAATCTCTATAAACAACTACACATAATCTCTATAAACAAATACACATAATCTTTATAAACAAATACACACAATTTATATAAACAAATACACATAATCTCTATAAAAAAGTACACATAATCTCTATAAAGAAGTACACATAATCTCTATAAACAAATACACATAATATTTATAGACAAATACACATAATCTCTATAAACAAATACACATAATCTCTATAAACAAGTACACATAATCTCTATAAACAAATACACATAATCTCAATAAAAAAATATGCATAATATCTATAAACAAATGCAGATAATCTCTGTATGTAATTATACCCCCAAAAAACAAAGTTTTGGGGGAGTATATAGGAGTCACTGTGTCGGGCTGTATGTCTGTCGGTCGGTCGGAAGCCATATTTTGTCCGGCCTATTTCTTAAAAACCACTGGGTGGAATTCAATAACATTTTACATGAACTTTCTATACCAAGAGGAGATGTGCATACCCTAAAGATCTTACAATTGCATGTTATTTTACAGAGTTTGGCCCTTTTACTTATTAAGTTGTTGGTCATATTTTGTCCAAAGCCATATTTTGTCCAACCTATTTCTTACAAACCAGTGGGTGGAATTCAATAACATTTTACATGAAGCTTCTATACTAAGAGGAGATGTGCATACCCTAAAGGTCCTACAATTGCATGATAATTTACAGAGTTATGGCCCTTTTACTTATTAAGTTGTTGGTTGGTCAGAAACCATATTTTGTCCAGCCTATTTCTTACAAACCACTGGGTAGAATTCAATAACATTTTACATGAAGCTTCTATACCAAACAAGAGGAGATGTGCATATCATAAAGGTCTTACAATTGCATGTTATTTTACAGAGTTATGGCCCTTTTACTTATTAAGTTGTTGGTCATATTTTGGATGTGCATACCCTTAAGGTCTTACAATTGCATGTTATTAGCTCACCTATGCACGAAGTGCAAGGTGAGCTTTTGTGATCACTGAATGTCCGGCGTCCGGCGTCGTCGTCTGTCTGTCCGTCCGTCTGTTAACAATTTCCTACAAATGACTTCTTCTACTAAACCAATGGACAGATTTAAAAATAACTTCACAGGAATGGTCCTTAGGTGGTCTCCTTTCAAAGTTGTTCAAAGAATTTAATTCCAAGTAGAACTTTGGCTGTTGCGGCATCAGAAAAGGGGAAAATTGCCAAATCTTAAAAAATCTTCTTGTCCAAATGTGCTGGCCCAATTTGAAAATTATTTTTCACAAATGTACCTTAGGGCACCCTCTACCAAGATTGTTCAAATATTTCGGATCTGTTAAAAAACATGGCCGCAAGGGGGCGGGGCTTGTTTTCCTTATATGTGCATTGTTAAATCTTTAAAAAATCTTCTTGTTCAAAAGTACTGGCCAGATTTCAAAATAATTTCACAGAAATGGTCCTTAGGTGGTCCTCTTTCAAAGTTGTTCAAAGAATTTCATTCCAAGTAGAACTTTGGTTGCTGCAGCATCAGAAAAGGGGAATATTGCCAAATCTTAAAAAATCTTCTTGTTCATAAGTGTTGGCCCGATTTAAAAATTATTTTGCACAAATGTTCCTTGGGGCACCCCCTAACAAGCTTGTTCAAATATTTCCGATCCGTTGAAAATCATGGCCACAATGGGGTGGGGCTTGTTTTCCTTATGTGTGCGTTGTTAAAACTTTAAAAATCTTCTTGTCCAAAAGTACTGGCCAGATTTCAAAATAACTTCACAGGAATGGTCCTAAGGTGGTTCCCTTTTAATGTTGTTCAAAGAATTTAATTCCAAGTAGAACTTTGGTTGCTGCGGCATTAGAAAAGGGGAAAATTGCCAAATCTTAAAAAAACTTCTTGTCCAAAAGTGCTGGCCCGATATAAAAATTATTTTGCACAAAATTTATGTTTCTAAGGGCACCCTCTACCAAGGTTGATCAAATAAATCCGATCCGTTTAAATACATGGCCACCAGGGGGTCGCTTGTTTACCTTATATGTATAGAGTAAAAACTTTGAAAACTATTGAAGTTCTATTAAATCAGGTGAGCGATATAGGGCCATCATGGCCCTCTTGTTTTACAGAGTTATGGCCCTTTTGTTGGTCGCTCGGAAACCATATTTTGAGTCAAGGTGCTGTTTTGGGGGTATTTATCATCTTCAGTGATATTTCCAGTTTTATGTAAGAGAAGCTTGACACAGTTATGTAAGAGATGTGCATATCATAAAGGTCTTACAATTGCAGGTTATTTTAAAGAGTTATGGCCCTTTTGTTGGTCGCTTGGAAGCCATATTTTGAGTCAAGGTGCTGTTTTCATCTTCAGTGATATTTCTTTATGTAAGAGAAGCTTGACACAGTTATGTAAGAGAAGCTTGACACGGTTATGTAAGAGAAACATGACAAAGTTATGTAAGAGAAGCTTGACACGGTTATGTAAGAGAAGCTTGACACGGTTATGTAAGAGAAGCTTGACACGGTTATGTAAGAGAAGCTTGACACGGTTATGTAAAAGAAGCTTGACACGGTTATGTAAGAGAAGCATGACAAGGTTTTGTAAGAGAAGCATGACACAGTTATGTAAGAGAAGCTTGACACTGTTATGTAAGAGAAGCATGACACGTTTATGTAAGAGAAGCTTGACACGATTATGTAAGAGAAGCTTGACACGGTTATCTAAAAGAAGCTTGACACGGTTATGTAAGAGAAGCATGACAAGGTTTTGTAAGAGAAGTATGACACTGTTATGCAAGAGAAGCTTGACACTGTTATGTAAGAGAAGCTTGACACAGTTATGCAAGAGAAGCTTGACACTTTTATGCAAGAGAAGCATGACACAGTTATGCAAGAGAAGCATGACACAGTTATGTAAGAGAAGCTTGACACATTTATGTAAGAGAAGCTTGACACTGTTATTTAAGAGAAGCATGACACAGTTATTTAAGAGAAGCATGACACGGTTATGTAAGAGAAGCTTGACACTGTTATGTAAGAGAAGCTTGACACTGTTATGTAAGAGAAGCTTGACACTGTTATGTAAGAGAAGCTTGACACTGTTATGTAAGAGAAGCTTGACACGGTTATGTAAGAGAAGCTTGACACTGTTATGTAAGAGAAGCTTGACACTGTTATGTAAGAGAAGCTTGACACTGTTATGTAAGAGAAGCTTGACACTGTTATGTAAGAGAAGCTTGACACAGTTATGTAAGAGAAGCATGACACAGTTATGTAAGAGAAGCTTGACACTGTTATGTAAGAGAAGCATGACACAGTTATGTAAGAGAAGCTTGACACAGTTATGTAAGAGAAGCTTGACACTGTTATGTAAGAGAAGCTTGACACAATTATGTAAGAGAAGCTTGACACTGTTATGTAAGAGAAGCTTGACACAGTTATGTAAGAGAAGCTTGACACTGTTATGTAAGAGAAGCTTTACACTGTTATGTAAGAGAAGCTTGACACAGTTATGTAAGAGAAGCTTGACACAGTTATGTAAGAGAAGCATGACACAGTTATGTAAGAGAAGCTTGACACAGTTATGTAAGAGAAGCATGACACAGTTATGTAAGAGAAGCTTGACACGGTTATGTAAGAGAAACTTGATACAGTTATGTAAGAAGCTTGACACAGTTATGTAAGAGAAGCTTGACACTGTTATGTAAGAAAAGCTTGACACTGTTATGTAAGAGAAGCTTGACACGGTTATGTAAGTTATTTATGCCCTTTCCCATTGACAGGCTCATATTGTTAGAGTTTCTGTAAAATTACAAATTTATGATTTGGATGTAGAGTTCTTGTCTGTCTAGATACAATAATGAAACTTCTGTAAAACTACAAGGTTATGATTTGGATGTAGAGTTGGAAACCCGTGTGGGCTAAGAAGCAATTGTTGATTTTGAGTATTTCCCCTTTTCTCACTAAGTTTTCCAAAGTTGTTTGCTTCACATGTGTAAAAAATGATCTGTAAGAGGATAAGGAACAAAGAATTTCTATTTACACTTTCTGAACCATGCAGATTAATTACAAATATATCAATGACTACCAGCAGCAACAAATGGTTGTGGAGTATAAAATAAATTTTGTTTAGAGATTATTAGTACATGATTGTGTGCATCCATAGTATGGGTGTATGATTTGTTTGGGGCATGTACAGCAGACGACATTTGGAAAAAGTGTGGCAAAAGAAGAAGTTATTATGAGCAATTTCTACTTGTGTTTTCAATTCTAAATGATAATTATACATTTTTATTGAGACATTTCCAAAGCAACTTCCTGCAGAACTCTTATATGTGGGAAAGGGCTAAAGGGAGCTAACATGTCATTTTGAAAGCTTAATAACAGTAGGAAGGGTTTTACTTACCAAGGTTTGAATGATATAACTAGGCTGTATGAGGATGAATAGTCACATTGAAGTAACTGGGGAGGATATACATATACCGGTTTTTATGTCATTCTGACTTGATCATAGTAGGATTTAAAAAATGACGGACTTCAGTTTGTGAGAATATTCCTGTTGTTGTGTTATGTAGATGATATTATTAACCCTTTCTCCCATGCAGTCACATATATGGAAAAGCAACCCAAGGTGCTGGGTTCAAATCCTGTGATGAGAAGATTCTGCCATTAGGATTTATCCAAACTTATGGTGCGTACTGATTAAGTCTTCAGGAAGCAGATTTATAAAAGCTGTAAACTTGTTTTTGCAATCAATGTAAAAATCTACTTCAGGACTATGTGACTGGCAAAACATTGTGATCACAGAAGATCCAGATCATCTTGCATCTCTGAGTAGTCTGATCTGGATCTTCACTGTTGGCCATCTTGTCTAGTGGGAGTTTATTAACCCCCTTGTCTGATCGGGATCTTCTCACCCATTAACCCCCATTTTCCACATACAAAAAATCTGCAGCAGGCAACTTTGAAAATGTATAAGCAAAATATAGGAAATTCTTTGTAAATGAAAGTAATTTTGTTATCCCCTTGCGACGAGGTCGTCGAGGGTATAAAGGGATCCGTCCATACATATGTATGTACATGTCTCAATGAAGTCATCACTCTAGCCACTTCATTTCTTATTCCCTTTTAATGAAACTTCACACACTTGTTCACTAGTATTGCCTCTTGTATTAGTTTATGTTTCACCAACCTAGGTCAAAGGTCAAGGTCACTCTTACTATTCTATGGCTGTATGAAATGAAAATTCCTTCATATTCAATACACAGTTTCAGTGGCGAGAGAGCTTGGAGTGGTTCATGTTTTACTGAGCTAGGTCAAGGGTAAAGTTCACAGTGACTATTATTTGTCTGTATGAAATGACTTCATTACTGTAGCACTAAGTCTTTCATATTAGGGGGGTCATACCAAAGACTTCGTAAGAAATGGCTGTCCTATTTGGTGCTTAGGGTTGCGGGGTGGCTGTCCTATTTGGTACTTAGGGTTGCGGGGTTAGCATCATAACTGACTTGCTGATGTCAGGATAGATGGACCCGTAGGACTGGTAACTTACCCAGGAAACACTGTGATATAACTAAAAAATTGTTGAAATTGGAATAAACACCATACAAACAAACAAATTCATTTCGAGACAGAATTCCTACATACGTCATACACTGGTTTATTTTACTACATACACTGGTTTATTGTAAAGTGAGCCTAGAAGGTATCTGGTTTCTCTGACCAAGGTCAAGGTCACAGTGACTATAATACATCTATACAAAATAACACCACGAGGGTATTTGTATTGTTGTCAACACTCTTTCTGATTAAGAGTTGAAAACATTGTGGCAAAAGGAAAAATTGCTCATCATAAGCAATTTTTCCTTTTACCAGAATGTTTTAAAAAGTTGTATGCTGCAGATGCCTCAAGATGCCTCTATATCATGTGGGAAAGAGTTAAAGGGGAGCATTTATTTCCTTCGAGAAATTTTAGTCTTCTATCTTGAAATGGCTTATTGGAGTTATATTAAAGGAACAGAAATGAAAATATTGTGGCAGATGCATCTTACAGGTCGGAAAGGGTTAACACTGTACTACCCAAACCCTTAGAGGTAGATTCAGAATTAATTAATTTTCTTTTGAGGTTTTCATTTATATTATCATTGTTTTTCAAAAGGAAAGGTTAGTTGCAAATATTATATAACTAGAAAATAATTTTAATTATTGAATTGGATTGAAATTACAGTGAACCTGTTCTATATATATAACTTAAACATTTAAAAATTCGAATACATCTTTTCACTCCACACCATTTCCTGGAATTAATCTGTATTCAGAAAACCTTGTAGCAGCAGTTCTGTTTGCTAATATAGATATTGTTTCATCACTAGATTTCTTTTCATAACAAGTATAATGAATTACAAAGCTGACCATACATTAAGGAACTTAGCATAAATCCAGAGACCCCTCAAACACATTTACATCATTTATGGCTCCCTTTTTAGATCACCTGAGCCAAAGGCTCAAAGTTGATCTATTCTGATCACTCTCTGTCTGTCGTCCGCCGTTAAATTTTAACTTTAAACACTATCTCCTCCTTAACCATACAACTAATTTCAACCAACCTTCACAGGAATGTTCCTTTGGTGGCTCTCTTTAAAAAACTTCAAAGATTTAAATTCCACGGAGAACTTTGGTTGCTGCAACATCAGAAAGGGTGCAAAATGTCCAAACTTTAAAATTCTTCTCCTGAATCCACTTGTCAGATTCCAATATAATTTGGAAAAATGTTCCTTGGGTAACCCTCTACAAAAATTGTTCAAGCTATTGATTGGTTGAAAATAATGGCTGCTAGGTGGCATCAGAAAAGGGGCAAAATGACAATATTTTTAAAATTAGATTTTTATGAAGTGCTTGTCTGATTTCAAGATAAATGTGTAGATAGTTCCTTTAGTAAGCCTCTACCTAATTGTTCCAAGCAATATTGCTTTGTTGAAAGACATAGCATACAGGTGGCATCATAAAAGGGATAAAGTTAACTTTTAGCTTCAAATGACATCTTCTGCTTATCAATCACTGGATCAATTTCAGCCAAAATTAATACAAATGTTACTTTGGGATCCTCTTTCATATTTGTTCAACGATATAAATTCTATAGATAACTTTGGTTGCTGTGGCATCATAATGGGAGAAAAAGGCCAAAACTTTTAAAATTCTTTTTCTCTGAACCCGCTTGTTTAATACCAAGATAATTTAAAAGAAATGTTCCTTAAGTGACCTTCTACAACTTTTGTTCAAGCCATATTGATTGGTTGAAAATCATTGCCAGACGACATCAGAAAAGGGGCAAAATGACAACACTTTAAAATTTAATTCTTATTAAAGTTTTTGTCTGACTTCAAGATAGTTTGGGGGAAATGTTTCTTTATTGTAAAACGGTACATACATAATTTGTTCACTCATATTGATTGGTTAGAAAATATAGCTATCAGGAAAGGGGTAAAAGGAACGTCAAACAACATCTTCTCTTGAACCAATGAAATAATATCAACCAAACTTCAAAGAAATGTTCCTGTGGTGGTCCTCTTTGAAATTGTTCAAAGATTTAATGCATTATTACAAATGTCCTTTACTGAAAACTAGTCTAATTTGCAGTCTGTTCCCACTCTTGGTCAAATGTTCACCTTTATAAGCAATACTATACTATAACTCAGATGATTGATTTAGGGCCATTTTGGCCCTCTTGTTTAAATCGAGTCATTGAACTGTACTCATCTAATAATAAAAAAGTATGGTTTTAAGAGATTTGTTCATATTTGTGGATAGATATTAATTAACAAAGTTCTAGTCTATCTGAGGGAGGGTTATGAAGCCTTTCACACACAAAGTTTGAAGTCTATCTGAGGGAGGGTTATGAAGACTTTCACACACAAAGTTTGAAGTTTATCTGAGGGAGGGTTATGAAGACTTTCACACACAAAGTTTGGTGTCTATCTGAGGGAGGGTTATGAAGACTTTCAAACACACAAAGTTCTTGTCTATCTGAGGGAGGGTTATGAAGACTTTAACACACACAAAGTTTGGTGTCTATCTGAGGGAGGGTTATGAAGCCTTTCACACACAAAGTTTGGTGTCTATATGAGGGAGGGTTATGAAGCCTTTCACACACAAAGTTCTAGTCTATCTGAGGGAGGGTTATGAAGCCTTTCACACACAAAGTTTGGTGTCTATATGAGGGAGGGTTATGAAGCCTTTCACACACAAAGTTCTAGTCTATCTGAGGGAGGGTTATGAAGACTTTAACACATACAAAGTTTGGTGTCTATCTGAGGGAGGGTTATGAAGCCTTTCACACACAAAGTTTGGTGTCTATATGAGGGAGGGTTATGAAGACTTTCACACACAAAGTTTGAAGTCTATCTGAGGAAGGGTTATGAAGCCTTTCAAACACAAAGTTTGGTGTCTATCTGAGGGAGGGTTATGAAGACTTTAACACATACAAAGTTTGGTGTCTATCTGAGGGAGGGTTATGAAGACTTTAACACATACAAAGTTTGGTGTCTATCTGAGGGAGGGTTATGAAGACTTTAACACATACAAAGTTTGGTGTCTATCTGAGGGAGGGTTATGAAGCCTTTCACACACAAAGTTTGGTGTCTATATGAGGGAGGGTTATGGAGACTTTCACACACAAAGTTTGAAGTCTATCTGAGGAAGGGTTATGAAGTCTTTCAAACACAAAGTTTGGTGTCTATCTGAGGGAGGGTTATGAAGACTTTAACACATACAAAGTTTGAAGTCTATCTAAGGAAGGGTTATGAAGCCTTTCAAACACAAAGTTTGGTGTCTATCTGAGGGAGAGTTATGAAGCCTTTCAAACACAAAGTTTGGTGTCTATCTGAGGGAGGGTTATGAAGACTTTAACACATACAAAGTTTGGTGTCTATCTGAGGGAGGGTTATGAAGACTTTCACACACAAAGTTTGAAGTTTATCTGAGGGAGGGTTATGAAGCCTTTCACATACAAAGTTTGGTGTCTATCTGAGGGAGGGTTATGAAGACTTTCACACACAAAGTTTGGTGTCTATATGAGGGAGGGTTATGAAGACTTTCACACACAAAGTTTGAAGTCTATCTGAGGAAGGGTTATGAAGCCTTTCAAACACAAAGTTTGGTGTCTATCTGAGGGAGGGTTATGAAGACTTTAACACATACAAAGTTTGGTGTCTATCTGAGGGAGGGTTATGAAGACTTTAACACATACAAAGTTTGGTGTCTATCTGAGGGAGGGTTATGAAGACTTTAACACATACAAAGTTTGGTGTCTATCTGAGGGAGGGTTATGAAGCCTTTCACACATACAAAGTTTGGTGTCTATCTGAGGGAGGGTTATGAAGACTTTAACACATACAAAGTTTGGTGTCTATCTGAGGGAGGGTTATGAAGCCTTTCACACACAAAGTTTGGTGTCTATATGAGGGAGGGTTATGGAGACTTTCACACACAAAGTTTGAAGTCTATCTGAGGAATGGTTATGAAGTCTTTCAAACACAAAGTTTGGTGTCTATCTGAGGGAGGGTTATGAAGACTTTAACACATACAAAGTTTGAAGTCTATCTAAGGAAGGGTTATGAAGCCTTTCAAACACAAAGTTTGGTGTCTATCTGAGGGAGAGTTATGAAGCCTTTCAAACACAAAGTTTGGTGTCTATCTGAGGGAGGGTTATGAAGACTTTAACACACACAAAGTTTGAAGTCTATCTGAGGAAGGGTTATGAAGCCTTTCAAACACAAAGTTTGGTGTCTATCTGAGGGAGGGTTATGAAGACTTTAACACATACAAAGTTTGGTGTCTATCTGAGGGAGGGTTATGAAGCCTTTCACACACAAAGTTTGAAGTCTATCTGAGGGAGGGTTATGAAGCCTTTCACACACAAAGTTTGAAGTCTATCTGAGGAAGGGTTATGAAGCCTTTCAAACACAAAGTTTGGTGTCTATCTGAGGGAGGGTTATGAAGCCTTTCACACACAAAGTTTGAAGTCTATCTGAGGGAGGGTTATGAAGCCTTTCACACACAAAGTTTGAAGTCTATCTGAGGAAGGGTTATGAAGCCTTTCAAACACAAAGTTTGGTGTCTATATGAGGGAGGGTTATGAAGACTTTCACACACAAAGTTTGAAGTCTATCTGAGGAAGGGTTATGAAGCCTTTCAAACACAAAGTTTGGTGTCTATCTGAGGGAGGGTTATGAAGCCTTTAACACATACAGCAACACTACAGCAGACAACTTTTAGAAAATCTTTATATATGAAAGTATAATTATTGATTAGAGTTGAAAACAATGTGGCAAATGAGTATTATGAGCTCATTATGTGCAATTTCTCCTTTTGCCACATTGTTTTTAAGGTCTTCTGTTGGTAACGGTTTGTACATGATGAGAAACTGTAGCCTGCAGAGGGACATTTAATATCTTCCCCAACATGTCAGCCTAGATAATTAGTAGCACAAAGGATCCTTAATTTGGAGATGAAGTGGTTTGATCCCTAGATTGGTTGGTGGGAGAGTATTGTTACTGATTACCTGGTGTCAGGATAAACTGACCAGTAGTGTAGTGCAATAATCCTTTCCATCATATAGATTCATTTTGATGCATCAGCAGCAGATGGCTTTTGAAAACATTCTGACAAAAGGACAAATTGCTACAAAGTTTTCAACTTAGGTCAATAACTAAACATTCAATTATAGAGATTGTCTATACTTTTGCCTAGATGTTTTCAACGTTGTCTAATGCTGATTAGTTGTATGTTAAATAGGGTTAACAAATACCTGATGATTCTTCTTCAAACCTTCAGCCTTTTTGTTATCTCCGCTATAGTCACTATAGTCGGTACCCTTTCCTACCACTCTCTTACACTATCGGTTTATTACATTTACCTCTGTCACAGGCTCGAGCTACTTTCGGGTTTCACGTGACTTTTTATATAGGTTACCTACATAACAGATGTATTAATCTTTAAATTTGTAAAACTTCCGAAAAGTAGTCCGTAGCTTTTTGCTAAATAAATACTTTGTTTTTGATTAGCAAAGTTAGAAAAAGATCCTGTCACAAGTGTAAAAGGTTAGTGCTTACATCAGTGACAACTAAGTCAATTAAAATACAGTTATCATGTTTCGTCAAGAATCTTGACATTGAGTCTGTTGCAGAGATGATAGTGAGTGTAAGGAACGGTCACTCTGCGATAGGAGATTGCTTTCCTACATGAGGTGATTCTTCATCAAACCTTCAGCCTTTTTATTATCTCCGCTATAGTCACTATAGTCACTATAGTCGGTACACTTTCCTATATGCGGCGATTCTTCATCAAACCTTCAGCCTTTTTATTTTCTCCGCTATAGTCACTATAGTCGGTACCCTTTCCTACATGCGGCGATTCTTCATCAAACCTTCAGCCTTTTTGTTATCTCCGCTATAGTCACTATAGTCGGTACCCTTTCCTACATGCGGTGATTCTTCATCAAACCTTCAGCCTTTTTATTATCTCCGCTATAGTCACTATAGTCGCTATAGTCTGTATCCTTTCCCACATGCAGACCCAATTTGACATATCTGCATCTGACAACTTTTGGTGCATTGTTTGCCTTACCCAAGAACACTCCATCTGAAGCAAATCCCCCTGAATCTGCATTGTTTGCCTTGCCCAAGAACACTCCATCAGAATGATCTGTATGTCAGAAAGCATCTGTATGTCAGAAATGATCTGTATGTCAGAAAGCATCTGTATGTCAGAAATGATCTGTATGTCAGAAAACATATGTATGTCAGAAATGATATGTATGTCAGAAAGCATCTGTATGTCAGAAAGCATATGTATGTCAGTATGTCAGAAAGCATCTGTATGTCAGAAAGCATCTGTATGTTGGAAAAGGTTAATCAACCTCATACCCTTCTGTTGTGGGTACTCCAAAGGATCGGCTAGGCAGACAATTTTTATGAATACCAACAACATAGGTTTTAATTGTGTTATAACTGAGATATAGCAGAGGAAAAGGAGCAAAATGGGATATAGCAGAGGAAAACGAACAATCTCAGCGCCTCTTATCAGTGCCTCCGAGGAATTCATAGGTTTGGCTGAAGTGGTTAACTCTTACCCATATACAGTAGATTGGCAGTGCTCAGTCAACCGTAAAAATATGCAATATCTCAATAAATGAAAGTGTAATTATTGAATACAGTTGAAAACATTGTGGGCAAAAGGCAAAAATGCTCATCAATTCTTCTTATGCCTCAATGTATTCAAAAGTATCTGCTGTAGATGCATCTACATGTGGATAAGAGTAAATGAGTGCGAGATATTTATAACTAAAACAATGCCTACCTTATCCTTTCTCACATCATACTCATAATAAGCATCTAGCCAATTTTTGTTCTCCATCACTAAGTATATTTATTTAGTAAAGTTGAAAACATTGTGCTAACAAATAGAAATTGCTCACTTCAAGCATTTCCTCCATTAGTCTCAATGTTTTTTTTTAAATTTGATATATGTGAAAAGTGTGTGCTTGTCACAAGGTAAAGGGATCTACTGGGATACACAAGTCCTCTGTGTAACACCTTTTCTGTTTGTAGATTCATTTTAATGGATTCAGGCAAAACTGTTGCAACTATCTTGTAGCTAGATGTGGTTACAGTTAAGAACATCTTGAAATTGACAAATTTACCGTTCACGCTCTGCTCCGTTCTGTTCCGTTCCGCTCCGCTCACTTTCCATTCTGCTCATAAAGCGTTGACTCAATCATAAAATTGGGATTGCTTTTTTCCGTGAAGCATTCATGTGATTGGTTTTTTTCGTTCATTATGATTGTTTCGTTCAGAACGCAAAATTCCGTTCCGCTCATAAAGCGTTCCAATCACGCTTACGATCCAATCATGTTCCGCTCAGATTGTCAATTTCATGTACATCCTTTTTGCATGAATCCTAGGTTTAACCCTTCCACACATACAGCAAGTAACTTTGAGAACATTTTTGCACAGTTATGGTAAATCGCTATTAATGAAAGTATAATAATTGAACTGAGTTGAAATAATTTTGCGCAATATCTTCTTTTGTCACAATGTTTTCAGAATATGTCTGTATGAGGGACAGGGTAAAACTGTGGTTTCCACTCCTTTCTCAGATACCAGACAGCTTTTAAAAATATTGTTGGAAAAAAGGAGAAATTACAATTAACGAGTTACGAGTAAATTCCCTCAATAATTCGGACTGAAAATTGAAGAATTCCATTATTGATTCCGCGCGGAAGCGCGTTGTCAGTATTGAATACGATTCAATTTTGTACAATGGGGTTACGTAATCGAAAAGGGAGCAACCAACACTATTATTGAAAAGAAAAACTCTGTAATATGTTTGAAACAAACAACCTTTATTAATCAATAAATTGCTGATTTAAGAAACAACAAGATGCAAAATACTATTTATTCTACCGTTATTACAATTCTTTCGACACATTTAATTTTGTATTTAATAACTTTTCCCCAACTTCCTAGGCTACGCTTTTTAAGATCACCTAGAGCCAAAGGCTTAAAGTGAGCTATTCTGATCACTTTTTGTCCGTCGTCCGTCGTTAACTTTTAGCTTTAAACATCATCTCCTCCTGAACCACAGGACCAATTTCATCCAAACTTCACAGAAATGTTCCTTTGGTGGCCCTCTTTCAAAATTGTTCAAAGATTTTAATTCCATTGAGAACTTTGGTTGCTGCGGCATCAGAAAGGTGGCAAAATGTCCGAACTTTCAAAATCTTCTCCTCTGAATCTGAATGTCAGATTCCACTATAGTTTGGTAGAAATGTTTCTTGGGTGAGCCTCTACAAAGATTGTTCAAGGTATACTGTTTGGTTGAAAAACATGGCAGTCAGGAAGGAGGTAACAGAAATGGGCAAAATGACAAATGACGTGCGTGCGTGCGTTAACTTTTACCTTTAAACAACTTCTTCTCCCTAACCACTGGGCCAATTTGGTTGAAACTTCATAGGAAGCATCCTCTCAATGTCCTACTAAAATTCCTTCAATTTCAAATAATTTTGTAGAAATGTTCCTTGGGTGACCCTTTATTAGATTTCTTCAAGAAATGTTGATTGGTTGAAAAACATGGCCGCCATGGGGCGGGGCTATTTTGCCTTATATAGCTATAGTGAAAACTTAAAAAATCTTCTTCTCCGAAAGTGTTCAGCAGATTTTCAGCAGATTTTCAAATAATTTTGTAGAAATGTTCATTGGGTGACCCTCTATCAGATTCCTTCAAGCCATGTTGATTGGTCGAAAAACATGGCGGGGCTATTTTGCCTTATATGACCATAGTGAAAACTTAAAAAATCTTCTTCTCCGAAAGTGTTGTGCAGATTTTCAAATAATTTTGTAAAATGTTCCTTGGGTGACCCTTTAACCCTTTCCCTCATATAGACGCTTTCTGACGCCTCTGCAGCAGACGGCTTTTTGAAAACATAGTGACAAAAGGAGAAATTGCACAAAACGTGCAATTTCTCCTTTTGCCACAATGTTATCCACTTTTTGTCATACGTTATCCATTCAATTATGGAGATTTTCTATGTTTTGACAAAATCCCTTCAAAGTCGTCTGCTGCAGAATTGTCGTATGAGGGAAAGGGTTAATAGATTCCTTCAAGAAATGTTGATTGGTTGAAAAACATGGCCGCCAGGGGGCGGGGCTATTTTGCCTTATATAGATAAAGTGTAAACTTAAAAAAATCTCCTTCTCCGAAAGTGTCTGGCTGATATTCAAATAATTTTGTAGAAAGATTCCTTCAAGCCATGTTGATTGGTTGAAAAATATGGCCGCCAGGGGTGGGGGCTATTTTGCCTTATATGACCAAAGTGAAAACTTAAAAAATCCTCTCCTGAAGTGTCAGGCCGATTTTCAAATAATTTTACAGAAACATTCCTTGGGTGACACTACAAGATTCCTTTAAGCCATGGTGGTTGGTAAAAAACATGGCCACCAGGGGGCATGGCTGTTTGGAGATTTGATTTTTGCCTTATGGCCGTGGAGCGATACTGGCCCTCTTGGGCTTCTTGTTTTAAGTCCTTGTCTGATATTAAGAAAATAGAATAGGAATCTTACTTCAGTGCTCCTCTTCTTTATTTGTTCAAGCTGTATTGATTGATTACTATATCATAGCAACCTCGCGTCATCACAAAAGGGGTAAATTGAACTTTTAGCTACAAATGACAACTCCTACCATTCCACTCGACCAATTTCAACGTTACTTCACAGGAATGTTCCTTTGATGGTCCTCTTTCAAAATTGTTCAAAGGCTTACATTCTGTGTAGAACTTTTGTTGCTGCATCATCAGAAATTAAGAAAAATACGCAAACTTTAAAAACCTCCATCTCCATAATCCATTTGTCAGATTCCAAGATAATTTGGCAGAAATGTTCTTTGAGTGACTCTCTACAAAAACTGTTCAAGCCATATTGATTTCGTTGACAAACAGGGCAGCAAAGCGGCATCAGGAAAGGTGCAAAATGACAAAACTTTATAATTCCATTCTTATTTAATTTCTTGTTAGATTTCAAGATACAAATGGCTTTTACTGATAAACTATTTCTTTAACTGAGTGTCCACTCCTTGCAGTTTCATTTGAACTCTTGATCAAATTTTCACAGATATTTGCAGTTAAATATTTGCTTCTAATTTACAACATGGTTCATCAAAGCTCACTTTTCCTAGACTACGCTTTTTTAATTGTTTGGTTTTACGGCCCCAAACTTCAGGGGATGTTTTTGCCTATTTATAAAAATCTGTTCTCAACTTAAAACGTTCCTCCCCATACAGTTTGGTCATTCAGACCATTATATATTCGCTTGCTTTATGTTGATTATACATGTGAAATTTTTCTTTTAATTTCATAAATGCTCAATTTTGATCATAAATATCTTTAAACTTTTAAAAATTACTTCATATTTTCTGTTTATATACTCCCATTTTTGTTATCGTACTTCTGCTAAACTGGAAGGAGCATAGACTTCCCCCTCTCCTTCTTAAGCTTGTGTCATACTTAACTTATAACTAGAGGCACTAAACCTTAATATATGTTAATATTTAAGCACCTATGTTTTTTGTTTTTTTTATCTAATTGATCTAGTTAAATCAGATTTAAAACCGTTTATTGGTCAAAAATTAAGAAACTTAAACTTGTACGACACATTATAGCCAATGTTAATTAAACTGTAATCCAAATGGTTTCAGGACTAGACTTGTCACTTCACGACTACACTTCACATGCTGAACATCACATAGATCGTAGCATATAAAACGTCTAATCCCTACATCAAAATTGACCCTTTCTGCTCTTGGTAACCTTTTATTAGCTCGCCTATTCAAAGAAATAGGGGAGCTTATGTAATCACCCCGGCATCCGCGTTTGCGTTGGAGTTGCCAGCTTGGTCAAACCTTTGTGTGCAAAGCCTATTCTCAGACACTGTGTATGCTGTTGCTTTGAAAACTTCACACACTTGTTCAGGGTCATTAGGTGACATTGTATGTCAAGTCCCATAACTCTGGAATGGATTTTGACTAAATTGTGCCCCTTTTTGGACTTAGAATTTTGGTCAAACCTTTGCATGCAAGGCCTTTTCTCAGACACTGTGTATGCTGTTGCTTTGAAACTTCACACACTTATTCAGGGTCATTAGATGACCTTGTATGTCAAGTCCCATAACTCTGGAATAGATTTTGACTAGATTGTGCCCCTTTTTGGACTTAAATTTTGGTCAAACCTTTGCTGCAACGCTTTTTCTCAGACAATGTGTATGCTGTGTTGGTTTGAAACTTCACACTCTTATTCAGGGTCATTACATGACCCTGTATGTCAAGTCCCATAACTCTAGTATAGATTTTGACTAAATTGTGCCCCTTTTTGGACTTAGAATTTTGGTCAAACCTTTGTGTGCAAGGCCTTTTCTCAGACACTGTGTAAGCTGTTGCTTTAAAACTTCACACACTTATTCAGGGTCATTATATGACCCTGTATGTCAAGTCCCATAACTCTGGAATAGATTTTGACTAAATTGTGCCCCTTTTTGGACTTAGAATTTTGGTCAAACCTTTGCGTGCAAGGCCTTTTCTCAGACACTGTGTATGCTGTTGCTTTGAAACGTCACACACTTATTCAGGGTCATTTGTGGTTTTATGTGCTACTGTAAGTCTGCGGTATTATGTTCATTATCAGCATACATCGTATATAAACAAATTTACAGATTTAAAAGGGGCCTGTATGGACTTGGTTAACATTTGCATGCAAGTATTGAAAAGGTGTATTATCTTGCAATAGGTGATACTGTGTGACTTTACGTAATGCTATAACTGTTCTAAAGTAGGCCGTGATAGGCGATGGCCCTGATAGGCGAGCTATATTGTCCACCGACAACTCTTGTTAAAGGCTATGGTAGCCAGGTGAGCAATGTAGGCACAACTAAAATAAAGACCAAATTGAAGGAAAATCTTGTAAACAGTCTGGAAGCCGTATTATTAGCTCGACTTTTCGGAGAATATGAGAGCTTTTCTGCTCAACCTGGTGTGTTGGTGTCGCACTTTGGTTTTGGTTTTACATGCAAGTACATATATTCCACCATAGCTCAGTAACTACTTGATGTTTTGCATTGAAACATTCTTACGATGCTTTCCAACTATCACACCTATGTAAATGATCAAGTTAGATAACTATCATGCATTTAATGCAAGTTATTGCCCTTTTTAACTTAGAAATTTTGGTTAAAGTTTTGCATGAACTACATTAAGGGTCAATAGCTCAGTAACTACTTGATGCATTGCATTGAAACTGTATACAACCCTTCCTAATTATCACACTCAAGTAAGATTACTCTATCCAGCATATAATGCAAATTATGGCCCACTTTTTAGCTCAACTTTTCGAAGAAAATGCTAGCTATACTACTCGCCCCGGCGTCGGCGTCACACCTTTGTTAAGATTTTTGTACCAATTCCATTTTTAGCTCACCTATGCACGAAGTGCAAGGTGAGCTATTGTGATCACATTTTGTCCGGCGTCCGTCGTGCGTCGTCAACATTTGAGCTTGTTAACACGGGCTACATTTTGCATCCAATCTTCATGAAAGTTTATCAGAACGTTCATCTCCATCAAATCTTGGACAAGTTCGAAACTGGGCCATTTGAGGTCAAAAATAGGTCACTTGGTCAAATTGAAGGGAAATCTTGTTAACACTCTGGAGGCCACATTTTCAACTTGAGCATGTTGAAACTTTATTAGAATGTTTGTCTTGATGATAATTATGTAGGTCAAGTTTGAACATGGGTCATGTCGGTTCAAAAAGTAGGTCACAAGGTCAAATTGAAGGAAAATCATGTTAACACTCCAGAGGCCGCAATGTTTGAAATTTTGTCAGAATGTTTGTCTTAAAAATATCTAGGTCAAGTTTGAATATGGGTCATATTGGGTCAGAAACTAGGTCAATAGGCCAAATTGAAGGGAAATCTTGTTAACACTGAATGATATGTAAGCCAAGTTCAAATATGGGTCATGCCGGTTCAACAACTAGGAAACTAGGCCAAATTGAAGGGTTATCTTGTTAACACTGTAGAGGCCACATTTTCAACTTGAGCATGTTGAAACTTTATCATAATGTTTGTCTTGATGATATGTAGGTCAAGTTCGATCATGGGTTATGATGGGTCAAAAAGTTGGTCACTAGGTCAAATTAAAAGAAAAGGCCACACTTTTTGCTTCAGCAGTTTGTCAGAATGTTTGTCTTAAAAATATCTAGGTCAAGTTCAAATATGGGTCATATTGGGTCAGAAACTAGGTCACTAGGCCAAATTGAGGGAAAATCTTGTTAACACTGTAGAAGCCGCATGTTTTGCTTCAGCGGCTTGCAATTTGGTCAGAATGTTGAGCTGAATGATATCTAGGCAAAGTTCAAATATGTGTCATGCCGGGTCAAAAACTAGGTCACTAGGTCAAATTGGAGGAAAATCTTGTTAACACTTTGGATGCCACATTTTTTGCTTCAGCAGCTTGAAATTTGGTCAGAATGTTTGTCTAAATGATATCGGATATGAGTCATGCCGGGTTAAAAACTAGGTCACTAGGCCAAATTGAAGGGTTATCTTGTTAACACTCCGGATACTGCATTTTTAGCTCGACTATTCGAAGAATATGAGAGCTATACTACTCACCCTGGCGTCGGCGTCCACGTCACACTTTGGTTAAGGTTTTGCGAGCAAGTACTTTTAAAAATACTACATGTATTGCATTGAAACTTTCTACAACCCTACTAAACTATCACACCTATGTAGATTATCAAGTTAGATAACTCTATCTTGCGTTTTATGAAAGTTATGGCCCTTTTTTACTTAGAAATTCTGGTTAAAGTTTTGCGTGCAACTAAATTAAGAGTCCATATCTCAGTATTTACTTGATGCATTGCATTGAAACTTTATACAACCCTACCCAACTATCACACCTGTGTAGATTATCAAGTTAGATAACTTTATCCTGCATTTTATGCAAATTATGGCCCTTTTTTTACTTAGAAATTCTGGTTAAAGTTTTGCGTGCAACTAAATTAAGATTCCATATCTCTGTATTTACCTGATGCATTGCATTGAAACTTTCTACAACCCTACCCAACTATCACACCTTTGTAGATTATCAATTTAGATAACTCTATCCTGCATTTTATGCAAGTTATGGCCCTTTTTTAACTTAGATATTCTTGTAAAGTTTTGCGTGCAACTAAATTAAGAGTCCATATCTCAGTATTTACTTGATGCATTGCATTGAAACTGTATACAACCCTACCCAACTATCACACCTGTGTAGATTATCAAGTTAGATAACTCTATCCTGCATTTTATGCAAATTATGGCCCTTTTTTACTTAGAAATTCTGGTTAAAGTTTTGCGTGCAACTAAATTAAGAGTCCATATCTCTGTATTTACCTGATGCATTGCATTGAAACTTTCTACAACCCTACCCAACCATCACACCTTTGTAGATTATCAAGTTAGATAACTCCATCCTGCATTTTATGCAAGTGGCCCCTGGAATCTCCGATTCGGGGGGCATATAGTTTTTGGCCTGTCTGTCTGCACGTTGGTCTGCACGTCTGTCTGTCTGTCTGCACAAAAAAAACTTTAACCTTGACCACTTCTTTTGAACCATAACAGGTACGGCTACCATATTTCACATGTGTATTCCTTGTGACATGACCTTTCTGTCAGTACCAAACTTTTTGACCTTGCGACCTTGACCTTTGACCTAGATGTAGTTTTTGGCCTGTCTGCACGAAAAAAACTTTAACCTTGACCACTACTTTTGAACCATAACAGATACGGCTACCATATTTCACATGTGTATTCCTTGTGACATTACCTTTCTGTCAGTACCAAAATGTTTGACCTTGCGACCTTGACCTTTGACCTAGATGTTGCCATTCTCGAAAAAAACTTTAACCTTGGCCATTTCTTTTGAACCATAACAGGTACGGCTACCATATTTCACATGCGTATTCCTTGTGACATGACCTTTCTGTCAGTACCAACATTTTTGACCTTGCGACCTTGACCTTTGACCTAGATGTTGCCATTCTCGAAAAAAACTTTAACCTTGGCCATTACTTTTGAACCATAACAGATACGGCTACCATATTTCACATGTGTATTCCTTGTGACATGACCTTTCTGTCAGTACCAACATTTTTGACCTTGCGACCTTGACCTTTGACCTAGATGTTGCCAATCTCAATTTTTTTTTTAACCTTCCCCACTACTTTTGAACCATAACAGGTAAGGCTACCATATTTCACATGTGTATACCTTTTGACATGACCTTTCTGTCAGTACCAAACTTTTTCACCATGAGACCTTGACCTTTGACCTAGATGTTGCCATTCTCGATAAAAACTTTAACCTTGACGACTACTTTTGAACCATAACAGGTACGGCTACCATATTTCACATGTGTATACCTTGTGACATGACCTTTCTGTCACTACCAAAATTTTTACCTTGCGACCTTGACCTTTGACCTAGATGTTGCCATTCTCGAAAAAAACCTTTAACCTTGACCACTATTTTTTAACCATAACAGGTACGGCTACCATATTTCATGTGTATATCTTGTGACATGACCTTTCTGTCAGTACCAAAATTTTTCACCTTGCGACCTTGACCTTTGACCTAGATGTTGCCATTCTCGAAAAAAACTTTAACCTTGACCACTACTTTTCAACCATAACAGGTACGGCTACCATATTTCACATGTGTATTCCTTGTGACATGACCTTTCTGTCAGTACCAACATTTTTGACCTGGCGACCTTGACCTTTGACCAAGATGTTGCCATTGGGGGGCATCAGTGTTTCACAAACACATCTTGTTTAACTTAGAAATTCTGGTTAAAGTTTTGAGAAATTCTGGTTAAAGTTTTGCGTGCAACTAAATTAAGAGTCCATATCTCTGTATTTACCTGATGCATTGCATTGAAACTTTCTACAACCCTACCCAACTATAACACCTGTGTAGATTATCAAGTTAGATAACTCTATCCTGCATTTTATGCAAGTTATGGCATTATTTTTACTTATAAATTCTGTTTAAAGTTTTGCATGCAACTACATAAAGAGACCATCTCTTAGTAACTACTTGATGCATTGCATTGAAACTTTATACAACCCTTCCCAACCATCCCACCTATGTAAACAGTCAAGTATGATAACTCTATCCAGTATAATTTGCAATTTATGGCCCTTTTTTATACCCCCAGATACTCCCAGATATAGGAGTCACGCTTGTTGGTCGGTTTGTCGGTTTGTTGGTTTGTTGGTCGATCGGTCCGTTGGTCTGGACATTTCTTGTGAACACTATTTCTCAGCAACCCTTGGTCAGAATTCAATATAACTTCACAAGAATGATTGATACCAAGCCTTGTTGTGCATATTGTCGTCGTGTTGCACTGGAATTATTGTTAAAGGAGTTATGGCCCCTTGAATTTCTCATACATAGTTAGTCTGTAGCCATTTCTTGTGAACACTATATCTCAGCAACCATTGGTCAGAATTCAATATAACTTCACAAGAATGATTGATACCAAGCCTAGTTGTGCATATTGTCGGTGTGTTACACTGGAATTATTTTTAAATGAGTTATGGCCCCTTGTATTTCTCATACATATGTATATTGTCAGGCACCAGCTGGGGTATTCATCACCTTCAGTGATATTTCTAGAAATTTGGTTAAAGTTTTGCATGCAACTACATTAAGAGTCGATATCCTAGTATTTACTTCATGCATTGCTTTGAAACTTTATGGCCCTTTTTGTGTCACCCTGCGTAGCATGGTAGGCACTTAGGGATTACTTTTTTTTTTGTCCGGCGTCTGTCCGTCCGTCACACTTTTTCGTCACACTTTTTCGTAACACTTTCAATGAGCAGGTGCAGGTGACACACGTGCTCCGCGGAGCACTCAATTCTAGTTGGTCTTATAAATTCCGGTTAAAGTTTTGCATGCAACTACATTAAGAGACCATATCTTAGTAACTACTTCCTGCATTGCATTGAAAATTTATACAGCCCTTCCCAATCATCCCACCTATGTAAACAATCAAGTACAATAACTCTACAGCATTTTATGCAAGTTATGGCCCTTTTTGGACTTAGAAATTCTGGATTAAGTTTTGCAACTACATGTAATCTCATTAACAACTTGAAGCATTGTATTGAAGGTTTATACAACCTTTCCCAATTTCACAACTATAAACACAACCAATTAAGATAACTCTATCCTGCAACTGATGCAAATTGTTGCCTTTTTTTTTACTTAGAAATTATGGTTAAAGGTTTGCATGCAACTACATTAAGAGTTTTAAGAGTCCATATCTTATTAACTACTTGATGCATTCCATTGAAACGTTATACAACCCTTCCATCACACCTATTAAAGTAATCAAGTTAAATAACTCTTATCCTGCATATAATGCAAATTCTCACTCTTTAAGAAATTGTGGTTAATTTTTTGCATGCAACTACATTAGAGTCCATTATCTCAGTAACTTAAATAAGCAGTGGAATAGTCGAGTGGGCTGTCCTCCGACAGCTCTTGTTGTCATAGGTTATCCATTCAATTATGGAGAGTTTCTATGTTTTGACAAAATACGTTCAAAGTCATCTGCTGCAGAATTGTCATATGAGGGAAAGGGTTAAACACTTACACAAATCTTTTTACAATTTATTGGCAAGCACAAAAAAGACGAGCATGCTGTCCTCCGACAGCTCTTGTTTCAAAACCATTAGTGATTTAGCTTATGAACTTACAATACTTATTTATCATCATTACCTACATCAACAGATAAGGGTACATAACTCTGTCAAGTTTTATTTAAGAATTATGGCCCTTTTTCGATTTATAATTTTGGTTAAGTTATTCATACCAAATCAAATTTTTTCAAAACAATTAGAGATATAGCTTAAACACTTATAAAAATCTTTTTACATTTTAATGTCAAGCACAAAAAAGTCTTCCGACAGCTCTTGTTTACTTAGAAATTCTGGCTCAAGTTTTTCTTGCAACTACATTAAGAGTCCATATTTTAGTAACGACTTGATACATTGCATTGAAATTGTATTCAACCCTTCCCAACCATCACACATATATACACAATCAAGTAAGATAACTCTACTCAGTATATAATAAAAATTATGGCCCTTTATTTACTTACAATTTCTGTATAAAGTCTTGTGTTGTTTACATCAAGAGTCAATATCTTAGTATCTACTTTATGCATTGCATTGAAACTTTATAAAACCCTTCCACACCATCACACCTATGTAAATAATGAAGTAAGATAACTATCCTGTATATAATGTAAATTATCACCCTTTAATAAATTCTGGTTAATGTTTTGCATGCAACTGCATTAGAGTCCATATCTCAGTAACTAATAAGTGGTGGAATAGTGGAGCGCACTGTCTTACAGACAGCTCTTGTTAATTTGATCATGTTGAAACTTTGACAAAATTAGTATTTTGATCATACAGTATCTAAGCTATGTTTGAATGTGGGTCATGCCCAGTCAAAAACTAGGTCACTAGACAACATTGATGGAAAATCTTGATAATACTCTGTAACCCGCATTTTGATATTGACCATGTTGAAACTTTGTCAGAATTAATGTCTTGATGATATCTAGGCCAACTGAAAAACAAGGTCACTAGGCCAAATTTGAGAAAAATCCGGAATTTACTGGTCTGGACCGTTTCTTAACTCGTCGGACCGATTACTATCTTAATCTTGTAAAAAAAACGGTCCAGATAGTTTCATAAGTTTCTCTTATACCTACGCTATATATGTCACTTACGAGAATACAATAAAAGCCTGGTCAGTACACAATGTCTTCTGACACCTTTTGAGAGAGTCACTTACCGTGACGTAAACAAGATAATCATCCAAACTGTGACAATCGTGTTTGCAGCTTGCTAATTACGAGTTGATTTTTCGCATCCTTGTACAGGTTCCATCACCTAAAACATGAGATATTTGCAAGATTTTGTGCGCACTTTTAACGGCCGATTTCTACCTTATTTTACAACGCAGGAAAAAGTAAACATACCCATCGATAGCTTATTCAATAACATATCCAAATAATTTCATATAAGTGCATCTGACTGACTTAAAATAAGGAAAAAAAAAATTGATGATGCCCGAATAAGCCAAATAGAGGTATCATAACACTATATTGAAAGTTGTACGCATATTTCAGTATTTTGATTCAGCATGGTAATTATAAAAATTTCACCCGACTTATTGAGATTTCAAAATTTCCGGAGCCGTGCTAATGACACTATCTAGACCAAACTTAAAAAGGGGTCATGTCAGTTTTGAAAACTAGGTCACTAGGCAAAATTGGAGGACAATCTTGTTAACACTTTGGAAGCTGTATTTTTAACTGGAGCATGTTGAAACTTTGTCAGAATGGGTGTTTAAATGATAATAAGGCTTATTTTGAATATGTATTATGTATTGTCAAATTCTAGGTCACTAGGCCAAACTATAGGAGAATCTTGTTTATTCTCTGGAAGCAATATTTTTGACTTGAGCATATGGATTGTCTTGGTGATTTCTAGGCCAAATTCGAATTTGTGTAAAAACCTGGGTCACTAGGCCAAATTTGAATTTGGGTAATGTCAAAATCTAGGTCACCTAAATTCGAATTTGGGTCAAAACCTAGGTCACTAGGCCAAATTTGAATTTGGGTAATGTCAAATCTTAGGCCACTAGGCCAAATTCGAATTTGGGTGATGTCAAAACCTAGGTCTCTATGCCAAATTCGAATTTGGGTAATGTCAAAACCTAGCTCACTAGGCCAAATTCGAATTTGGGTAATGTCAAAACCTAGGTTTCTAGGACAAATTCGAAATTTGGGTAATGTAAAAACCTAGGTCACTAGGCCAAATTGAAGGGAAATCTTGTTGATACTAATGAGTTTTTGTGATTGACTATTTGGTTAGCATAACTCAGGGGAGCGATCTAGGGCCATCAAGCCCCTCTTGTCTAGAATTGGCTATGAACTCTTGCAAATGTGAAGCTAGACAACTACATTCTAACATGTAGGATGCTGGCAAGGATTTATGCAGAAGGCAATGATAATGGCGTATCAGGTAGAAGATTTGATACCCGTGAAGTATTTGTGTGTATTCTGACAATGAGTTCATTCCACAGTTGTTCCACCTTTTGAATTAGATGTCTTGACTTATTCAAAAGGGGACATTGCCAGCTCTAGTATGGGGATGTTGTCTTATGGCAAAGACGAGTCTTTTGCTGGTTCACTCTTTTCCTCATATAGGGTTAGGGTTTTAACCCATAATCTGAAGCACAATAAAATCATCTGACCAAAAATATGGAAAATCTGTATAAATTAATGTGTACTCATTTAAAAGATTGTCTTGAAAAATATATCATGGGTAACTGGAGGCAAATAGTTCTGGCATATTTCCCATCCAGGACAGGACCAAGTTGGCTGTCTGGGTGAATCCTTTCCCTTATACAAACAGCTTTTGATGCCTCTGCAGCAGACTTTTGAAAATAGTGTAGAAACAAAAAGAAATTGTGCAAAATGAGCATGTTCTTTTTCAAAAAATGTTACTCAATGTCACACTTCAATCTGTACTCAATGTCACACTTTAATATGTACTCGATGACACACTTGAAGCTGTACTCAATGTCACACTTCAACTGTACTCAATGACACACTTTAAGCTGTACTCAATGTCACACTTTAATATGTACTCAGGGTCACACTTGAAGCTGTACTCAATGACACACTTCAATCTGTACTCAATGACACACTTTAAGCTGTACTTAATGTCACACTTTAATATGAACTCAATGACACACTTCAAGCTGTACTCAATGACACACTTCAATCTTTACTCAATGACACACTTCAAGCTGTACTCAATGACACACTTCAATCTTTACTCAATGACACACTTCAAGCTGTACTCAATGTCACACTTCAATATGTACTCAGGGTCACACTTCAAGCTGTACTCAATGTCACACTTCAATCTGTACTCAATGACACACTTTAAGCTGTACTCAATGTCACACTTTAAGCTGTACTCAATGTCACACTTTAATCTGTACTCAATGACACACTTTAAGCTGTACTCAATGTCACACTTTAATATGAACTCAATGACACACTTCAATCTATACTCAATGACACACTTTAAGCTGTACTCAATGTCACACTTTAAGCTGTACTCAATGTCACACTTTTAAATATGTACTCAATGACACACTTCAATCTTTACTCAATGACACACTTTAAGCTGTACTCAATGTCACACTTCAATATGTACTCAGGGTCACACATAAAGCTGTAATCAATGACACTCTTCAATCTGAAGGAATCCGCTGTGGTCGTGTGGTTAGCTTCGGGGATTTCGAAACCGGGTGTCCCGGGTTCGATCCCCAGTCGCGGCACTACAGTCATGGTGGAGTGACCTTGGGCAAGGCACATTTTCTAGCCTAGTACTGGTTTGTTTACCCAGGGATCATGAATAAGTGAACTGTCGCCGTGATATAACTGAAATATTGTTGAAAGCGGCTTAAAACCCCAATAAATAAATAAATAAATCTTCAATCTGTACTCAATGACACACTTCAAGCTGTACTCAATATCACACTTAAATATGTACTCAATGACACACTTCAATCTGTACTCAATGACACACTTTAAGATGTACTCAATGACACACTTCAATATGTACTCAATATCACACTTCAAGCTGTACTCGATATCACACTTCAAGCTGTACTCAATATCACACTTCAAGCTGCACTCAATATCACACTTCAAGCTGTACTCAATATCACACTTAAATATGTACTCAATGTCACACTTCAAGCTGTACTCAATATCACACTTCAAGCTGTACTCAATGTCACACTTCAAGCTGTACTCAATATCACACTTCAAGCTGTACTCAATATCACACTTTAAGCTGTACTCAATGTCACACTTCAAGCTGTACTCAATATCACACTTCAAGCTGTACTCAATGTCACACTTCAAGCTGTACTCAATATCACACTTCAAGCTGTACTCAATGTCACACTTCAAGCTGTACTCAATATCACACTTCAAGCTGTACTCAATATCACACTTCAAGCTGTACTCAATATCACACTTCAAGCTGTACTCAATATCACACTTCAAGCTGTACTCAATATCACACTTCAGCCTGTACTCAATATCACGCTTCAAGCTGTAATCAATGTCACACTTCAAGATCAAACGTTCTGTGATTCTGCCTCCTAATCATTAGCACATACAGATGCTTACTGACCCCTTTGCAACAGACAATATACAAAACATTGTGATAAAAACAAAAATAGCTCAAAATAATACAATATTTTCAATTCCATTTAATCATATGACCCTTTTATTCATACTAAACAACAAATTATTGCAAAAAGTTCAAACTCAGTTTTCATAGCAAATTACCAGACATCAGCATTGAAAGTGTTCAACAGAAGATTTGGCTATTTTACACCTAAATTATGTTATTGAACTTGGATTGGATTGGAGATGATGTGCTATTTTACACCTTAATTATGTTATTGAACTTGGATTGGTTGGAGAGGATGGGCTATTTTACACCTAAATTATGTTCTTGAACTTGGATTGGATTGGAGAGGATGGGCTTTTTTAGCTCACCTATGCATGAAGTGCAAGGTGAGCTATTGTGATCACATTTTGTCCGGCGTCCGGCCGTCATACGTCGTCAACATTTAAGCTTGTTAACACTCTACAGGCTACATTTTGCATCCAATCTTCATGAAAGTTTATCAGAACATTCATCTCCATCAAATCTTGGACAAGATTGAAACTGGGCCATATGAGGTCAAAAACTAGGTCACGAGGTCAAATTGAAGGGAAATCTTGTTAACACTCTGGAGGCCACATTTTCAACTTGAGCATGTTGAAACTTTATCAGAATGTTTGTCTTGATCATATGTAGGTCAAGTTAGAACATGGGTCATGTCGGGTCAAAAAATAGGTCACTAGGTCAAATTGAAGGAAAATCTTGTTAACACTCTAGAGGCTGCAATTTTTGCTTCACCAGTTTGAAATTCTGTCAAAATGTTTGTCTTAAAATTGTCTAGGTCATGTTCGAATATGGGTCATATTGGGTCAAAAACTAGGTCAATAGGCCAAATTGAAAGGAAATCTTGTTAACATTGTAGAAGCTGCATTTATTGCTTCAGCAGCTTGAAGTTTTGTCAGAATATTGAGTTGAATGATATCTAGGCCAAGTTCGAATATGGGTCATGCCGGGTCAAAAACTAGGTCTCTAGGCCAAATTGAAGGGAAATCTTTTTAAAACTCTAGAAGCCGCATTTTTTGCTTCAGCAGCTTGACATTTTGCTTCAGCAGCTGAATGAACTGAATGATATCTAGGGCAAGTTCGAATACGGGTCATGCCGGGTCAAAAACTCGGTCACTAGGCCAAAATGAAGGGTAATCTTGTTAACACTCTAGAGGCCACATTTTCAACTTGAGCATGTTGAAACTTTATCAGAATGTTTGTCTTGATGATATGTTAGTCAAGTTCAAACATGGGTTATGATTGGTCGAAAAGTAGGTCACTAGGTCAAATTGAAGGGGAATCTTGTTAACACCCTAGAGGACGCAATTTTGGCTTCAGAAGTTTGACATTTTGTCAGAATGTTTGTCTTAAAGATATCTAGGTCATATTGGGTCAGAAACTAGGTCACTAGGCCAAATTGAGGGATAATCTTCTTAACTCTGTAGAAGCTGCATGTTTTAATGAGAATGTTTAAATGATATCTAAGCCAAGTTCGAATATGGGTCATGTAGGTTCAAAAACTAGGTCACTAGGCCAAATTGAAGGAAAATCTTGTTAACACTTTGAATGCTGCATTTTCGCTTCAGCATCTTGAAATTTGGTCAGAATGTTTGACTGAATTATATCTAGGTCAAGTTCGAATATGGGTCATATTGGGTTAGGAACAAGGTCAATAAGGGAAAATATTGTTCAAACTCCGGAGGCCGCATTTTTACTTTGTGAAAGTTGAAAATTTGTCAGAATGTTGTCTTGATGATATCTAGTCCATGTTGGGTCATATCAGGAAAAAAAATATAGATCACTAGGCCAAATGAAGGAAAATCTTGTTAATACTGGAGGTTGCATTCAGAATAATTATCTTGATGTATTTTGCATTGCAGTACATTGTATAATTAAGGTGAGCGACCCAGGGCCATCATGGCCCTCTTGTTACACCTAAATCCTAAATGATGGGCTATTTTACACCTAAATTATGTTATTGAACTTGGAGAGGATGGGCTTTTTTAAACCTAAATTATGTTATTGAACATAGATTGGATTGGAGAGGATGGGCTTTTTTACACCTAAATTATGTTATTGAACATGGATTGGATTGGCGAGGATGGGCTTTTTTACATCTAAATTATGTTCTTGAACTTGAATTGGATTGGAAGAGTCTGATCAGTGTGTGCAATGAAAATGAATAAATTATATCACCTTTTAAATGTGTGTACATCTTTTGCGTAAAGTTTATAACAAAATTGAATATTGTTTCAGAGATTCTCACAAAAAATGAGAAAAATCAGAATGCACCAGGAATTCACCATATGTGATGCCCCTTCTTTGCATTTGGAAAAGTTTATAGCCAATTTTAGGAATATCAAGATAAAATGTTGAGTTGGTATTTATAGATGAGAAGGTGGAAATGGGCTGGCTCGCCTGGTTCTATACTTATGACACAGACTTCACACAATTAGTTAACGCTCTCCCACATACATCAGATCGGTCTGCAGCAGACAACTTTGAAATCATCTAGAAAAATGAAAGGATAAATCTCTAGAAAAGAAAGTGTTATTTTTGACTAGATTTGAAAAGAATTTGTCTATAAGAGAAATAGCCCACCATAAGCAATTTCTCCTGTGCTGCAATGTTTTCAAAGGTCATCTGTTGCAGAAACGTTGAAATGGGTCTGCTACAGATACGTGGAAATGGGTCTGCTACAGATACGTGGAAATGGATCTGCTACAGATACGTGGAAATGGGTCTGCTGCAGATACGTGGAAATGGGTCTGCTACAAATAAGTGGAAATGGGTCTGCTACAGATACATGGAAATGGGTTTGCTACAGATACGTGGAAATGGGTCTGCTACAGATACATGGAAATGGGTCTGCTACAGATACATGGAATGAATGTATATTGTTTTATGGCGCATCGACAGCTAAGGTCATTTAGCGCGCAATTAAATTTAATTATTCATGATACCTGGGTAAACAAACCAGTACTAGGCTAGAAATTGTGCCTTGCCCAAGGGCACTCCACTATGACCATAGTGCCGCGACTGGGGATCGAACCCGGGACACCCGGTTTCCGAAATCCCCGACGCTAACCACTCGACCACAGCGGATTCCTACAGATACATGGAAATGGGTCTGCTACAGATACATGGAAATGGGTCTGCTACAGATACATGGAAATGGGTCTGCTACAGATACATGGAAATGGGTCTGCTACAGATACATGGAAATGGGTCTGCTACAGATACATGGAAATGGGTCTGCTACAGATACATGGAAATGGGTCTGCTACAGATACATGGAAATGGGTCTGCTACAGATACGTCGAAATGGGTCTGCTACAGATTCGTGGAAATGGGTCTGCTACAGATACATGGAATGAATGTATATTGTTTTATGGCGCATCGACAGCTAAGGTCATTTAGCGCACAATTAAATTTAATTATTCATGATACCTAGGTAAACAAACCAGTACTAGGATAGAAATTGTGCCTTGCCCAAGGGCACTCCACTATGACCGTAGTGCCGCGACTGGGGATCGAACCCGGGACACCCGGTTTCGAAATCCCCGACGCTAACCACTCGACCACAGCGGATTCCTACAGATACATGGAAATGGGTCTGCTACAGATACATGGAAATGGGTCTGCTACAGATACATGGAAATGGGTCTGCTACAGATACATGGAAATGGGTCTGCTACAGATACATGGAAATGGGTCTGCTACAGATACATGGAAATGGGTCTGCTACAGATACGTCGAAATGGGTCTGCTACAGATACTTCGAAATGGGTCTGCTACAGATATGTGGAAATCGGTCTGCTACAGATACGTGGAAATGGGTCTGCTGCAGATACGTGGAAATGGGTCTGCTACAGATACATGGAAATGGGTCTGCTGCAGAAACGTCGAAATGGGTCTGCTACAGATACGTGGAAATGGGTCTGCTACAGATACGTGGAAATGGGTCTGCTACAGATACGTGGAAATGGGTCTGCTACAGATACGTGGAAATGGGTCTGCTGCAGAAACGTGGAAATGGGTCTGCTACAGATACGTGGAAATGGGTCTGCTACAGATACGTGGAAATGGGTCTGCTACAGATACGTGGAAATGGGTCTGCTACAGATACGTGGAAATGGGTCTGTATGTGGGAATTATGTGGGAATGGTTCTGTATGTGGGAAAGTGTTTAGATTGATGGAGACAATCCAGACTCATGCACTGTTAATACAGCAATTAGCAAAAACAAAGTTTTATCATTCAACCCACAGGCTTTACTACAGATATATATATGTAACCCTTTATTCACCAGGTTTTCAACATACAGGCAAACTTGTGTTAGCGGTCACCTCTGTTAGCAGCCAACTTGTATTAGCAGCCATTTGAAGATTAACCTATTCAACATTTTCTTCTTTATTTGACTTGTATTAAACAGCCACCTGTATTAAACAGCCACCTGTGTTGACTTGTATTAAACAGCGACCTGTGTTAAACAGCCACCTGTGTTGACTTGAATTAAACAGCCACCTGTGTTGACTTGTATTAAACAGCCACCTGTGTTGACTTGTATTGTACAGCCACCTGTGTTGAGCAGCCATATTTTGACTCCATTGGGTGGCTGCCTAAGACAAGTTTGACTGTAGTTCAAACCTGGTTAATAGAATGACTGATATCGTTGTTTGGACAGGTGGCTGCCGTGTTGAGTCAAACTCACCTATGAAACTGAATATCTCTAGTTAACTTTGACATAATGTTACCTGAATATCTTTAGTTAAGGTTGACATTATGTTACCTAAATTGGTATGTAGAAAAAGTTAATGGAGACATTTCATGGGATTGCATTTGAGGCCCCCTAAGATCAAGGTCGCTGTTACTTAAAATAGAAAAACAGTTGAAACTGAATATCTTTAGTTACCGTTGACATATTGTAACCAAATGTTGAAATGTAGCAAGAGTTTATGGGGACCTTTCATCAGATTGCATTTTAGTAATTTCTCGTTTTGCAACAATGTTTTCAAAGGCTATCTGCTGCAAAGGCAGAAAGCGTCTGTGAAGAAATAGCATGTCAGTTAAATGATTATCCTTAAATGATATTTTTAAGAAAACTTTTGATAAGTTTAAAAACACCTGATAAATTGGAAAACCTATGAAAGCTCTCCGGTGGCCTCAATGTGTACTGTACTGGTACAGATGTGAGACCGTAGTCCTTCCAATGTGCTAACGATGTAATACCGTACTGGTACAGATGTGAGACCCTAGTCCTTCCAATGTACTAACGATGTAATACTGTACTGGTACAGATGTGAGACCCTAGTCCTTCCAATATGCTAACGATGTAATACCGTACTGGTACAGATGTGAGACCCTAGTCCTTCCAATGTACTAACGATGTAATACCGTACTGGTACAGATGTGAGACCCTAGTCCTTCCAATATGCTAACGATGTAATACCGTACTGGTACAGATGTGAGACCCTAGTCCTTCCAATGTACTAACGATGTAATACCGTACTGGTACAGATGTGAGACCCTAGTCCTTCCAATGTACTAACGATGTAATACAGTACTGGTACAGATGTGAGACCCTAGTCCTTCCAATGTACTAACGATGTAATACCGTTTGTAGCGATGTGATACCATACCACTACCGACACTTCGGTAGCACATCAGTAGTACAACGGCAGCTCGGTATCATTTCGCTAAAGCTCAGGTCACTGGTGGCACATCGGTACAGCGATGGCGGCGCCTCTGTATAACATCGCCGGCGCATCGGTTACACTACAGTGACAGAAAAGTGGTATTCTGTAGCACATCGGTTCTTGCATCAGTAGGACAAGGGTATCACAACGGGAACGCGTATACAACATCAGTATTGCTACGGCCAATTGTGCTATTTCAAGTGCTTTCTCGACGCACTCCGCCGATTTTTTATCCATCGTTAATTGTGTGTTAAGGTTTAGTCCAGGCAAGATACATTGGTAGTGTGTGAAAAACAATATTTAGCTGCCCTTATGTCATGGCAAATTGAAGTTGTGTGTCATTTTTTGGCTTCAAACGACCTACTCTGCTCTGTAGCGAATTGGCATGAAACTTTACAGGTCATCCTCTCAATGTCCTCTCCTTAATTTATTTAATTTGTTGGGATCCATGCAGAATTCTGGTTTCCTTGGCAACCATAAGTAAAAACTTTAAACAAAACCTGTTGGCCGATTTTCAGATATTTTTGTAGAAATGTTCCTCTATCAGATTCCTTCAAGCCATTTTGATTAGTGAAAAACATGGCCGCCAGTGATTTAATTTTTGCTTTATGAAGTGGAGCGATACTGGTCCTCTTGTTCCGTTTCCCACAATTTTTTCAAAAGTTATCTTAGCCAGAGACATTTAAAGTCCTTAATTTGGACAAAGTATTTGGTATGTGGCAACAATGACAATAAGCTATTTCTACTTTTCCAACAATGTTTTCAAAAATGATGTGCTTCAAAGACATTTAAATTGTCTGTTTAAGGTAAAGGGTTTAAACACTGTGTGAAAAAAGCAAAAAACTTGATGTTTTGATTAATCAAACATTCCCTTAATATTCAGTACACATGTCATAATGCTCATGATGAAAAGGCAATCCTATTTTTTACCCTTTTCCACATGGAGACTTTCGATTCACACTGTGGGACAAGGAGAATGTGCCTATGAGGAGTAATTATCACTAATGGACGGAGATGTTCCAGTTTTACTAGATAATTATACTTTTACTTCAGGAGATTTTCTCTAGATGTGTTCAAGTTTGTCTACTGCAGAATTCTTGTATATGGGAAAGGGTACATGCAAGTTCCTTACTTTTGATTATCTCCATAACAAATTAGGATGTTTTAACCCTTTATACAGACAGAATTTGACGCCCAATCAATGGGTGACCAATTGGCTTGTTATGTTTCTCCATTAGACCGCCGCAGTGGTAAAGTTGTATGTTTCTGCCTCGCGTGCAGGTTTGATCCCTGGTCGGGTGATAACAAAGACTTAAACAATGGTAGTAAAGGCTGCCCTCCTTAGCGCTCAGTTTTCCCTTTTTAGCATTTACAACTGACTTGCTGTTGTCAAGATAAATGGACCAGTAGTACTGGTAACTTAACCAGGAAACATAATATATAACTATCTAGGATATAACTGAAAAATTGTTAAAAGCAACGTAAAACACCAAACAATTGTTACGTGTACCGAGCGGTTGTACCGAGCGGTTGATACAACGAAACACTAAAAATAGGCCGAAAATCAAATGGCTTGAAACAGGGTCAGTTTTAAATGGCAACCTATGGTCGGAACTAGTTTCAGACGGCTTCGTTTGGAGCAATGGTCAAAATCTGTTTGGTACAGTTTCGGTCGAAACATTGTACAAACCAAACGCCCAAAGGTCGAAACCAGTTAATACAGTTTCGTGTGAAATAATGTATGAAACGATGGTGTGAAACAGAAGTTGACAGAACTAGAGAAGTATACACTCTGTAACAGAAAATGCCCTGTACGTCCGAGCCTACGCTGCAAGTCTGAGGGACAACTGTTAGAGAGTACTAACAATCTTCGTCCTGTTTGAACCACTGTCAACACTACTAACCATATATTATTCCTAAATAACAATTCAACGTTATTGATGCACGTTTATTTGGAGTTACCTCACAGCCAGAAAACGAGCAACTGACCAAGAATAAAGGAATACACCGCTTTTTATACTAGAAATTGACCAATCATGACCGTACGGCATACTCTGATTTTACCCTTAAAGTGCAAAACGTTCCGCATACGTTTTGCAATACTAAGCGCTCACATGACCAGGATAAACATTTAAAACTGCAAGCGTCTGCTCTAGATTCAAACTGTTTTATACTGTTTTCTTGATAAATCTGAAATGACAGCTCTCCAAGTTGCTATGGAACGATTAAAACTATACCAATATTTCATCTACTCACATGATTCCAGTGATAATATCTTCTAAACATTCGAAATTTCAATGATTTGCTTGGTGATTTTAATAAACAGGAAGTGTCATACAAATTAATACAGACACAAAGGAATCAAAATTACTGGAAAGGAATATTTTGAAACGAAGGTAAAAATCGTTACACAATAAATAAATAAATATCTTTCTCCTTTTACCACAATGTTTGAAACTCGGTTAACATAATTATTGAACATGTTTTATGTCAATATAATTTCAAAGTAGTCAACTGTAGAAATGTCATTGGGTATAAGATTTACCCTTTCCTACATGCAACATATTTGTTATCATACAAGGTAGGAATAGGGAAAGTCTCTATAAATGAAAGTATAATTATTAGTGAGAGTTGAAAACATTGTTGCCAAATTATGATCAATTTCCTCTTTGGTCACAATGTTTTCAAAAGTTGACTGCTGCAGATGAATTAAACTGCATCTGCACAGCAGATGACTTTGAAAGCATGCAGAAAACATTATTGATAATTGCTACAAATGAAAGTTATATTACTGAACAGCAGATGACTTTGAGGTCATGCAGAAAACATTATTGATAATTGCTACAAATGAAAGTTATATTACTGAACAGCAGATGATTTTGAGGTCATGCAGAAAACATTATTGATAATTGCTACAAATGAAAGTTATATTACTGAACAGCAGATGACTTTGAGGTCATGCAGAAAACATTATTGATAATTGCTACAAATGAAAGTTATATTACTGAACAGTGATGACTTTGAGGTCATCCAGAAAACATTATTGATAATTGCTACAAATGAAAGTTATATTAATGAACAGACTTGAAAACAAGAAATTCTTCTTGTTTTGCTTCCACAATATGTCTGTTAGCACTCATTAAGACCTGTGTTGTGGCTTCTCAAAAGCATTATCTCACTGGGACAATTCTTTTAAGCATCCCAACATAGGTTTTGGAAGTCAAATATGGATTTAAGACCAAAAAACATAACTTCAATTTTCTCTTTCAATGTAAAAATGACAAGTTAGTTCAAAGTTAAGATATTACACCCCTGAACCCTTTCCCAGATACAAAAATCTGCAGCAGACTACTTTGAAAACATATAGGAAAAAATACAACAAATGTCTTTAAATTAAAGGACAATTTTTAATAGAGTTGAAAATATTGTTGCAAAAACTTCTCCTTTTGCCACAATGATTCCAAAAGTCATCTGCTGACAGCACATGTGTCAGAAACCGTCTGTTTGTGGGAAAGGGTTAAAATAAAATGTGATGTACATGTTTGACAAGGATTTGTGTAGATGTTCAGTGATTGTTAAATGACAAAGCATAACATTTAATGATGTTGCTCTTCACCCAATATTTCCTGTTATCTATGTACGAGGGATGATCCAAAAAACTTTTGTATAAGTTGAGACATATTGATGAAATTAATACCTATTTCTTTTTGCTATTCTTATTATTTTTAGCTCACCTGAGCACTTAGTGATCAAGTTGAGCTATTGTGATCACTCACTGTCCGGCATCTTCTTCTCAGAAACTACTGGTCAGATTTCAAAGTAATTTCACAGGAATGTTCCCTAGGTCGCACCCTCATTAATTTATTCAACGAATTTAATTCCAACTTGAAGTTTGGTTGCTTCGGCATCAGTAAAGGGGAAAATTGCTAAAACTTAAAAAATATTTTTTTCCAAAAGTTCAGGCCTAATTGAAAGAAGATCTTGTTAGCACTCGGAAGCCCTCATTGAAATTTTGTCAGAATGATTGTCTATATGATATCTAATATTCAAGTCAAGTTCAAATATGGGTCATATTGGGTTAGAAACTCGGTCATCAAGCCAAATTGAAGGAAAATCTTGTTAACACTCTGGAGGCCGCATTTTTTAAAATTGAGCATTTTGAAACTATCAGATTGTTTGTCTTGATGATATGTAGGTCAAGTTCGAATATGGGTCATGTAGGATCAAAAAGTAGGTCACTAGGTCAAATTGAAGGAAAATAGTATTAAATTGTGTTAGCATTATGATTGACTCACTGTTGTCAGGAATGTTGGGTTAGCATTATGATTGACTTAATGTTGTCAGG
The DNA here is from genome assembly GCA_031761405.1 of Serripes groenlandicus. Taxonomy (NCBI): domain Eukaryota; kingdom Metazoa; phylum Mollusca; class Bivalvia; order Cardiida; family Cardiidae; genus Serripes; species Serripes groenlandicus. Next base: position 750,285 of record JASEVX010000012.1, on the reverse strand, counting down.
ATTGTTGTGTTCTTATTATGATTGACTCACTGTTGTCAGGACTGTTGGGTTAGCATTATAATTGACTCAATGTTGTCAGGATTGTTGTGTTAGCATTATGATTGACTCACTGTTGTCAGGACTGTTGGGTTAGCATTATGATTGACTCACTGTTGTCAGGACTGTTGGGTTAGCATTATGACTGACTCACTGTTGTCAGGACTGTTGTGTTAGCATTATGACTGACTCACTGTTGTCAGGACTGTTCGGTTAGCATTATGACTAACTCATTGTTGTCAGGACTGTTGGGTTAGCATTATGACTGACTCACTGTTGTCAGGACTGTTGTGTTAACATTATGACTGACTCACTGTTGTCAGGATTGTTGTGTTAGCATAATGACTGACTCACTGTTGTCAGGACTGTTGTGTTAGCATTATGATTGACTCACTGTTGTCAGGACTGTTGTGTTAACATTATGACTGACTCACTGTTGTCAGGACTGTTGTGTTAGCATTATGATTGACTCACTGTTGTCAGGACTGTTGTGTTAACATTATGACTAACTCACTGTTGTCAGGACTGTTGTGTTAGCATTATGACTGACTCACTGTTGTCAGGAATGTTGGGTTAGCATTATGACTAACTCATTGTTGTCAGGACTGTTGGGTTAGCATTATGACTGACTCACTGTTGTCAGGACTGTTGTGTTAACATTATGACTGACTCATTGTTGTCAGGATAAATGGAAAAGAAGTACTGGTAACAGTACCCAAGAACACTGTGATATAACTAAATTGTTGAAAATGATATATTACACCACACAAATTAAGAAAAAGGAAATACACCCTGATTCTAGAGGTCCATTGCAATGTAGGTGTCTAGATGGGGGACCTCTCTCAAGAAGACAGTATTTTGGCAAAATAAATGGTGTTTATAGACCAGTTTTCATTCATTCTTGAACAAAAAAACAGATTTCATGGTGTTTGACTTGGCAGGGAATTAGATTCTTTTCAAATATGCAAGGCTAGTGAGTCCCAGTAGACTGAGTGAACTTTCCAATAACTCTCCACATTCAACGAACCTGAAACAGCCCACCTTTAATACATCTAGGCAAATATATGGAACGCCGGCACTGTCTTTAGACGTGATGAAACTCCATTATTATGTCTGTTTGTTATTACATTATGTTAATCGATCTTTACATGTTGTGCAAACATATTTATATTATGTCAGTATATGGTTATGTGTTGTGGTTTTTTACTTATATTCTGACAGTTTTTATTATATTATGTCGGTACATCTTTACATTATGTAGATACATCTTTACATTATGTCGGTACATCTTTACATTATGTAGATACATCTTTATATTATGTAGATACATCTTTATATTATGTAGATACATCTTTATATCATGTGCTTGCTTTATTATATTATGTCCATACTTTATTATATTATGTGGATACATCTTTACATTATGTAGATACATCTTTATATTATGTGGATACATCTTTATATTATGTGGATACATCTTTATATTATGTAGATACATCTTTATATTATGTGGATACATCTTTATATTATGTAGATACATCTTTATATTATGTCCATACTTTATTATATTATGTGGATACATCTTTATATTATGTAGATACATCTTTATATTATGTAGATACATCTTTATATTATGTAGGTACATCATTACATTATGTAGATACATCTTTATATTATGTAGATACTTTATTGTGAGCTGTGTTTACTTTATTACATTATGTCCATACTTAATTACATTATGTCCATACGTTTTTACATTATGTGCATACTTTAGTATAGTGTGTGCACAAATTATTATATATTATTTCGCCTCACACGAAATTCTATCAATTTCATTGGTTAAAGCGTGTCACGTGCAGAAATATATATTTCTATAGTGGGTGAGTAAATTCCATAGTAAAGTAAAAAAGTCAGTTCAAAGGTTGGATTTCGTAAAGTGGCTCTCAAATGTTACCAGTTATCCAGAAAGAAATGAAATGAATTGAAATAAATATGTTCATGTTGAACCGGTGTATTTTTTTAAATAATATATCTATTCCAATTATTTAATCAATATTGATAGATCTTTTACTCATGACGTCATATTATGCTACCAACAAATATCAACAAGTTACAGTATAGTTCAGTTTAAAGTGGTCGACGAAATAAATACATTATTGGGTTTGTTACTGACCCACTACGGAAATATAGTGGGTCTGTTGGACTATGTGCGACTTATTTTTCGATCCAACATGACAAATGTTTGAACAAGAACTGAATTTGATGGAAATTAATGTTCTTATGAATTTCAATGCATATTTGAACATACATTGAACCTCTGAAGTGTTCAGAGTCTTTTGAAACTTGACCTTGTGATCTAGTTTCTGACTCCACATACATGTAATCGCGTTTATAGATTGACCTAGATTTGATGACGATAAATATTCATAAAGATACGGATTTGATATAAAATATGTTCTCTACAGTTTCCATAAGGAATGTGAGACGAACACAGTTTATTTAAGGTAGATAACTAGTAATTTAAATGATGTCCAGTACATACACAATATAAGTCTAAGGGGACATAACTCTTTGTGTTTTAAAGCAATCTTCGTTTCACTTGCCGTCTAGCCTTTCAATATGTAGGTTAACATTTCCATACAGTTTTAATCAAATCCATCCACCAATGCCTTAAATATGGCACAGGACGACTGACGAACGGACGGACGGACGGACGGAAGGTAAACGACAAACACACCCCATTCATATTTGCCCATGATTAACAAAGTAGTAGATAATGTCCATGCAATATTATATTGTTTAGTTAGTTGTTTTTCTTATATTCTGTCGTGACGTTATTACATCTTGTGCTATCTGTGGTAACTTTATATGATGTGCAAACGTTGTTATATGTTGTGGATAGTTTAAGCAGGGTGATATTCCGCCTTGACACCAGAAATTAAAGCGCGAATGTACGGAATGTGATCCGTAAAGGGTAACGCCCGTAAAGCAAACAATTAAAATGGCGTCGCCGTGGCAACATGCCTCCTTGGCCAATCTTCTTCAATCTATTAAACTAGGAGAGTTATTGAAAATATAAATATGTATCTACATAATATAAAGATGTATTTACATAATATAACGATGTATCCACATAATATAAAGATGTATCTACATAATGTAAAGATGTATCCACATGATATAATAAAGTATGGACATAATGTAAAGATGTATCTACATAATACAAAGATGTATCTACATAATATAAAGATGTATCTACATAATATAAAGATGTATTTACATAATATAAAGATGTATCCATATAATATAAAGATGTATCTACATAATGTAAAGATGTATCCACATAATATAATAAAGTATGGACATAATATAATAAAGCAAGCACATGATATAAAGATGTATCTACATAATATAAAGATGTATCTACATAATATAAAGATGTACCGACATAATATAAAGATGTATCTACATAATATAAAGACCCTTTCACACCTACTGATGCATCTTGACCTATCTGCAGCAAATGTCTTTTGAAAACTTTGTGTTAAAAGGAGAACTACCTCAAAATAAGCCATTTCTCCCTTTATCACTTGTCACAATTATTCAGCTCTATTCAATAATTACACCTTCATAAATAGAGGTTTTCTAAACTTTTTACTAGATATATTAAAAGGCGTAGTAGTTAAAACAGAAATGAATTCACAGGATCTTCAAGAGGAGTTTGAAATATTTGTGTCACCTGTTTCGGCTGAGAGACACATAAGGATCACTTTTCTAGCCTGTTCATCTGTTTGTCTATAACTTCTCTCCTTTCACTCACTGACATATTGGCATACAACAGACGTTCCTTTCACTTACTGACATATTGGCACACAACAGATGTTCCTTTCACTTACTGACATATTGGCATTTGACATATGTTCCTTTCATTTACTGACATATTGGCATTTGACATATGTTTCTTTCACTTATTATACCCCCAAAAAACAAAGTTTTGGGGGGGTATATAGGAGTCACTGTGTCGGTCGGTCGGTCGGTCGGTCGGTTGGTCGGAAGCCATATTTTGTCCGGACCATATCTTAACAATGCAACATAGGATTTGAACGAAACTTCATAGGATGATACAACACATTGAGAGGAAGTACGGTGTACAGGAACCGTAACTCTATTTTTATCTAAATACAGAGTTATTGCCCTTTGTTACTTTTTCTTGTCCGGAGAATTACTTAACAACTAACAGATGGAATCTAATAAAACTACATACAATGGTAGAGCATAATGAGAGGAAGTGCAGTGTACAAGAACCATAACTCTAATTTACATATTTACAGAGTTATTGCCCTTTGTTACTTTTTCTTATTCGTAGAGTCTTGTCCAGAGCATAACTTTAAAACAAATTGTTGGAATTTAATAAAACTTCATAGGATGATACAACACATTGAGAGAAAGTGCGGTGTACAGGAACCATAACTCTATTTTATCTAAATACAGAGTTATTGCCCTTTGTTACTTTTTCTTGTCCGGAGAATTACTTAATAACTAACAGATGGAATCTAATAAAACTGCATACAATGGTAGAGCATACTCAGAGGAAGTGCAGTGTACAAGAACCATAACTCTAATTTACATAATTACAGAGTTATTGCCCTTTGTTACTTTTTCTTGTTCGTAGTCTTGTCTGGAGCATAACTTTAAAACTAATTGTTGGAATTTAATAAAACTTCATAGGATGATACAACACATTGAGAGAAAGTGCGGTGTACAGGAACCATAACTCTATTTTATCTAAATACAGTGTTATTGCCCTTTGTTACTTTTTCTTGTCCGGAGAATTACTTAATAACTAACAGATGGAATCTAATAAAACTGCATACAATGGTAGAGCATAATGAGAGGAAGTGCAGTGTACAAGAACCATAACTCTAATTTACATAGTTACAGAGTTATTGCCCTTTGTTACTTTTTCTTATTCGTAGAGTCTTGTCCGGAGCATAACTTTAAAACAAATTGTTGGAATTTAATAAAACTTCATAGGATGATACAACACATTAAGAGGAAGTGCAGTGTACAGGAACCATAACTCTATTTAATCTAAATACAGAGTTATTGCCCTTTGTTACTTTTTCTTGTCCGGAGAATTACTTAATAACTAACAGATGGAATCTAATAAAACTGCATACAATGGTAGAGCATAATCAGAGGAAGTGCAGTGTACAAGAACCATAACTCTAAATTACATAATTACAGAGTTATTGCCCTTTGTTACTTTTTCTTATTCGTAGAGTCTTGTCCAGAGCATAACTTTAAAACAAATTGTTGGAATTTAATAAAACTTCATAGGATGATACAACACATTGAGAGGAAGTGCGGTGTATTTTGTTGGTCGGTCGGAAGCCATATTTTGAGTCAAGGTGCTGTTTTGGGGGTATTTATCATCTTCAGTGATAGTTCTAGTTGGCATTTGACATATGTTCCTTTCACTTATTGGCATGTGACACATGTTCCTTTTGCTTACTGACTTATTGGCACACAACACATGTTCCTTTGAACATTTCCTATTATAATCTAGAATGAATGATCTATGTTAAACCATAGTAGATAACTAGATTTAGAATAACAATAACACATTATGACAATTATATGTAAACAGTGACAGATCTAGAATCAATGATGTATGTGTTATACTATAGTAGATAACTAGATTAACAAGTACAAACTATGACAATTATACGTAAACAGTGACAGATCAAGAATCAATGATATATGTGTTATACTATAGTAGATAACTAGATTAACAATAACAAGTACACACTATGACAATTATATGTAAACAGTAACAGATCTAGAATCAATGATATATGTGTTGTACTATAGTGGATAACTAGATTAACAATAACAAGTACAAACTATGACAATTATACGTAAACAGTGACATATCAAGAATCAATGATCTATGTGTTATACTATAGTAAATAACTAGATTAACAATAACAAGTACAAACTATGACAATTATACGTAAACAGTGACAGATCAAGAATCAATGATCTATGTGTTATATTATAATAGATAACTAGATTAACAATAACAAGTACAAACTATGACAATTATACGTAAACAGTGACATATCAAGAATCAATGATCTATGTGTTATACTATAGTAATTAACTAGATTAACAATAACAAGTACAAACTATGACAATTATACGTAAACAGTGACAGATCAAGAATCAATGATCTATGTGTTATATTATAATAGATAACTAGATTAACAATAACAAGTACAAACTATGACAATTATACGTAAACAGTGACAGATCAAGAATCAATGATCTATGTGTTATACTATAGTAGATAACTAGATTAACAATAACAAGTACAAACTATGACAATTATACATAAACAGTGACAGATCAAGAATCAATGATGTTAAAATTTAGTGGATACCTAGATTTAAATCATTATGACAATCATATGTAAACATTAAAAATGAAGCGCAGAAGGAGAATAGAACTAGAGGAGACGCAAAACTCCAATCTTGAACAAGGAGTTCCACATAGTACTGCTAGTCTTGACCGCAGAAGAGTTGAATTGAGCAGTGAGAATGGGCACCGATCTTCATGGCATGGGACCAGTTCTACTCTACCAAAAATAGAGCATGGGACCAGCAGCTCAGGTTCATCAGGGGTCACAGTGAGGTCGCATAGCTATGGCAACTTACAGTCACGGTCAAGGTCCAGATCTCGACTAAAATTGTTTCACCGTCGAAGTTATCCTGTGAATCCAACTCCGCCAGCCTCACCGTCAAAAGAAGCCAATGTGTCGGGCCTTAGAACATTTTTTCAGAATATAAAGAGAGGTAAATTGAGAACTGGTAAACAAACAAATAGGTCAGGCAAAGACAATGAGACATTAACTTGTAACGTAAGTCTTGATGCTGAATCATGTGATATGACTGTGGATAACACTTATGATGATGTTGACGGTGATCAAACTGCTAAAAAAAGAATAAGAACAAGTCCTGACATAGAAAGTGCTGATAGCGATGATAGTGACGATATAGGAATACAGGGATTAAGGGTCCAGCTGGTCCCTAAAGGACCAGATTTAGAAACATCCCCGGATGGCTGTGCAAGTTTGTCGGACATTAGTTCAGATTTACAGAGATCAAAAACTTCTGATTCAATTGTGTCGGCATTAGATATTCCTAGACCCGCTCCTCATCCAATTCATACATTCCAAAGACCTGAAAGTCGAACACTGTTACAAAACCAGTCTAATAGGGTTTCTATATTTACTAGATCTAGATCTAGAAAATCTGTGATACAGGAGGTGAAAGATAACTTGACACACCCACTAATAATTGTGATACTGTCTGTGATAAATTTTGTGCTCTGGGTCTCCCTGCTTGGTGCGAAGACTTTCAGGATGTGTTCCGTCGTGTCAATATGGGTCTGGTTAAGATTGGCGTACATGTTTGAGTTCTTTATTAAACTTTTCTACAGAATTTTCAACCTGGACCCGGAGAAGGCCAATCAGAACAGTGACTATACTCATATTGAGGGTAAGATTTCTACATTTTTCTATTGTGATCTTTTAGTATGCCACTATGCTGCTATTGTGATCATGCCTTTAAGTATACCACTATACTGTGTAACCAATTCACACATACATTTCTTTTTGCAGCAGAGCACTTATAAAACAATCTTGGCAAATTAGGTAAAATCCTTATAAATGAAAGAACACCAGTTACACAACACCAGTTACACAACACCAGTTACACCATTTACACAACACCAGTTACACCATTTACACAAGTTACACTACACCAGTTACACCAAAGACTTCAAAACTGGTATTAATGGCTGTCCCTCCTTGGCACTCAGAATTATTATGTAAGCATTATGAATGATTTGTTGTGACAGGATAAATGGATCAGTTGTACTAGTACTGAATATGGTGAACTATTGGTATCCTCTGATGTCTAGTCAATCCATCTGTCATCATCCATCATCAATTGGCTTCAAACAATAACTCCTCTGAAACTGGTTACTATGGTGTGTAATCAGTTGCAATATTATATCTGATATATATGTTACAAACAAAGTTAAAATATTGCATTTGATTATATGGAATAGGTGACACAACTTGATAATAGGCCATATGTGACACCATTTGATTATATGATATAGGTGACACAACTTGATTATAGGTCATATGTGACACCATTTGATTATATACCATAGGTGACACAACTTGAGTATAGGTCATAGGTTGCACAACTTGATTATATGCCATATGACACCATTTGATTATAGGCAATATATAACACAATTTGATTAAAAGCCATAGGTGACACCATTTGATTATAGGCAATATATAACACAATTTGATTAAAAGCCATAGGTGACACCATTTGATTATAGGCCATAGGTGACACAATTTCACACAAAGGTTCTGTAGGTTGTCATCAATCAAAATTACTACATGTAATACTGTTCCACATTGCTGCACAAGATGGCCACCAGGGCTAATAATAGAAAATCTTTGAAGAACATCTCCACCTTAACCACTGACCCAATTTCAAAATGATTTTAAAGAAAATGATAATTAGTTGGTCCTCTACCAATATTGTTCAAACCATTCGCAAGGCTGTCGCTAGAGCTAAAATAGTATAAAAGGCAAATCAGCAACAGACAAATTTGAAAACATCTAGACAAAAAGTTATCTGTTGCAGATGCATCAAAATATGTCTTGCTAGAGGGAAAGGGTTATGTTTCGTCTTATTTTCCTAGGAGTTTTACGGCAGTTGAATGAGTGATTTGCCCTCATTGCACTCTTGTTAAATGTTTCTGTCTTATTTTCCTAGGAGTTTTACGGCAGCTGAATGAGAGTAGGACACAGCTTGAAGAACTTTGGGCCAACAGAAAGTTAAAATTGGACCTCTGCTTACAACTCAGACTGTTTGAAAGGGATTCATTAGAGGTTTGTCAATTTTACTATCACCCAATAGCAATTGAATTGTCTGCAACAAACTGCTTTTAAAATCATTATAGCCTAATGAGTGAATGCTCATAGTGAGCAAGGCTATTGTATTTATTCAGATTTTCCCCAATGTTTGCCTGGATTTCAAAGTTGTCTTATGCAGCTTTGTAGTATTTGAGAAAGGTTTGATCATACATATTAGGAATCAGTGATGGCAAACAGGTCTTCATGGAGGAATAATGGACTGATATACCAGTACACCATCTTCATGGAGGAATAATGGACTGATATACCAGTACACTTTCGTGGAATCATGGACTGTGATAGACTAGTACACCGTCTTCATGGTGGAATAATGGACTGATATACCAGTACACCGTCTTCATAGTGGAATAATGGACTGATATACCAGTATACCGTCTTCATGGTGGAATAATGGACTGATATACCAGTACACCATCTTCATGGAGGAATAATGGACTAATATACCAGTATACCGTCTTCATGGTGGAATAATGGACTGATATACCAGTACACCGTCTTCATGGAGGAATAATGGACTGATATACCAGTACACCGTCTTCATGGAGGAATAATGGACTGATATACCAGTACACCATCATGGAATAATGGACTGATATACCAGTACACCGTCATGGAATAATGGACTGATATACCAGTACACCGTCTTCATGGTGGAATAATGGACTGATATACTAGTACACCGTCTTCATGGAGGAATAATGGACTGATATACCAGTACACCGTCATGGAATAATGGACTGATATACTAGTACACCGTCTTCATGGTGGAATAATGGACTGATATACTAGTACACCGTCTTCATGGAGGAATAATGGACTGATATACCAGTACACCATCTTCATGGAGGAATAATGGACTGATATACCAGTACACTGTCGTGGAATAATGGACTGTGATAGACTAGTACACCGTCTTCATGGTGGAATAATGGACTGATATACCAGTACACCGTCTTCATGGAGGAATAATGGACTGATATACCAGTACACCATCTTCATGGAGGAATAATGGACTGATATACCAGTACACCATCTTCATGGAGGAATAATGGACTGATATACCAGTACACCGTCTTCATGGTGGAATAATGGACTGATATACCAGTACACCGTCTTCATGGTGGAATAATGGACTAATATACAAGTATACCGTCTTCATGGAGGAATAATGGACTGATATACCAGTACACCGTCTTCATGGTGGAATAATGGACTGATATACCAGTACACCGTCTTCATGGTGGAATAATGGACTGATAGGTGATCCTCTATCAGATTCCTTAAAGCCATGTTGATTGGTCGAAAAACATGGTTGCCACAGGGAGGGCCTAATTTGCCTTACATGGCTACATGGCTTTCGTGAAAACTTAAAAAATCTTCTCCTCCGAAAGTGTTCGGCCGATTTTCAAATATGTTTTGTAGAAATATTCCTAGGGTGACCCTCTATCAGATTCCTTCAAGCCATGTTGATTGGTCAAAAACTATGACCGCCAGGGGGCGGGGCTTATATGGCCTAAGTGAGAAAAAAAATATCAGGTGAGCGATCCAGTGCCATCATGGCCCTCTTGTTTCTTAAAACTAAAATATTGTAGAAAAGGTGGAAATATCCAAATATCCAAATAAATCTATGATATCTTTCTCATATATTGATGGGTCATACCAGAGACTTTTAACCCTTTCCCACATACAACAAATCTGCAGCTGACGACTTTGAAAACGTCTTGGCACAAATATGGAAAAATTCTATAAATGAAAGTGTAATTATTGAATAGAGTTGAAAACATTTTGGCAAAAGGAGAAAATGCTCATCATGAATAATTCCTCCTGTTGCCACAATGTTTTCAAAATGTGTCTGCTTCAGTAGATTAAAAAAGCATCTGTATGTCGGAAAGGGTTAAAATGTTAGTAATGGCTTTTTGTCCTTGGTGCTCAGGATTGTAGGATTATAATTACATCTGACTCGCTGGTGACAGGATGAATGGACCAGTAGTACTGGTAACTTACCCAGGACACATCGTGATGAATGGACCAGTAGTACTGGTAACTTACCCAGGACACACCGTGATGAATGGACCAGTAGTACTGGTAACTTACCCAGGACACACCGTGATGAATGGACCAGTAGTACTGGTAACTTACCCAGGACACACCGTGATGAATGGACCAGTAGTACTGGTAACTTACCCAGGACACACTGTGATGAATGGACCAGTAGTACTGGTAACTTACCCAAGAAATGCAGTGATGTAGCTGAATTGTTGAAAGTGGCATTAAACACACCCCAATCAAAGAAAGCATAAACTGATGCATTTTACAGGTCTCCTCTCAGTTAGAGTTGTGGGCAGAAGAATTACAGCATCAAGAGCTGGTGACTGATGGTATCAAAGCGGAACAAATGTTGGTCATGCACAATGAGAGTGTTTTACACATGCAGAACTGTACATTTGAGGTGTTACAGCGTGGACAGGAACTCGCTCAGGTAGGAAATTGTACATTTGAGGTGTTACATCGTGGACAGGAACTCGCTCAGGTAGGAAACTACATTTGAGGTGTTACAGCATGGACAGGAACTTGCTCAGGTAGGAAACTACATTTGAGTTGTTACAGTGTGGACAGGAACTTGCTCAGGTAGGAAACTGTACATTTTAGGTGTTACAGCATGGACAGGAACTTGCTCAGATAGGAAACTGTTTAACAGTGTATTCAAAGTCGTCTGCTGCAGATTTGTGGTATGTGGGAAAGGGTAAATCAAACTAAAAGAAATGTCTCAGTCGAGTACCTACAAGGTCGAGTACCTACAAGGTCGAGTACCTACAAGGTCGAGTACCTACAAGGTCGAGTACCTACAAGGTCGAGTACCTACAAGGTCGAGTACCTACAAGGTCGAGTACCTACAAGGTCGAGTACCTACAAGGTTAGGTTTCAAGATCATGTAAATATGTAACATCATTCTGTAGAACAATAATGTTCATACTTGCCTAGGTGTAACAAAATATAATGTTTAACCCTAAAAATTACAATTACATATTGGTCTGCCAAAAGATGTTTTTATATGACAGTAAATAAAAAGTTTTAATGATACAGAGTGTTGTAAATATCATATTTCAGAGAAAATTTATTCAACTCAGATTTTTATGTGACAGGAAGAAATGACGGGATCACTGTTTGTTACTCAGTGAGTGAATACTTCGGGTTCGGTCTGTCTGTCTGGCTGTCTGTCCATCTTTCACTTACTGACATTTTGGCAGGTGACACAAGTCATGCAGTCTTTTGAACTTTAAATGAGAAATAATTGATATTGTTGGTATTCTAGCTATTTGAGACGACGGGTATACAACTAATGGCCGACTCACATTACGATGCACCAACACGGATACAGGAGTTGTTGGAATATCTTCATGAGAGAGAGGTTGACCTAGAAACTCTCGCTGACTCTAAAAGGAGTCGTCTCGAACAATGTGTTCAGTTACGCAACTTTGAAAATGAGGCACGACAGGTATGTTGACATTGTGTTCACCTGAACCTTACATGCCCTTCTAGTTAAATTGGATAAAACTAACAAACCTGTTAAATTGGATAAAACTAACAAACCTGTTAAATTGGATAAAACTAACAAACCCGTTAAATTGGATAAAACTAACAAACCTGTTAAATTGGATAAGAATATGAGAGCTATACTACTCACCCTGGCGTCGGTGTCCATGTCACACCCTGTTAAGGTTTTGCATGCAAGTACTTAAATACTACATGTATTGCATTGAAGCTTTCTACAACCCTACCAAAGTATCACACCTATGTAGATTATCAAGTTAGATAACTCTATCTTTTATAAAAGTTATGGCCCTTTTTTACTTAGAAATTCTGGTGAAAGTTTTGCGTGCAACTAAATCAAGAGTCCATTATCTCAGTATTAAATTGATGCATTGCATTGAAACTTTTGTCGAGTCCCGGTAGCTCAGTCGGTAACGACGCGGGCTGTCAATCCAGGGGTTGTGAGTTTGAATCCCGGCTCGGCCAACTTTCTTTCCGACGTTTGACAAAAGTCATTGCGACATGCGTCATTCGTCTTCCACATATGGGCTAAGTCTATGTGGAAAAGCAGCCAGTTGCTTGGGAAGATTGTTGTGTGGAATACTGGTGTGAGAAAACCAGGAAACACATGAGTAGGTGAACTGGCCACCGTGATATGACTGAGAAATTGTTGAAAACGGCGTTAAATCCCAATCAATCAATCAATCAATCAATGCATTGAAACTTTATACAACCCTACCTGACTATCACACCTGTGTAGATTATTAAGTTAGATAACTCTATCCTGCATTTTATGCAAGTTATGGCCCTTTTTGGACTTATAAAATTCTGGTTAAAGTTTTGCATGCAACTACATTAACAGACCATATCTTAGTAACTACTTGATGCATTGCATTGAAACTCTAACAACCTTTCCCAACCATCATACCTTTGTAAGCAATCAAGTATGATAACTCTGTCTAGCATTTTATGCAAGTTATGGCCCTTTTTGGACTTAAACATTCTGGTTAAAGTTTTGCAACTACATTTAGAGAGTAATCTCAGTGTAACAACTGAAGCATTGTATTGAAACTTTATACAACCTTTCCCAATTTCACAACTATAAACACAACTAATTAAGATAGCTCTATCCTGCATATGGTGCAAATTGTTGTCCTTTTTATACTTAGAAATTATGGTAAAATGTTTGCGTGCAACTACATTAAGAGTCCATATCTTGTTAACTACTTGATGCATTCCATTGAAACGTTATACAACCCTTCCTAACCATCACACCTGAAAATAATCAAGTTAAATAACTCTATCCTGCATATAATGCAAATTATCACCCTTTAAGAAATTGTGGTTAATGATTTGCATGCAACTACATTAGAGTCCATTATCTCAGTAACTTAAATAAGCGATGGAATAATCGAGCGCGCTGTCCTCCGACAGCTCTTGTTTATTAACATTATTATTCTTTCTTTCTTTCTTTCTTTTTTTTCTCCTATCCAAATGTCATTTATTCCTTTATCACTCGAAATGTCATTCATTCCTTTGTCACTCGAATAGTCTATATGAAGGTTGCCGATTGCCTTGGAAGAATTTTGTGTGGAGTTTAACTGGCCGCCATGATATCATTGAAAAACTGTTGAAAACTGCATTAAATCCCAATCAATCAAGCAATTTTATTCTATTTCTCATTCTAAGTTCAGATTTTCCACCATTGCTGGGGTTAAAATGTGTGTTTTGTTGCTTATTTGAAGTGTTTGTTTTGTATTTTAGGTCATTTCCTGGATCCGGAATGGAGAGTCAATGCTTACAGCCAGCTTCATGTGTCCCAACTCCCTCATGGAAGCAGAACAGTTAAAAAAAGAACAGGACCAATTTATGCTGGCTATAGAGGTCTGTTTTCTAGGTTTTATGTGGTATAGTGGTAGAGGTCTGTCTTCTAAGTTTTATGTGGTATAGTAGTAGAGGTCTGTCTTCTAAGTTTTATGTGGTATAGTAGTAGAGGTCTGTCTTCTAAGTTTTATGTGGTATAGTAGTAGAGGTCTGTCTTCTAAGTTTTATGTGGTATAGTAGTAGAGGTCTGTCTTCTAAGTTTTATGTGGTATAGTAGTAGATGTCTGTCTTCTAAGTTTTATGTGGTATAGTAGTAGAGGTCTGTCTTCTAAGTTTTATGTGGTATAGTAGTAGAGGTCTGTCTTCTAAGTTTAATGTGGTATAGTGGTAGAGGTCTGTCTTCTAAGTTTTATGTGGTATAGTAGTAGAGGTCTGTTTTCTAAGTTTTATGTGGTATAGTGGTAGAGGTCTGTTTTCTAAGTTTTATGTGGTATAGTGGTAGAGGTCTGGGATGACGCTGATTTGATCCATGGCCGGGTCATACAAAATACTTTAAAAAGGAAGTAATGGCTTTTTCTCCTTGGTGCTCTGGATTCTGTGTGGGGTTAGAATAAAAACTGACTCACTGCCGTCAGGATCAATGAACCAGTAGTACTACTAACGTAACAATGTCAGGATCAATGAACCAGTAGTACTGCTAACTTAACAATGTCAGGTTAAATGGACCAGTAGTACTGCTAACGTAACAATGTCAGGTTAAATGGACCAGTAGTACTGCTCACGTAACAATGTCAGGTTAAATGGACCAGTAGTACTGCTAACGTAACAATGTCAGGTTAAATGGACAAGTAGTACTGCTAACGTAACAATGTCAGGTTAAATGGACAAGTAGTACTGCTAACGTAACAATGTCAGGTTAAATGGACCAGTAGTACTGCTAACGTAACAATGTCAGGTTAAATTAACAAGTAGTACTGCTAACGTAACAATGTCAGGTTAAATTGACCAGTAGTACTGCTAACGTAACAATGTCAGGTTAAATGGACCAGTAGTACTGCTAACGTAACAATGTCAGGATCAATGAACCAGTAGTACTGCTAACGTAATAATGTCAGGTTAAATGGACAAGTAGTACTGCTAACGTAACAATGTCAGGTTAAATGGACCAGTAGTACTTCTAACGTAACAATGTCAGGTTAAATGGACCAGTAGTTCTGCTCACGTAACAATGTCAGGTTACATGGACCAGTAGTACTGCTAACGTAACAATGTCAGGTTAAATGGACCAGTAGTACTGCTAACGTAACAAGGAAATGCTGTGATTTAACTGAAAAATTGTTGTAAGTGGCTTAAAACAGCATAAAAACAAATAATGAAAAGATGTCAGGATAAAGTTACTTCTAAGGTAACCAGGAATTACTGTGATATAGTTAACTCTTTCCCAAATATGAACCTAGGCTTATACATGAAAAATCCTTATAAATAAAATTTAACTATCTAGAGTTACAAACATTTAGGCAACAGGAGAAATTGCTCATTATGATAATTTTCTCCTTTTCCCACAATGTATTCTATTGTGGCATATTACTGCCGTAAGACAACCATTTTATTTTTTGTACAATATTAACAGGTTATCTAGTTAGGGTTTGCAAATTTCACTTAATAAGTAACATAAAAACTGGTTAACTAGATAAGATTTGTGAGGATTAATGGACTAGTAGTGCTGGTCACTTACCCAGGAAATACCTTAATATAAATATACAAACAAACTGATGTGTTATATTTCCAGAAAACCCATTACAGTGTAGTACAGGTGACCCAGAAGGCAGAAAACATGATTGGTTTACAACATTACAACTCGGATCGTGTTCGGGCGATTGCGGAGAATGTTACATTAGAATGGCAACAGTTACGAAACCACGTGGAGGAGCGACATAAACTAGTCATGGCCTCCATGACATGGTATAAATACGCTGAACAGGTAGGTTGCAGGGGACTTCACAATTAAAACTCCATGACATGGTGTAGATACGCTGAACAGGTAGGTTGCAGGGGACTTCACAAATAAAACTCCATGACATGGTATAGATACGCTGAACAGGTAGGTTGCAGGGGACTTCACAACTAAAACTCCATGACATGGTATACATATGCTGAACAGGTAGGTTGCAGGGGACTTCACAACTAAAACTCATGGCATGGTATAAATACACTGAATAGGTAGGTTGCAAGGGACTTCACAACTAAAACTCCATGACATGCTATAAATACGCTGAACAGGTAGGTTGCAGTGTACTTCACAACAAAAATGAACTTTATGATCAACTTGATAATATGTTTATTTATATTATATTACATTTTAAACATTATATTCACATACATGTATTTGACATTATAATATCATTTACAGACTTTGTATCATTTGTTGTTTTATCTGATATGGACCATTAGAAAATAATGAAAAGAAATATCTGCTTTTTGAAATGAGAGAAAATTGATTTATAGCTAAAAGTTTAAAAAATAGTTTGTAGGAAAATGAGAAATTGTTCTTTTCCAACCACTCTTTTACAATAATAAATAACAGCTGTTGCACAGTGAAATAGAAATTGGTGCATCTCAGTCCAAAATGTCAACATGTTTTGGACCTGATTCCAAATACTAAATATCTGAATGGGATGACTGAAAACATGTGGACAAAAATCTGTAAATAAAACTATAATTATTTACTTAAGTCGAAAACGATGTGGCAAAAGGAGAAATTGGTCATTATAAGCCATTGTTGTGTGTGCTTCTGTGCTCCACCTTTTTGCTTCAAACAACTTCTCTGTAACCACTTGGGTGAATAAGTAGGAAACTTCACAGGTAACATTGTCTCAATATCCTCTTCTAAATTCCTTCAAATGTTTTTGATCCATGCAGAATTTGGTTTCCATGGCAACTGAAAAAAAAACACACCTTAAAATATTTCGCCTCCCAAACCAGTTGGCTGATTTTCAAATAATTGTGTAGAAATGTCACTTGGGTGACCCTTTATCAGATAGCTTCAGGCCATGTTAATTGGTTTAAAAGCAAGGCCTCCAGGGGTCAGGGCTGTTATGTGGTATATGCCTATAGTGAAAACTTTAAAATATTCTTCTCCAAAAGTGTTTGGCTGATTTCAAAAGAAATATATTGTAGAAATGTTCCTTGGGAAACCTATCAGATTCTTTCAAGCATTGTTGATTGGTAGTAAAACATGGCCACCAGGGTGCGAGGGTGTTTTGCATTATATGGCTAAAGTGATTCAATTTTTAGCTCACCAGAGCACAAAGTGCTCAAGGTTTGTGCTCAAGGTGAGTTTTTGTGATCGCCTTTTGTCCGTTGTTCGTCGTCGACATTTGTTTGCTAACACTCGAGTGGCAACATTTTGCATCCAATCTTCATGAAAGTTTATCAGAACATATATCTCCATCAAATCTAGGCCAAGTTCGAAACTGGGTCATGTTGGGTCAAAAACTAGGTCACTAGGCCAAATTTAAGTAAAATCTTGTTAACACTCTTGAAGCTGCATTTTTGGTTGAGCATGTTGAAACTTTATCAGAATGTTTGTCTTAGTGATATCTAGGCCAAGTTCGAATATAGGTCATGTCGGGTCAAAAACTAGGTCACTAGGCCAAATTGAAGGAAAATCTGGTTAACACTCTGGATGCCACATTTTAAACAAGGTGAGTTTTTGTGATCGCCTTTTGTCCGTCGTCCATCGTTCGTCGTCCGTCGTCAACATTTGTTTGTTAACACTCTAGTGGCAACATTTTGCATTCAATCTTCATGAAAGTTTATCAGAACATATATCTCCATCAAATCTAGGCCAAGTTCGAAACTGGGTCATGTTGGGACAACAACTAGGTCACTAGTCCAAATTTAAGTAAAATTTTGTTAACACTCTTGAATTTTTGGCTTGAGCATGTTGAAACTTTATCAGAATGTTTGTCTTAGTGATATCTAGGCCAAGTTCGAATATAGGTCATGTTGGGTCAAAAACTAGGTCATTAGGCCAAATTGAAGGAAAATCTTGTTAACACTCTGGAAGTCACATTTTTGGCTTGAGCATGTTGAAACTTTGTCAGAATGTTTGTCTTAGTGATATCTAGGCCAAGTTTGAACATAGGTAATGTCGGGTCAAAAACTAGGTCACTAGGCCAAATCTAAGGAAAATATTGTTAACACTCGGGAAGCCACATTTTTGGCTTGAGAATGTTAAAAATTTGTCAGAATATTTGTCTAAGTGATATCTAGGCCAAGTTTGAATATGAGTCATGTCAGGTCAAATTTAAGGAAAATCTTGTTAACACTCTTGAATCCACATTTTAAACTTGAGCATGTTGAAACTTTATCAGAAAGTTTGTCCTGGTAATATCTAGGCCAAGTTCGAATATGGGTCATGTCATGTCAAAAACTAGGTCACTAGGCCAAATTCAAGGGAAATCTTGTTAACACTCTGGAAGCCACATGTTTGGTTTGAGCATGTTGAAACTTTTGTCAGAATATTTGTCTTGATGATATCTAGGGTATGTTCGAATATGGGTCAGGTCAGGTCAACAACTAAGTCACTAGGCCAAATTGTAGAACAATCTAGTTAACACTATAGAGATCGCATTTTTGACTTGAGCAGCTTGAAATTTTGTCAGAAAGTTTGTCTTGATGATATTGCCATTGGCGCTGAAAGAGTTATGTCTTAAATAGCCCATTCTCAGGTGAGCGATTACAGGGCCTCATGGCCCTCTTGTTACCTAATGCAGTGGTGCATTACAGGGCCTCTTGTATCTTTTGTCATGGTGTTTTCTAAGGGTTGGTTGGTAGTTCTTCTTTATTTCCTGTAAACAAGGGTTGGTTGGTACCTGTAAACAAGGGTCTGTTGGTACCTGTAAACAAGGGTTGGTTGGTCCCTGTAAACAAGGGTAGGTCGGTCCCTATAAACAAGGGATGGTTGGTACCTATAAACAAGGGATGGTTGGTACCTGTAAACAAGGGTTGGTTGGTACCTGTAAACAAGGGTTGGTTGGTACCTATACACAAGGGTTGTTTGATACCTATAAACAAGGGTTGGTTGGTACCTATAAACAAGGGTTGGTTGGTACCTGTAAACAAGGGTCGGTTGGTACCTGTAAACAAGGGTTGGTTGGTACCTGTAAACAAGGGATGTTTGGTACCTGTAAACAAGGGTTTTTCGGGGTTTTTTCACCTGCCTATGCAGGGACAGAGATAGGGATCTCTTCTCAGTTGTCTATTGAAAAGAGTTGAAAACAATGTGTCAATAGGAGGAATTGTTTGTTCTAATATGTTTTCAAAAGTTGTGTGTGTAAAAAAGGGTTAAATTTACATACCAATCACTCCGGGAAGAAGATCCATATCTAATGGTCACCCTTTCTAACAATCACTCCGGGTAGAAGATCCGTATCTAACGGTCACCCTTTCTACCAATCACTCCGGGTAGAAGATCCGTATCTAACGGTCACCCTTTCTACCAATCACTCCGGGTAGGAGATCCGTATCTAACAGTCACCCTTTCTACCAATCACTCCGGGTAGAAGATCCGTATCTAACAGTCACCCTTTCTACCAATCACTCGGGGTAGGAGATCCGTATCTAACAGTCACCCTTTCTACCAATCACTCCGGGTAGAAGATCCGTATCCGTCACCCTTTCTACCAATCACTCTGGGAAGAAGATCCGTATCTAACAGTCACCCTTTCTACCAATCACTCCGGGTAGAAGATCTGTATCTAACAGTCACCCTTTCTAACAATCACTCCGGGTAGAAGATCCGTATCCGTCACCCTTTCTAACAATCACTCGGGGTAGGAGATCCGTATCTAACAGTCACCCTTTCTACCAATCACTCCGGGTAGAAGATCCGTATCCGTCACCCTTTCTACCAATCACTCTGGGAAGAAGATCCGTATCTAACAGTCACCCTTTCTACCAATCACTCCGGGTAGAAGATCTGTATCTAACAGTCACCCTTTCTAACAATCACTCCGGGTAGAAGATCCGTATCCGTCACCCTTTCTAACAATCACTCGGGGTAGAAGATTTGTATCCGTCACCCTTTCTAACAATCACTCCGGATAGAAAATCCGTAATCGTGACCCTTTCTACCAATCACTCCGGGTAAGAGATCCGTATCCGTCACCCTTTCTACCAATCACTCGGGTATAAGATCCGTATCCGTCACCCTTTCTAACAATCACTCCGGGTAGAAGATCCGTATCCGTCACCCTTTCTAACAATCACTCGGGGTAGAAGATCCGTATCCGTCACCTTTTCTTCTAATCACTCCGGGTAGAAGATCCGTATCCGTCACCCTTTCCTTCATACAACAAAACAGCAGCAGATAACTTTGAGAACACAGAGTTAAAAATTAAAAAATCTCCGTAAATTTGAAATACATTTATTGAATAAAGAGGATTTTTTGGGCAAAACAATAAATTTCATCCACTGTTTATTGAAGGTGTGGTCTGTATTAGAGAGTTTAGACCGGGATTACAAGAGAGATGAGGACTGGTGCGGTACAGACCGAGCCAACTCCTCGGATAAGCCCAGTTATATGGTACAACTTATTAACAAACATAGTGAACAGAAAGAGGCTTTTCTAAAGGTAAGTTTACTTCTCATTAACCCTTACCCACATACATATTACATATAGAGGACAACATAAACACACATAGATATAGAGGACAACATAAACACACACACATATTAGATATAGAGGACAACATAAACACACATACATATTAGATATAGAGAACAACATGAACACACATACATATTATATATAGAGGGCAACATAAACACACATACATATTAGATACAGAGGACAACATAAACATGCATACATATTACATATAGAGGACAACACAAACACACATACATATAGAGGACAACATAAACACACATACATATTACATATAGATGACAACATGAACACACATACATATTAGATATAGAGGACAACATAAACACACACACATATTAGATATAGCGGACAACATGAACACACATACATCTTAGATATAGAGGACAACATGAACACACATACATATTAGATATAGAGGACAACATAAACACACATACATATTAATTATAGGGGACACCATAAACACACATACATATTAGATATAGAGGGCAACATAAACACACACATACATATTATATATAAAGGACAACATGAACACACATACATATTATATATAGAGGACAACATAAACACACATACATATTAGATATAGAGGACAACACAAACACTCATTGCTACCTTAACACATATGCATATTACATATAGAGGACAACACAGACACACATACATATTACATATAGAGGACAACACAAACACACATACATATTACATATAGAGGACAACACAAACACACATTGCTACCTTAACACATATACATATTACATATAGAGGACATCACAGACACACATACATATTACATATAGAGAACAACACAAACACTCATTGCTACCTTACCACATACACATATTACATATAGAGAACAACACAGACACACATACATATTACATATAGAGGACAACACAAACACTCATTGCATTAACACACATGCATATTACATATAGAGGACAACACAGACACACATACATATTACATATAGAGGACAACACAAACACTCATTGCTACATTAACACACATACATATTACATATAGAGGACAACACAAACACTCATTGCTACCTTAACACATATACATATTACATATAGAGAACAACACACAGACACACATACATATTACATATAGAGGACAACACAAACCCTCATTGCTACATTCACACACATACATATAGAGGACAACACAGACACACATACATATTACATATAGAGGACAACACAAACACACATACATATAACATATAGAGAACAACACAAACACTCATTGCTACCTTAACACACATACATATTACATATAGAGGACAACACAAACAAACATACATATTATATATAGAGAACAACACAAACACACATTGCTACCTTAACACATATACATATTACATATAGAGAACAACACAAACACACAAACATATTACATATAGAGAACAACACAAACACACATACATATTACATATAGAGGACAACACAAACACACATACATATTACATATAGAGAACAACAGAGACACACATACATATTACATATAGAGGACAACACAAACACTCATTGCTACCTTAACACATACACATATAGAGGACAACATAAACACACATACATATAACATATAGAGAACAACACAAACACACATACATATTACATATAGAGAACAACACAAGCACACATTGCTACCTTTACCCACATACATATAACATATAGAGGACAACACAAACACACATTGCTACCTTTACCCACATACATATAACATATAGAGGACAACACAAACACACATACATATTACATATTCAGAATTGGTTGTTTGTTACATTATGAAGTTTGAAATAGAGCTTGTTCGTTTGTCACACCATGACAGCTGTGGTCGTTTAAAGTTGTATCAGTTTGCAAGGTGACTGAACACAATAAGCGTAATGCACAAACAATAATTACACCCGATATCGATTTATTATCTGTCTATTGTTGTAATATTGAAAGCATTATGCAAACAGCAGCTCGATAACGATATCGATTTTTTTTTACCTGTCTATTGTTGTAATGTTGATCAAAGCAAACATGTGGATTAACGTGCAGTGGAGATCTATTACTCTGATCCTATTTGGTGTTTCAAATGTTAGGTTTTTGAAAATTTATAAATCTATTCCCACATATTTCATGCACTAAAATTCGGGAGCCAAGCAAGGCTAGTGTTATACAGCGGTGAAACGAAGAGCATTATAGAGGAGTGCCAGTGTATATGTATTGAATGTATCATATTCGTGTTATCTATATATTTTTTTGAATGATCATATTCTTGTTATCTATATATATATATATATATATATATATGTATTAAATGTATCATATTCGTGTTATATATGTATATATGTATTGAATGTATCATATTCGTGTTATCATTCTTTTCTCACTACAGGCTTGTACATTAGCCAGAAGATCGGCAGAAAGATTCCTGAAGTATGTTAACCGAAATTTACACACACTCGGTATGCAGATGAAATTTAGAAGCACAGAGGCCCATGTAAAAAGTAAGAAAGTGATTAACCACCTACAGTCAATCCCTTTCAATTTCAAATTCTAATTATCTTCAACAAATAATTTTGCAATTCGGCAGAATTAAATAAAAATCATTTGATCTATTGTGAGGCATCTGCAGCAGGTAAAGACATGGCAAAAAGAAATTCCTTTTTATGAACAATTCCGCTTTTTACCACAATGCCATTTTTTTGGCATGATGACTATGCATTCATTCTTTCCCATTTGCTGACACATTTGAGACAAAAGGAGATATTGCAACAATGTTTTTAACTCTTTGTTATTACATCCATCTGTGTGTCATGGGCTGTCGATCCTGGGGTTGTGAGTTCCAACCCCAGCTCATACCAAAGTTATTCCGATGTTTGATAAAAGTCACTGTGACAAGCGTCAGCCATCTTCCACCAAATGGCTATCAGTATATGTGGAAAAGCAGTCAGTTCCTTGGAAAGTATGTTGCATGGAGTACTGGTGTTAGAAAGCAGGGAAACACATGAGTAGGTGAACTTGCCACCGTGATATGATTGAAAACAGCGTTTAACCCCAATCAATCAATCAAACCATAGGTCTGTTCATCATGCTATCACTTAGTAAGATATTGGAAGGCATAACATTTTACCATTCTTGTTATAACAAATGGATTGGTTATATCCTCCATGACAGAGACATTGGACTCGCTGCTACAACAAGAGAATGTGGTGATCGAGTATTGGACCATGAAGAAAAAGAAGTTAGAACAGTGTCATCAATATGTGCTGTTTGAACAAAGTGCCAAACAGGTAAAAACAGTTTATTAACAATAAACCCTTTCCGTAATACAATAAATATGCATGCAGCATAAGACTTTGAAAACATTTAACAATAAACCCTTTCCGTCATACAATAAATCTGCATGCAGCATAAGACTGAAAACATTTAACAATAAACCCTTTCCGTCATGCAATAAATCTGCAGCAGACGACTTTGAAAACATTTAACAATAAACCCTTTCGGTCATGCAATAAATCTGCAGCAGACGACTTTGAAAACATTTAACAATAAACCCTTTCCGTCATGCAATAAATCTGCAGCAGACGACTTTGAAAACATTTAACAATAAACCCTTTCCGTCATGCAATAAATCTGCAGCAGACGACTTTGAAAACATTTGATAGGGTAACTTGCTGTAAATGAAAGAACAATTATTGAATAAAGTTGAAAACATTGTGGCAAAAAGTAGGAATTGCTCAACATGATCATTTTCTGCTTTTTAGCTTGTCTTTTCGAAGAAAAGGCTAGCTATACTACTCGCGTCGGCGATGGTGTCACGCCTTGGTTAAGGTTTTTGTACCAATTCCCTTTTATGTCAAAACCATTACAGATATTGCTTTGAAACTTACAACACGTATTCACCATCATTACTTCCATCAACATCAACAGACAAGAGTACTCTGTCGAGGTTTTTGTAAGAATTATGGCCCTTTTTTTACTTAGAATTTCGGTTAGGTTTTTTGTACCAATTTACTTTTTTTCAAAACCATTACAGATATTGCTTTGAAACTTACAACACTTATTCACCATCATTAATTAACTCCATCAACAGACAAGAGTACATAACTCTGTCAAGATTTTTGTAAGAATTATGGCCCTTTTTCGACTTAGAATTTTGGTTAAGTTTTTTGTACCAATTTTCCTTTTTATCAAAACCACTACAGATATTGCTTTGAGACTTACAAGACTTGTTCACCCTCATTACCTCCATCAACAGACAAGAGTACATAACTCTGTCAAGGTTTTTGTATGAATTATTGTCCTATTGTCCTATTGTGATCACATTTTGTCCGTCCGTCGTGCGTCGTCAACATTTCAGCTTGTTAACACTCTACAGGCTACATTTTGCATCCAATCTTCATGAAAGTTTATCAGAACATTCATCTCCATCAAATATTGGACAAGTTCGAAACTGGGCCATATGAGGTCAAAAACGAGGTCACTAGGTCAAATTGAAGGGAAATCTTGTTAACACTCTGGAGGCCACATTTTTAACTTGAGAATGTTGAAAGTTTATCAGAATGTTTGTCTTGATGATATGTAGGTCAAGTTCGAACATGTGTCATGTCGGGTCAAAAAGTAGGTCACTAGGTCAAATTGAAGGAAAATCTTGTTAACACTCTAGAGGCCGTATTTTTTGAAATTTTGTCAGAATGTTTGTCTTAAAAATATCTAGGTCAAGTTCGAACATGGGTCATGTCGGTTCAAAAAGTAGGTCACTAGGTCAAATTGAAGGAAAATCTTGTTAACACTGTAGAGGCCGTAATTTTTGCTTCAGAAGTTTGAAATTTTGTCAGAATGTTTGTCTTAAAGATATCTAGGTCAAGTTCGAATATGGGTCATGCCGGGTCAAAAACTAGGTCACTAGGCCAAATTGAAGGAAAATCTTGTTAACACTGTGGAGGTTGCATTCAGAATAATTGTCTTGATGTGTTTTGCATTGCAGTACATTGTATACTTAAGGTGAGCGATCCAGGGCCATCATGGCCCTCTTATTTTTCTTAGAATTTCTGTTTAGTTTTTTCTATTAATTCACTTTTTAGCTCACCTATGCACGAAGTGCAAGGTGAGCTATTGTGATCACATTTTGTCCGGCGTCCATCCGTCGTGCGGTGTCCATCATGTGTCGTCAGCATTTGAGCTTGTTAACACTCTACTGGCTACATTTTGCATCCAATCTTCATGAAAGTTTATCAGAACGTTCATCTCCATAAAATCTTGGACAAGTTCAAAACTGGGCCATATGAGGTCAAAAAATAGGTCACTAGGTCGAATTGAAGGGAAATCTTGTTAACACTGTGGAGGCCACATTTTCAACTTGATCATGTTGAAACTTTATCAGAATGTTTGTCTTGATGATATGTAGGTCAAGTTTGTAGGTCACGTCGGTTTAAAAAGTAGGTCAATAGGTCAAATTGAAGGAAAATCTTGTTAACACTCCAGAGGCCGCAATTTTTACTTAAGCAGTTTGAAATTTTGTCAGAATGTTTGTCTTAAAAATATCTAGGTTAAGTTCGGATATGGGTTATGCTGGGTCAAAAACTAGGTCACTTGGTCAAATTGAAGGAAAATCTTGTTAACACTTTAATTTGGTCAGAATGTTTGTCTTAAAGATATCTAGGTCAAGTTCAAATATGGGTCATATTGGGTCAGAAACTAGGTCACTAGGCCAAATTGAGGGAAAATCTTGTTATATCTGTAGAAGCTGCATGTTTTGCTTCAGCGGCTTGAAATTTGTTGAGAATGTTGAGCTGAATGATATCTAGGCCAAGTTCGAATATGGGTCATGCTGGGTCTAAAACTAGGTCACTAGGCCAAATTGAAGGAAAATTTTATTAACACTTTGGATGCCGCATTTTTGGCTTCAGCAGCTTGAAATTTTGTCAGAATGTTTGTCTTAAAGATATCTAGGTCAAGTTTAAATATGGCTCATATTGGATCAGAAACTAGGTCACTAGGTCAAATTGAGGGAAAATCTTGTTAACTCTGTAAAGGCGCATGTTTTGCTTCATCGGCTTGAAATTTGGTCAGAATGTTGAGCTGAATGATATTTAGGCCAAGTTCGAATATGGGTCATGCCGGGTTAAAAACTAGGTCACTAGGCCAAATTGAAGGGTAATCTTGTTAACACTCTGGATACTGCATTTTTAATTTCAGCATGATGAAACTTTATCAGAATGTTTTTCTTGATGATATGTAGGCCAAATTCAAATATGGGTCATGCTGGGTCAAAAACTAGGTCACTAGATCAAATTGAAGGAACTTCTTGTGAACATTTTGGATGCCACATTTTTTGCTTCAGCAGCTTGAAATTTGGTCAGAATGTTTGTTGGAATTATATCTAGATCAAGTCCGAATATGGAATAAAGGAAAATATTGTTCAAACTCCGCATTTTTACTTTGAGCAAGTTGAAACTTTGTCAGAATGTTGTCTTGATGATATCTAGTCCATGTTGGAATATGGGTCATATCAGGTAAAAAAATATAGATCACTAGGCCAAATGAAGGAAAATATTGTTAACACTGTGGAGGTTGCATTCAGAATAATTGTCTTGATGTGTTTTGCATTGCAGTACATTGTATAATTAAGGTGAGCGATCCAGGGCCATCATGGCCCTCTTGTTTTCAAAACCATTACAGATATTGCTTCGAAACTTATAACACTTTTTCACCCTCAACCGACAAGAGTACATAACTCTGTCAAGATTTCTGCAAGATTAAAATTTTGGTTAAGTCTTTTGTACCAGTTTACTTTTTTTCAAAACCATTACAGATATTGCTTTGAAACTTACAACACTTTTTTACCATCATAACCTCCAGCAACAGATTTAGTGATTTAGCTTATAAACTTACAATACTTATTTATCATCATTACCTCTATCAACAGACAAGGGTACATTACTCTGTCAAGTTTTGTTTAAGAATTATGGCCCTTTTTTAGCTCACCTGAGCTTTGCTCAAGGTGAGTTATTGTGATCGCCTTTTGTCCGGCGTCCATCGTGCGTCATCCGCCGTCCGTCGTGCGTCAACTTCTTCTCCTCAGTAACCAGTGGGTCAATTTTGATGAAACTTCACAGAAAGCATCCTCTCAATGACCTCACCAGATTTCCTTCAAATATTTGGGATCCATGCAGAATTCTGGTTTCCATGGCAACAAAATGAAAAAAACTTCAAAATTCTTCTTCTCCCAAACTGGTTGGCAGATTTTCAAATAATTTTGTAGAAATGTTCCTTGGATGACCCTCTATGAGATTCCTTCAAGCCATGTTGATTGGTCAAAAAACATGGCCGCCAGGGGGGGGGCGGGGTTATTTTTCCTTATATGGCTATAGTGAAAATTAAAAAATCTTCTCCTCCGAAAGTGTCAGGCCTATTTTCAAATAATTTTGTGGAAATGTTCCTTGGATGACCCTCTATCAGATTCCTTCAAGCCATGTTGATTGTTCGAAAAACATGGCCGCCAGGGGGGGGCGGGACTATTTTGCCTTATATGGCTATAGTGAAAACTTAAAAAATCTTCTCCTCCGAAAGTGTCAGGCCGATTTTCAAATAATTTTGTAGAAATGTACCTTTAGTGACCCACTATCAGATTCCTTCAAGCCATGTTGATTGGTCGAAAAACATGGCCGCCAGTGGGCAGGGCTATTTTGCCTTATATGGCTATAGTGAAAACTTAAAAAATCTTCTTCTCCCAAACTGGTTGGCAGATTTTCAAATAATTTTGTAGAAATGCTCCTTGGATGACCCTCTATTAGATTCCTTCAAGCCATGTGTTGATTGGTCAAAAAACATGGCCGCCATGCAGGGGGCGGGGCTATTTTGCCTTATATGGCTATAGTGAAAACTTAAAAAATCTTCTCCTCCCAAAGTGTCAGACAGATTTTCAAATAATTTTGTAGAAATATTCCTTGTATGACCTTCTATCAGATTCCTTCAATCCAAGTTGATTGGTTGAAAAACATGGCCACCAGGGGGGGCGGGGCTATTTTGCCTTATATGGCTATAGTGAAAAGTTAAAAATCTTCTTCTACGAAAGTGTCCGGCCGATTTTCAAATAATTTTGTAGAAATGTTCCTAGGGTGACCTTCTATCAGATTCCTTCAAGCCAAGTTAATTGGTCGGAAACTATGGCTGCCAGGGGGCGGGGCTTATATAGCTAAAGTGAAAAAAAAAAAATAATCAGGTGAGCGATTCCAGGGCCATCATGGCCCTCTTGTTTATTTATAATTTTGGTTAAGTTATTCATGCCAATTCAAATTTCTTCAAAACAATTAGAGATATATTTTAAACACTTATAAAAATCTTTTTTACCATCATAACCTCCGCCAACAGCCAAGAGTGCATAATTCAGTAAAGGTTTTTGTAAGAATTATGACTCTTTTTCGACTATCACCCAAAAAAGTTTTGTTTTATTGGCAAGAACAAAAAAGTTGAGCATGCTGTCCTCCGACAGCTCTTGTTTTAAATGTTTATAAAAGTCGTCTGCTGCAGAGATGTTGGAAAGGATTTAACCAATTCCCAAATGCATTTTGACATATTTGCTGCAGGTGGCTTTCAAAACCCTCTTACCAAAATGTTTTTAACTTTATTCAATAAATATATTTTAAATTAACGGATATTTACCCTAGTTTTACCTTTGGTGTATTCAAAGATGTTTGCTGCTCATTTGTTGAATGTAGGAAAGGGTGAATGTTTAGTACATGTATTCTATCTTGACTTATAGATATATGCATCTAAACGTTTCCCACTTGCAGATGCATTTCCAGGCATCTACAGCAGATGACTTTTGAAAACACTGTGGCAAAAGGAGAAATTGTTCAAAGTCGCTTGCTGAAAATTTGCTATATATCTGAAAGAAATAATCAATTTGTATAACATTTTTAGCTCACCTATGCACGAAGTGCAAGGTGAGCTTTTGTGATCACTGAATGTCCGGCGTCCGTCGTAGTCGTCGTCGAGACTGTCCGTCCGTCCGTCCGTCCGTCCGTCTGTTAACAATTTCCTACAAATGACTTCTTCTACTAAACCAATGGACAGATTTCAAAATAACTTCACAGGTATGGTCCTTAGGTGGTCCCCTTTCAAAGTTGTTCAAAGAATTTAATTCCAAGTAGAACTTTGGCTGTTGCGGCATCAGAAAAGGGGAAAATTGCCAAATCTTAAAAAATCTTCTTGTACAAATGTGCTGGCCCGATTTAAAAATTATTTTGCACAAATGTTCCTTAGGGCACCCTCTACCAAGATTGTTCAAATATTTCCGATCCGTTGAAAAACATGGCCGCAAGGGGGTGGGGCTTGTTTTCCTTATATGTGCATTGTTAAAACTTTAAAAATCTTCTTGTCCAAAAGTACTGGCCAGATTTCAAAATACCTTCACAGAAATGGTCCTTAGGTGGTCCCCTTTCAATGTTGTAAAGAATTTAATTCCAAGTAGAACTTTGGTTTCTGCGGCATTAGAAAAGGGGGAAAATTGCCAAATCTTAAAAAAACTTCTTGTCCAAAAGTGCTGGCCCGATTTAAAAATTATTTTGCACAAAATTTATGTTCCTAAGGGCACCCTCTATGAAGATTGTTTAATTATTTCGGATCCGTTGAAAAACATGGCCGCAACGGGGCGGGGCTTGTTTTCCTTATATGTACATTGCTAAAACTTTAAAAATCTTCTTGTCCAAAAGTACTAGCCAGATTTCAAAATTACTTCACAGGATGGTTCTTAGGTGGTCCCCTTTCAAAATTGTTCAAAGAATTTAATTTCAAGTAGAACTTTGGTTGCTGCGGCATCAGAAAAGGGGAAAATTGCCAAATCTTAAAAAATCTTCTTGTCCAAAAGTGTGGCTCAATTTGAAATTATTTTGAACAACAACAATAAAAATCAGGTGAGCGATTCCAGGGCCATCATGGCCCTTTTGTTTTTTTAGTGATTTGATAAAAGTACCATTCATGGAGCTTTAATCAAACACACATTGTGAGCAACTCTATTTCTGTTATTTAAGTTTCATTTGAAGAGATTTACTTATTTTTGCCTACATGTTTTCAAAGTGATCTGCTTCAGATTTGTTGTATGAACAAGACGGTTAACTATAAGACCCCCCAGCAACATTTACAAGAGGGTTAACTATAAGACCCCCGCAACATTTACAAGAAGGTTAACTATAAGACCCCCGCAACATTTACAAGAAGGTTAACTATAAGACCCCCGCAACATTTACAAGAAGGTTAACTATAAGACCCCCAGCAAGATTTACACGAAGGTTAACTATAAGACAACATGAACAAGAGGGTTAACTATAAGACCCCAGCAACATGAACAAGAAGGTTAACTATAAGACCCCAGCAACATGAACAAGAAGGTTAACTATAAGACCCCAGCAACATTTACAAGTAGGTTAACTATAAGCCCCCGTAACATTTACAAGAAGGTTAACTATAAGCCCCGTAACATTTTCAAGAAGGTTAACTATAAGACCCCCAGCAACTTTACAAGAAGGTTAACTATAAGACCCCCACAACATTTACAAGTAGGTTAACTATAAGCCCCCGTAACATTTACAAGAAGGTTAACTATAAGACCCCCAGCAACATTTACAAGAAGGTTAACTATAAGACCCCCCCACAACATTTGCAAGAAGGTTAACTATAAGACCCCCGCAACATTTACAAGAGGGTTAACTATAAGACCCCAGCAACATTTACAAGAGGGTTAAGTATAAGACCCCCACAACATTTACAAGAGGGTTAACTATAAGACCCCAGCAACATTTACAAGAAGGTTAACTATAAGACCCCAGCAACATTTACAAGAAGGTTAACTATAAGACCCTAGCAACATTTACAAGAAGGTTAACTATAAGACCCCCGCAACATTTACAAGAGGGTTAACTATAAGACCCCAGCAACATGAACAAGAGGGTTAACTATAAGACCCTCAGCAACATTTACAAGAAGGTTAACTATAAGACCCAGCAACATTTACAATGGCGCTGGTTGTCAGCATTTTTATCATTCTGTTACATATTATCCGTATTCCACCCTCTTACCCTATGTTCTTGGGGGTACCACAACATTGGGTTTGTTTTGGTAATAAGATAGATAGTCTCTCCTTTAAAAGCATTCCCACATACAACAAATCTGCAGCAAATGTTTTTGTAGACATGATGAGCAATTTCTCCTTTGGTGACAATGTTTTCAAAAGTGTCTGCTGTAAATGTGCCAGAATGTGTCTATATGAGGGAAAGGGTTAACAGGCCTTAATATGTCAAAAGTCAATGTGACAAGCTTCATTAGTCTTCCACCAATGGGCTAACAACTTGTTAGGAAAGACTACACAGTACTGATCAAAGAGAGCCAAACATATATGGATAGGTGTACTTGTCACCATGATATGACTGATATATATAGGTAGGTGTACTTGCCACCATGATATGACTGATATATATAGGTAGGTGTACTTGTCACCATGATATGACTGATATATATAGGTAGGCGTACTTGTCACCATGATATGACTGATATATATAGGTAGGTGTACTTGTCACCATGATATGACTGATATATATATAGGTAGGTGTACTTGTCACCATGATATGACTGATATATATAGATAGGTGTACTTGTTGCCATGATATGACTGATATATATATATATATATATATAGGCAGGTGTACTTGTCACCATAATATGACTGATATATATAGGTAGGTGTACTTGTCACCATGATATGACTGATATATATAGGTAGGCGTACTTGTCACCATGATATGACTGATATATATAGGTAGGTGTACTTGTCGCCATGATATGACTGATATATATATATATATAGGTAGGTGTACTTGTCACCATGATATGACTGATATATATATAGGTAGGTGTACTTGTCACCATGATATGACTGATATATATAGGTAGGTGTACTTGTCGCCATGATATGACTGATATATATATATAGGTAGGCGTACTTGTCACCATGATATGACTGATATATATAGGTAGGTGTACTTGTCACCATGATATGACTGATATATATATAGGCAGGTGTACTTGTCACCATGATATGACTGATATATATATAGGTAGGTGTACTTGTCACCATGATATGACTGATATATATATAGGTAGGTGTACTTGTCGCCATGATATGACTGATATATATATATAGGTAGGTGTACTTGTCACCATGATATGACTGATATATATAGGTAGGTGTACTTGTCGCCATGATATGACTGATATATATATATAGGTAGGCGTACTTGTCACCATGATATGACTGATATATATAGGTAGGTGTACTTGTCACCATGATATGACTGATATATATAGGTAGGTGTACTTGTCGCCATGATATGACTGATATATATATATAGGTAGGCGTACTTGTCACCATGATATGACTGATATATATAGGTAGGTGTACTTGTCACCATGATATGACTGATATATATAGGCAGGTGTACTTGTCACCATAATATGACTAAGTCTTAAACTTCAATCAATAAATCAATCAATCAAATCCTTTAAACAGGTGTTAGAGTGGATCAAGGATTATGGGGAGTCGTACCTGAACACACACACACATTTAGGCTCAAACCAGGTGGAAACAGAGGCTCTGCTTAGAGAACATTATGATTTTAGGGCCAAAGCCAAGGTAAGTGATCTGATTGACCCCTCTAATCCTCGCCACATACACATGATTTCTGATGCCACATACACATGATTTCTGATGCCACATACACATGCTCTCTGATGCCACATACACATGCATTATAATGCCACATACACATGCTCTCTGATGCCACATACACATGCTTTATGATGCATCATACACATGCTTTCTGATGCATCATACACATGCTCTCTGATGCCACATACACATGCTTTCTGATGCCACATACACATGCTCTCTGATGCCACATACACATGCTTTCTGATGCCACATACACATGCTCTCTGATGCCACATACACATGCTCTCTGATGCCACATACACATGCTTTCTGATGCCACATACACATGCTCTCTGATGCCACATACACATGCTTTCGAATGCCACATACACATGCTCTCTGATGCCACATACACATGATTTCTAATGTCACATACACATGCTCTCTGATGTCACATATGCATGCTTTCTAATGCCACATACACATGCTTTCTTATGCATCATACACATGCTTTCTAATGTCTCATACACATGCTTTATAATGCCACATACACATGCTCTCTGATGTCACATACAGATGCTTTCTGATGCCACATACACATGCTTTCTGATGCCTCTGCAGCAGATGACTTTTGCTACAATGTTTTCAGCAATAATTGTTCTCATATTTTTATCTTGATGTTTTCCCAGGGAACCGCTGCTGTTTTCTGTGTGTATGACTCATGGGTTAAAACCAACACACTAACTGCTCTATGTGTGTAGGACTGACTGGGTTAAAACCAACACACTAACTGCTCTATGTGTGTAGGACTGCCTGGCTTAAAACCAACACACTAACTGCTCTATGTGTGTAGGACTGACTGGGTTAAAACCAACACACTAACTGCTCTATGTGTGTAGGACTGACTGGCTTAAAACCAACACACTAACTGCTCTATGTGTGTAGGACTGACTGGGTTAAAACCAACACACTAACTGCTCTATGTGTGTAGGACTGACTGGGTTAAAACCAACACACTAACTGCTCTATGTGTGTAGGACTGACTGGGTTAAAACCAACACACTAACTGCTCTATGTGTGTAGGACTGACTGGCTTAAAACCAACACACTAACTGCTCTATGTGTGTAGGACTGACTGGGTTAAAACCAACACACTAACTGCTCTATGTGTGTAGGACTGACTGGCTTAAAACCAACACACTAACTGCTCTATGTGTGTAGGACTGACTGGCTTAAAACCAACACACTAACTGCTCTATGTGTGTAGGACTGACTGGGTTAAAACCAACACACTAACTGCTCTATGTGTGTAGGACTGACTGGGTTAAAACCAACACACTAACTGCTCTATGTGTGTAGGACTGACTGGCTTAAAACCAACACACTAACTGCTCTATGTGTGTAGGACTGACTGGCTTAAAACCAACACACTAACTGCTCTATGTGTGTAGGACTGACTGGCTTAAAACCAACACACTAACTGCTCTATGTGTGTAGGACTGACTGGCTTAAAACCAACACACTAACTGCTCTATGTGTGTAGGACTGACTGGCTTAAAACCAACACACTAACTGCTCTATGTGTGTAGGACTGACTGGCTTAAAACCAACACACTAACTGCTCTATGTGTGTAGGACTGACTGGCTTAAAACCAACACACTAACTGCTCTACGTGTGTAGGACTGGGTTAAAACCAACACACTAACTGCTCTATGTGTGTAGGACTGACTGGGTTAAAACCAACACACTAACTGCTCTATGTGTGTAGGACTGACTGGCTTAAAACCAACACACTAACTGCTCTATGTGTGTAGGACTGGGTTAAAACCAACACACTAACTGCTCTATGTGTGTAGGACTGACTGGCTTAAAACCAACACACTAACTGCTCTATGTGTTTAGGACTGACTGGCTTAAAACCAACACACTAACTGCTCTATGTGTGTAGGACTGGGTTAAAACCAACACACTAACTGCTCTATGTGTGTAGGACTGACTGGCTTAAAACCAACACACTAACTGCTCTATGTGTGTAGGACTGACTGGCTTAAAACCAACACACTAACTGCTCTATGTGTGAAGGACTGACTGGGTTAAAACCAACACACTAACTGCTCTATGTGTGTAGGACTGACTGGGTTAAAACCAACACACTAACTGCTCTATGTGTGTAGGACTGACTGGCTTAAAACCAACACACTAACTGCTCTATGTGTGTAGGACTGGGTTAAAACCAACACACTAACTGCTCTATGTGTGTAGGACTGACTGGCTTAAAACCAACACACTAACTGCTCTATGTGTGTAGGACTGACTGGCTTAAAACCAACACACTAACTGCTATATGTGTGTAGAACTGACTGGGTTAAAACCAACACACTAACTGCTCTATGTGTGTAGGACTGACTGGGTTAAAACCAACACACTAACTGCTCTATGTGTGTAGGACTCATGGGTTAAAACCAACACACTAACTGCTCTATGTGTGTAGGACTGGGTTAAAACCAACACACTAACTGCTCTATGTGTGTAGGACTGGGTTAAAACCAACACACTAACTGCTCTATGTGTGTAGGACTGGGTTAAAACCAACACACTAACTGCTCTACATGTATGTGTGTAGGACTGGGTTAAAACCAATACACTAACTGCTCTATGTGTGTAGGACTGGGTTAAAACCAACACACTTACTGCTCTATGTGTGTAGGACTGGGTTAAAACCAACACACTAACTGCTCTATGTGTGTAGGACTGACTGGGTTAAAACCAACACACTAACTGCTCTATGTGTGTAGGACTGACTGGGTTAAAACCAACACACTAACTGCTCTATGTGTGTAGGACTGGGTTAAAACCAACACACTAACTGCTCTATGTGTGTAGGACTGACTGGGTTAAAACCAACACACTAACTGCTCTATGTGTGTAGGACTGACTGGGTTAAAACCAACACACTAACTGCTCTATGTGTGTAGGACTGACTGGGTTAAAACCAACACACTAACTGCTCTATGTGTGTAGGACTGACTGGGTTAAAACCAACACACTAACTGCTCTATGTGTGTAGGACTGACTGGGTTAAAACCAACACACTAACTGCTCTATGTGTGTAGGACTGACTGGGTTAAAACCAACACACTAACTGCTCTATGTGTGTAGGACTGACTGGCTTAAAACCAACACACTAACTGCTCTATGTGTGTAGGACTGCCTGGGTTAAAACCAACACACTAACTGCTCTATGTGTGTAGGACTGACTGGGTTAAAACCAACACACTAACTGCTCTATGTGTGTAGGACTGACTGGGTTAAAACCAACACACTAACTGCTCTATGTGTGTAGGACTGACTGGGTTGAAACCAACACACTAACTGCTCTATGTGTGTAGGACTGACTGGGTTAAAACCAACACACTAACTGCTCTATGTGTGTAGGAATGACTGGGTTAAAACCAACACACTAACTGCTCTATGTGTGTAGGGCTGACTGGGTTAAAACCAACACACTAACTGCTCTATGTGTGTAGGACTGGGTTAAAACCAACACACTAACTGCTCTAAAACATCCAACATTGTTACATCTTGATTGTTTTTGGAATATTGTCTACTTTTCCCAAAATGGTGTTGAAGTTATTTGCTGCAGAGGTATCAAAAAATGTCTATTGAACCCTATACCACATATTTTCTGACTCCTCTGCAGCAGACGGCATTGAAAAACATTGTGGCAAAAGAAAAATTGCTCAAAATGAGAATTTTTTCCTTTTGCCACAATGTTTTCAACTTTAATTAATCATTATGCTTTCATTTTTAGAGATGTTCCATATTTGCCTGGAGCTTTTCAAAGTCGTCTGCTGCAGATTTGTTTTATGGGGGAAGAGGTTAAGGTTTTAAAGGAATACGCTCGGCTGAAAAAAACTTGCATTGAATTGAAAAATATTGACTTAAAGAACATTTATTTACTATGCATTTCATTAACATACAACTAATAATGAAGATATTACTATTTAAAGATGACTATTTGTGCTGATCGGTGCGCAGCATGGGCGCGGCCATTGTTTACATATCGCAATGTCTCAATACTTTCTGAAAAGATTCGTGACGTCATTTACCCTCTATGTCCCAAACAAAACATACAAGTAGAGTTAGCTAATGAACGACTGCGGTACTATAAAGGGAATACAAAATATAAGTTTACAAACCTAAACTTCAATTATTCAAAATGAAATTCAAAGCATTACATCATATTATTACTAGATCTATATAAAGTGTTATAGTAAATAGTATCCAACCATAGTAGGTGGATAGAAAACTCGAAATTGACTCATGTAATATATATCAGCCAATTAGATATATGTGTGTTAACATTTATTTATACAATAATTTCATTCGTTTATATATTTGACAGTTGTTTGTTATGATTTCACAGCTCGTTAGACATAATGAACCGTCGTTTTTGTAATCAAAGGTCATAGAAACAATCAAATTTCCGGTAGTGGTCGGACGCTACTGTAAAGGATCTGTCGGCGAGTCTTTTGAGCAGGCATAATTCGACCCATTCCCTACATACTCTGAAGTTGGCGGTAAAGAGATTTTCCATATTAGTCATCTGCTGCAGATTTAGTGTATGTTGAAAAGGGAGAATTGAAATGGTTAATTTTGACCAAATTTCCAAAAGGATTTTTGTTGTAAGACTTTTATATTATATATTGAAGAAAAATTCTCAAACCTGTATAAATATCCATTTTAATTCCAAATGAAATCGTCCAATTTTTAAAATCGTTACTTGTTTTTAGTTGAATGTATTTTACCACAATTCATTACCTCCAAATACAAGACACGGGAAAGTTTATGAAGAATGAGTACAGCATAGCTTTGGAGGTTTTACACAAATGAGCCACGTCACACACAAATCGCAATTCGGAGGTCATATTGTGAATTGCAATTAAGATCAAATTGCATATTTGTATGGTCGGTTTTTCGTCAGGATGCGTCTGCAGAGGCTAACTGTACCGCTCAAAAGCAAAAACAATTTTCGGCCATGCCTATAAAGGCTTTCTTACACCGGCACTCCACACAACACTACAATCTCTATAACCCGTAATTCACAGATTAATCGAAAATTAAAAACATTGTACCGTTCTTTATTGAAAACCAATTAAAGGTCATAAAACCCAATCATATTTCCGGTAGTAATCAGACACTACTTATGATCTACCAACAAAGCACCGCCGAGGCTTTGATGCGCTGATCAGGAGCAGCAGCCGACTAGGGGTAATAAACAGCAAGTCAACTAATTAGGGGTAATAAAATAATTAATCTATAGGACCAAAAAAATACCACACAAATATGCAATTTGATCTTATTATGAAATTAACACTGAAACTATCCAAATGCGGAATTTGTGCTGACGCGGTTCATTTGAGTAAAGTCCCCCCACGCGCTATGACGTAAGCATTTCACATAGGCTCTCCCAAAATTCGGTGTTAAAATCTGTGACCTTTTGTGTTTGTGAAATTGGACGATTTCATTTGGATTATAAGGGATTTTTATGCAGGTTTGTGATAAATTATTTTACAATTCATTCTTTAACAAACAAATAAATCTTTTGAAAGTTTGGTCAAATAAAAAAAAAATGAATTTACCCTTTTAATTATTGAACACGTCTACCATTTTCTTGTTAAAGACGCGTTTGTAGCAGACGACTTTTGAAAAACATCGTGAATAAAGGGGACATTGCTCAAAATTAGCAATTTCTCCTTTTACCGTAATGTTTTCAACATTACCATTATGTTTTCAAATGTTTGCAATGATTATACTTTATAGAATTTCCTAATTTCTTATGTTTTTTACACATGCCAAGGTCGTGTTTTTGTTAACCTTCCATCGCCTTTTGTGTTACTGATAAATTAAATTAACGGCTCAAACTTCTCTATTATCGAATTCAATAAATTAACGGCAATTACGTTCTCAAACTTCTCAAATTATCTAATTAAGGAAGTTTAAATAAACATTCAAAGCAAACTGTAATCAATTATAATACGGATCAATTTACCGCCCGCCCCACTATGATGAATTAATAATCTAAAACAAACATACATGTATACAATATTTACACCATTAAACTTCAAAAAGTGGTCTTGTACCAGACATTTTGGGAAATTGGCCTTTCTTTCTGGACCTATAATCGGCCTTTTTGGACTGGCCTTTTATGCATTCGGCCAATTTTGACCTATACGTAAGATAAGATAGCGATCTGAAAATTTAGTAATCCATACGGTGTTAATCGGAAGTGGGTAACTGACGTCACAGGAAGTTGATTATAAGCAAAGATGGCGGCGCCCATAGGCGATCGATACCGACGTGAAAACACAAACTTTAAAAGCATATATCTTGGTAGTGCAAGCATGTAAAAAAAAGGTAATTACATCAAAATGATACATTACTGTAGTGCTATTTAGTCATATAGTTTAAATTTCAGCCGAGCGTATTCCTTTAAGTACCTTGTTAGATTAATTAATATTTGTCTAAATGAATAAAACTTTTAAATATTCATAAAAACTGAAAATGTCTAACTTCTGAGGGTTCAGGCTATTGTCTAACTTCTGAGGGTTCAGGCTAATGTCTAACTTCTGAGGGTTCAGGCTAATGTCTAACTTCTGAGGGTTCAGGCTATTGTCTAACTTCTGAGGGTTCAGGCTAATGTCTAACTTCTGAGGGTTCAGGCTATTGTCAAACTTCTGAGGGTTCAGGCTATTGTCTAACTTCTGAGGGTTCAGGCTATTGTCAAACTTCTGAGGGTTCAGGCTAATGTCAAACTTCTGAGGGTTCAGGCTATTGTCTAACTTCTGAGGGTTCAGGCTAATGTCAAAGTTCTGAGGGTTCAGGCTATTGTCTAACTTCTGAGGGTTCAGGCTAATGTCAAACTTCTGAGGGTTCAGGCTATTGTCTAACTTCTGAGGGTTCAGGCTATTGTCTAACTTCTGAGGGTTCAGGCTAATGTCAAACTTCTGAGGGTTCAGGCTATTGTCTAACTTCTGAGGGTTCAGGCTAATGTCTAACTTCTGAGGGTTCAGGCTAATGTCTAACTTCTGAGGGTTCAGGCTATTGTCAAACTTCTGAGGGTTCAGGCTAATGTCTAACTTCTGAGGGTTCAGGCTAATGTCTAACTTCTGAGGGTTCAGGCTATTGTCAAACTTCTGAGGGTTCAGGCTATTGTCTAACTTCTGAGGGTTCAGGCTAATGTCAAACTTCTGAGGGTTCAGGCTATTGTCTAACTTCTGAGGGTTCAGGCTAATGTCAAACTTCTGAGGGTTTAGGCTATTGTCTAACTTCTGAGGGTTCAGGCTATTGTCTAACTTCTGAGGGTTCATGCTAATGTCAAACTTCTGAGGGTTCAGGCTATTGTCTAACTTCTGAGGGTTCAGGCTAATGTCTAACTTCTGAGGGTTCAGGCTAATGTCTAACTTCTGAGGGTTCAGGCTATTGTCAAACTTCTGAGGGTTCAGGCTAATGTCTAACTTCTGAGGGTTCAGGCTAATGTCTAACTTCTGAGGGTTCAGGCTATTGTCAAACTTCTGAGGGTTCAGGCTAATGTCTAACTTCTGAGGGTTTAGGCTAATGTCTAACTTCTGAGGGTTCAGGCTATTGTCAAACTTCTGAGGGTTCAGGCTAATGTCTAACTTCTGAGGGTTCAGGCTAATGTCTAACTTCTGAGGGTTCAGGCTAATGTCTAACTTCTGAGGGTTCAGGCTATTGTCTAACTTCTGAGGGTTCAGGCTATTGTCAAACTTCTGAGGGTTCAGGCTAATGTCAAACTTCTGAGGGTTCAGGCTAATGTCTAACTTCTGAGGGTTCAGGCTAATGTCTAACTTCTGAGGGTTCAGGCTATTGTCAAACTTCTGAGGGTTCAGGCTAATGTCTAACTTCTGAGGGTTTAGGCTAATGTCTAACTTCTGAGGGTTCAGGCTATTGTCAAACTTCTGAGGGTTCAGGCTAATGTCTAACTTCTGAGGGTTCAGGCTAATGTCTAACTTCTGAGGGTTCAGGCTATTGTCTAACTTCTATTTTCTAACAATAATTATTATAGATGAAGAATTATTTATGTATGATAGATTAAGAATATGTATTGATAGTTGAATAATATATATGAGGGATATAGCTATATTGATAGATGACAAACACATCTATATTGATAGATGAATAATATATTTATATGATAGATGATGAATATATCTATATTGATAGATGAATAATATATTTATATGATAGATGACGAATATATCTATAATGATAGATGGAGAATATATGTATATATATATATATATATATATATATATATCTATATTAATAGATGACGAATATATCAATAATGATAGATGAAAAAAATAAATATATTTAAGTTTCTATTATGTCAATTTTTTAAACCTTCTAGCATTTGGATGCACTTGCTGTAGACAACTTTTTCTTTGACCTATTTTTAATTATTCTTCAATTGTTGATTAAATAAATAATAATTAATAATGGGGTTCGAATCCTGTGATGAGTGGGTTCGTTTTTGTGAATTTTTACACAGACAGCATGAATACTGGTACTCGTTATGTCTCCTGGAATCAGACATTGATCATGATTAATGTCAGCTTAAAGCTGGTTCCCCTAGGAATTGATGTGAAAGAAATGAGTTTAAATTAATTCATAAAAATGTTGCATGTTTAAGTATAAATGATTTCAATGTTGTATTTTCTAAATTTGTTGAATTTGGAAAAGGCTGAAGGAAGATTATAAAGTTTAATTTTTCATACTTGTTGAATATTCAGGAAAACAAAGAAAATGTCAAACTTCTACTTTCACTGGCTGATGGTTTTGTTGCCAAAGGTAACATGCATGCAAACAACATCCGAGCTTGGTGCGCTGCTGTTGACAAACGATACAAAGAGTTCTCAGCTAGAATGGAGAAATATCGAAGTAAACTGGAGGAAACTCTAGGTGTACATCAAGAGGATGAGGTGAGTTATCCCCCTTTTTGAACTCGCCTCAGCATAAAGCGGGGTTGAGCTGGTCACTAACCACTCCTGCGCCCATTCTGTCCGGCCGTAAACAATGTCCTTCAACCATTTCTCCACCTTAACCAATAAATCTATTGTTGAATAAATGTTTAAAGAATTGAATACTATGTAGAACTTTGGTTGCTGCACCATCAGAAATAGGGAAAAATCTTCTTGTCAAAAAGTTCTGACCTGATTTGAAACTAATTTGGAACAAAAGATTCTTGAGTATCCTCCACCAAGATTGTTCTTACAATTCTGGTCTTTGAAAAATCAATGTTAATGACAGTTACATGTTCTTGAGCAATACACTAAAAACTTGTATAAACTATGACTCTTTCTACAGCTGATTAAAGTCATCTGTATCCATGAATGGTGTATAAACTGTGACTCTATCCACAGCTGGTTAAGGTCATCTGTATCCATGAAAGGGTTTATAAACTGTGACTCTATCCACAGCTGGTTAAAGTCATCTGTATCCATGAAAGGGTTTATAAACTGTGACTCTATCCACAGCTGGTTAAGGTCATCTTTATCCATGAAAGGGTTTATAAACTGACTCTTTCTACAGCTGGTTAAAGTCATCTGTATCCATGAATGGTTTATAAACTGTGACTCTATCCACAGCTGGTTAATGTCATCTGTATCCATGAAAAGGTTTTAAACTATGACTCTTTCTACAGCTGGTTAAAGTCATCTGTATCCATGAATGGTTTATAAACTGTGACTATATCCACAGCTGGTTAAGGTCATCTGTATCCATGAAAGGGTTTATAAACTGTGACTCTTTCTACAGCTGGTTAAAGTCATCTGTATCCATGAATGGTTTATAAACTGTGACTCTATCCACAGCTGGTTAAGGTCATCTGTATCCATGAAAGGGTTTATAAACTGTGACTATCCACAGCTGGTTAAAGTCATCTGTACCATGAAAGGGTTTATAAGCTGTGACTCTTTCTACAGCTGGTTAAAGTCATCTGTATCCATGAATGGTTTATAAACTGTGCCTCTATCCACAGCTGGTTAAGGTCATCTGTATCCATGAAAGGGTTTATAAACTATGACTCTCTACAG
The DNA here is from genome assembly GCA_031761405.1 of Serripes groenlandicus. NCBI lineage: Eukaryota > Metazoa > Mollusca > Bivalvia > Cardiida > Cardiidae > Serripes > Serripes groenlandicus. The sequence goes on along the minus strand of JASEVX010000012.1, from coordinate 706,366 downwards.
CTGGTTAAAGTCATCTGTATCCATGAAAGGGTTTATAAACTGTGACTCTATCCACAGCTGGTTAAGGTAATCTGTATCCATGAAAGGGTTTATAAACTGTGACTATCCACAGCTGGTAAATGCTTATGGTTGGTCTGATATCAGCATGACTAGTATACTTTACAAAATTAAGAACTTGAAATAATTGATGAATATAAATAAGGGGAATTTTTTTCTGTTATCTGCAATTACAGGGAAGTACTTTTCTGTCGTCTGTCTGTCCTTTCCGACACATTTGCAGTAAATGACTTTGAAAACATCTATGCAAAAATATGTAAATTCTCTAAAACTGAAGTATATTAATAGAGTTAAGTCGATTATATTGTGACAAAATGTGAAATTGTTCATTATGAGTAATTTTACCTTTTGTCACATTGATTTCTAAATGCGTCTATAATTGGGAAAGGTTTAATGAATTTATCAATTTTAAAACTTAACTATTTCAGCCTCAGAAGGAAGAAGATACACAGCGACATAGTGACTCCTCATTGGAGGAGAAAGTCTTCAAACAGACGCCGAAAGAACTGACGGAGGAAAAACGACGGTCAGCCCGGAGAAGAGAGTAGGTGTCCATTATAGCTACATGATTTAAGAATAACAAAGTAAACTGCTGTGGCTGAGTGGTTGAAATAAGATGTCCAGTCATAGAGTGTCAGTCTCTCGTAGCAATGCTCCTGGGATGTCCAGTCATAGGGTGTCAGTCTCTCGTAGCAATGATCCCGGGATGTCCAGTCATAGGGTGTCAGTCATGCGTAGCAATAATCCCGGGATGTCCAGTCATAGGGTGTCAGTCTTGCGTAGCAATGATCCCTGGATGTCCAGTCATAGGGTGTCAGTCTCTCTTAGCAATGCTCCTGGGATGTCCAGTCATAGGGTGTCAGTCTTGCGTAGCAATAATCCCGGGAGGTCCAGTCATAGGGTGTCAGTCTCTCGTAGCAATGCTCCTGGGATGTCCAGTCATAGGGTGTCAGTCACCCGTAGCAATAATCCCGGGATGTCTAGTCATAGGGTGTCAGTCTTGTGTAGCAATGATCCCGGGATGTCCCAGTCATAGGGTGTCAGTCTCTCTTACCAATGTTACTGGGATGTCCAGTCATAGGATGTCAGCCTCTTGTACCAATGATCCCGGGATGTCCAGTGGTAGGGTGTCAGCCTTTTGTACCAATGATCTCTTAGCATTGCTCCTGGGATGTCCAGTCATAGGGTGTCAGTCTTGCATAGCAATAATCCCGGGAGGTCCAGTCATAGGGTGTCAGTCACCCGTAGCAATAATCCCGGGATGTCTAGTCATAGGGTGTCAGTCTTGCGTAGCAATGATCCCGGGATGTTCCAGTCATATGGTGTCAGTTTCTCTTACCAATGTTACTGGGATGTCCAGTCATAGGGTGTCAGTCTCTTGTACCAATGATACTGGGATGTCCTGTCATAGGGTGTCAGCCTCTTGTACCAATGATCCCGGGATGTCCAGTGGTAGGGTGTCAGCCTTTTGTACCAATGATCCCGGAATGTCCAGTGGTAGGGTGTCAGTCTCTTGTACCAATGATCCCAGGATGTCCAGTGGTAGGGTGTCAGCCTTTTGTACCAATGATCCCGGAATGTCCAGTGGTAGGGTGTCAGTCTCTTGTACCAATGATCCTGGGATGTCCAGTGGTAGGTTGTCAGTCTCTTGTACCAATGATCCCGGGATGTCCAGTGGTAGGGATGTCCAGTCATAGGGTGTCAGCCTCTTGTACCAATGATCCCGGGATGTCCAGTGGTAGGGTGTCAGCCTTTTGTACCAATGATCCCGGAATGTCCAGTGGTAGGGTGTCAAACTCTTGTACCATTGATCCCGGGATGTTCTGTGGTAGGGTGTCAAGCTCTTGTACCATTGATCCCGGGATGTCCTGTGGTAGGGTGTCAAGCTCTTGTACCATTGATCCCGGAATGTCCTGTGGTAGGGTGTCAAGCTCTTGAACCATTGATCCCGGGTGTCAACCTCTCGTAACAATGAACTTTAGTGTCAGCCTCTCGTAAAATTTGAATCTTGGTGTCAGCTTTTCGTACCAATGATCCCGGGTTGTCCAGTGGCAAGGTGTCAAGCTCTTGTACCATTGATCCCTGGTGTCAACCTCTCGTACCAATGATCCTGGGTGTCTTGTGATAGGGAGTCAAGCTCTTGTTCCAATGATCCAGGGATGTAAAGTGGTAGGGTGTCGGCCTCTCGTTCCAATCATCCTGGGTTCCAATGAACTAAGGAGCAGGTTCTGTGTTTGTGATTTTTCCACACAAAGGGCCCAAGTACTTGTTAAGTGTCTTAATAGCAGACATCAAGCATGATTAATAACAGCTTGTATCCCAATCAATGTAAAATTGGCACATATCCTAGTACTGGTTTGTCAATTAGAAATCATGAACCAGTGAACTATTACCATTTTATAAATGAAATACATTTGAACAGAGCATTAAGCACCAAAAGCTACATATTTAATAGATATAAACTTAATATTAACGCTTATATGTAAATGCCTAGATACAGCTTCATGTGTAAGCTGGCAGCAGACAGTGTCCCAGGATAGCTTATATTGTGAGCTGGCAGCAAACAGTGTCCCAGGATAGCTTATGTTGTGAGCTGGCAGCAGATAGTGTCCCAGGATAGCTTATGTTGTGAACTGGCCACATATATTGTCCCAGGATAGCTTATGTTGTGAGCTGGCCGCAGATAGTGTCCCAGGATAGCTTATGTTGTGAGCTGGAAGCAGACAGTGTCCCAGGATAGCTCATGTGAGCTGGCAGCAGATAGTGTCCCAGGATAGCTTATGTTGTGAACTGGCCACATACAGTGTCCCAGGATAGCTTATGTTGTGAGCTGGCCACAGACAGTGTCCCAGGATAGCTTATGTTGTGAGCTGGCAGCAAACAGTGTCCCAGGATAGCTTATGTTGTGAGCTGGCTGCAGATAGTGTCCCAGGATAGCTTATTTTGTGAGCTGGCCGCAGATAGTGTCCCAGGATAGCTTATGTTGTGAGCTGGCAGCAGACAGTGTCCCAGGATAGCTTATGTTGTGAGCTGGCAGCAAACAGTGTCCCAGGATAGCTTTTGTTGTGAGCTGGCAGCAGATAGTGTCCCAGGATAGCTTATGTTGTGAGCTGGCAGCAGACAGTGTCCCAGGATAGCTTATGTTGTGAGGTCTACTTTCAACTGACAACTCATGTTATTCAGAATACTATAATGATGTTTTTCAGGTTCATTATGGCAGAGTTATTACATACAGAAAGAACCTATGTAAAAGATCTAGAAATGTGTGTTAAGGTAAGCAATCCTAAATCATTTGCACAAATCTTCATTTGACTGCCAGACCCTTAGTTGTGGGTACTGAATCATCTCACTTTAAATAAGCACTTCATTTTACACATAAAGTCACTGCCCAACATGAAGACACTTTCTAAAGCCTTATGAAAAGATTGTTGCAAAAGGAGAAATGCTCCAAATGTATTCAATATGTGTTCTTTCTTTTATAGTGTTTCCTTACTTTTATAGTGTTTCCTTACTTTATAGTGTTTCCTTAATTTTATAGTGTTTCCTTACTTTTATAGTTTGTTCTTACTTTTGCACATATATTTTCAAACTCTTCTGCTGCAGATTCATTGTATGTGAAAAAGGGTTAACCCTATCCCACAGTTAACATACAACAAATCTGCAGCAGACGACTTTGAAAACATCTAGTCCAAAATGTGAAAAATATCTATCATTTAAAGTATAATCAATACAAAAAGTTGAAAACATTGTTAAGCGATCTCTTCTATTGTCACTGTGCTTTCAAAAGTCTTCTGCTGCAGAGGCATCAGAAAGTGTCTGTGTAACTTGTGATTAAAGTCTTCTTCTGCAGAGGCATCAGAAAGTATCTGTATAACTTGTGATTAAAGTCTTCTGCTTCAGAAGCATCAGAAAGTATCTGTATAACTTGTGATTAAAGTCTTCTGCTGCAGAGGCATCAGAAAGTATCTGTATAACTTGTGATTAAAGTCTTCTGCTGCAGAGGCATCAGAAAGTATCTGTATAACTTGTGATTAAAGTCTTCTGCTGCAGAGGCATCAGAAAGTGTCTGTATAACTTGTGATTACTTGACTCTGTGATAAATTGACTATATTGTTTTACTCAAACCAGATCCAGTAACAGATTTGTCTTTGTAAAACATGCAGCAGGTCTGATTGCTTATACCGTGTAGCAGCATGTCTGACTGCTTATACCATGTAGCAGCAGGTCTGACTGCTTATACCATGTAGCAGCAGGTCTGACTGCTTATACCATGTAGCAGCAGGTCTGACTGCTTATACCATGTAGCAGCAGGTCTGACTGCTTATACCATGTAGCAGCAGGTCTGATTGCTTATACCATGTAGCAGAACTAATGCTGCGCTTTATTATGCATAGGATTTTCATAATAAAAGTGTAGAACAAAATAATTGCTAACCTGACAATACATAAATGAAGGAAGTATAAATCGAGCAATTAATTTCTGGGTTCCTTTAAACTTATAAAGTTATCAAGACATTACTGGTTAATTGATAATTTCATATTTCAGTGCTACTTAAATGAGATGCAAGATCCGGATAACTTCATGCCGTCTGGGATTCAGAACAAACACAAAGTGGTATTTGGTAATGTTGAAGAAATCTACGAATTCCATAACAAGTAAGTTAAACTTCACCCTCACCTGCATTCAGACATGTTGGAACATGTTCCCACCTGTCATTGTAACCACCTGAGATTGTTCCCACCTGTCATAGTCACCACCTGTCATTGTCGACACCTGTCATTGTTCCCACCTGTCATAGTCACCACCTGTCATTGTCACCACCTGTCATTGTCACCCTATGTCCTTGTCACCACATGTCATTGTCACCACCCGTCCTTGTTACCACCTGTCATTGTCACCACCTGTCATAGTCACCATCATTGTTCCCACCTGTCATAGTCACCCTCTGTCATTATCACCACATGTCATAGTCACCACCTGTCATTGTCACCACCTGTCACAGTCACCACCCGTCATTGTCACCACCTGTCATAGTCACCCTCTGTCATTGTCATAGTCACCACCTGTCATTGTCACCACCTGTCATTGTAACAACCCGTCATTGTTCCCACCCGTCATCGTTCCCACCTGTCATAGTCACCCTCTGTCATTGTCACCACATGTCAGTCACCACCTGTCATTGTTCCCACCTGTCATTGTTAAAACTGATATTAATCACTCTCTTGTTAGAACTGATATTAATCACTCTCTCTTATTAAAACTGATATTAATCACTCTCTCTTGTTAAAACTGATATCAATCACTCTCTTATTAAAACTGATATTAATCACTCTCTCTTATTAAAACTGATATTAATCACTCTCTTATTAAAACTGATATTAATCACTCGCTCTTGTTAGAACTGTTATTAATCACTCTTTTGTTACAACTGATATTAATCACTCTCTCTTATTAAAACTGATATTAATCACTCTCTCTTATTAAAACTGGTATTAATAACTCTCTCTTATTAGAACTGATAGTAATCACTCTCTCTTGTGAAGCACATTGTGCATTTACCCTTTTGAAAACACTGTGATAATTGCCACAATGTTTAACAGTTTTCAACTCTTTGAAAGTTTTAAACTATTATTTACAGAGATTTTCCATATTTTAGCCAAGATGTTTTGAAAGTCATCTGCTGCAGATTTGTTGTATATGGGAATGGGGGGTTGATTGATACAAACTGTCAGTGAATTCCTTCACAATCAATGTTAAAGAAATCAGTTTACAATAAAAAGGTTTAATTTATAAAAACATAATTTAAATCCTTTCACTTATACAGAGGAAACATTTCATCTCTTTGTGATGTTTCCACATATCTCAATCTTTTCATCTCTGTATTATTATAATGTTATGATGTTTCCACATGTCTCAATCTTTTCATCTCTGTATTATTATGATGTTATGATGTTTCCACATATCTCAATCTTTTCATCTCTGTATTATTATGATGTTTCCACATGTCTCAATCTTTTCATCTCTGTATTATTATGATGTTTCCACATGTCTCAATCTTTTCATCTCTGTATTATTATGATGTTATGATGTTTCCACATGTCTCAATCTTTTCATCTCTGTATTATTATGATGTTTCCACATTATCTCAATCTTTTCATCTCTGTATTATTATGATGTTATGATGTTTCCACATGTCTCAATTTTTTCATCTCTGTATTATTATAATGTTATGATGTTTCCACATGTCTCAATCTTTTCATCTCTGTATTATTATGATGTTTCCACATGTCTCAATCTTTTCATCTCTGTATTATTATGATGTTTCCACATATCTCAATGTATTATTATGATGTTTCCACATTATCTCAATCTTTTCATCTCTGTATTATTATGATGTTATGATGTTTCCACATATCTCAATCTTTTCATCTCTGTATTATTATAATGTTATGATGTTTCCACATATCTCAATCTTTTCATGAGATGTTTTCAAGGTAGACAATTCTATTTTAACCCTTTCCCACTTACAACTAATTTGCAGCAGACTACTTTAACAGCTAGGTTAAAAGCATCGAAATTCTCTATGAAGTAAAATAAAATGATTGATTAGAGATGAAAACATTTCGGCAATCTTTTCATAAGTCGTCTGATGCAAATACTTCTAAAGGGAAAGGGTTTTCTAAAACAAGATGAACATAATTGAAGATTAAGAAACATGTAGAAAAGTGTTATTGCAGATAATAAAACTGGACACGTTTTTGTGTCACTTACTTATATAAAGTAAGTGGAAAAGGGTAAAATATCTTATAAGGTAAATGAAAATACAATTCAAAATGATCAAAATATTTTTATAGCTAAGATACTGTTTTGCACAAAACTAGATACAATTCAAGTTGGTCAAATTATTATCATGGCTAGGATATGGTTTTGCACAAAAATAGATACAATTCAAGATGGTCAAATTATTATCATAGCTAGGATATGGTTTTGCACAAAACTAGATACAATTCAAGATGGTCAAATTATTATCATAGGTAGGATAAGAAACAATTCAAGATGGTCAAATTATTATCATATAGCTAGGATACGGTTTTGCACAAAACTAGATACAATTCAAGATGGTCAAATTGTTATCATAGCTAGGATAAGAAACATTTCAAGATAGTCAAACTATTATCATATAGCTAGGATACGGTTTTGCACAACACTAGATACAATTCAATATGGTCAAAATAGTATCATAGCTAGGATAAGGGGTACATAACTAGATTATTCAAATTGTATCTGATACCAGGACAATCTAAACTAAAAACAAATATCAATGGAGGTGACCTGTTTTGTGTTGCCTGCCTTGACAGGGGACTGATATGGATTACGTTACCATCAAATGTCCATCTCACTCACTCACACTTACTGATATAATGACAACCATCACATATGTTCATTCTACCACTCTCCTTCATTCCATCATCTGTCCATCACTTACTGATATAATGGCAGGTATCACATATGCTCATTCTTACACTCCTTCATTCCATCATCTGTCCATCACTTACTGATATAATGGCAGGCATCACGTATGTTCATTCTAACACTCCTTCATTTACAAACCTTTTTATGCCTTTTTCTGCACGTCTGTCTGCACGTCTGTCTGCACGTCTGTCTGCACGTCTGTCTGCACGTCTGTCTGTCTGTCTGTCTGCATGAAAAAAACTTTAACCTTGACCACTACTTTTGAACCATAACAGGTACGGCTACCATATTTCACATGTGTATTCCTTGTGACATGACCTTTCTGTCAGTACCAAAATTTTTGACCTTGCGACCTTGACCTTTGACCTAGATGTTGCCATTCTCGAAAAAAACTTTAACCTTGGCCATTACTTTTGAACCATAACAGGTACGGCTACCATATTTCACATGTGTATTCCTTGTGACATGACCTTTCTGTCAGTACCAACATTTTTGATCTTGCGACCTTGACCTTTGACCTAGATGTTGCCATTCTCAAAAAAACCTTTAACCTTGACCACTACTTTTGAACCATAACAGGTACGGCTACCATATTTCACATGTGTATTCCTTGTGACATGACCTTTCTGTCAGTACCAACATTTTTGACCTGGCGACCTTGACCTTTGACCTAGATGTTGCCATTCGGGGGCATCAGTGTTTCACAAACACATCTTGTTATATTTGCTTTTGTTAATCTTTTCCAGTTTATTCCTCAAAGAGTTGGAAAAATATGAGACCATGCCGGAGGATGTTGGCCATTGTTTTGTTACTTGGGTAAGAGATTTATTGATTGTTTCCACTTCAGATTCATGCATCCCTTACTTTTGTTTTTAATCAGGGCTTTTAGAATTGACTGTCCTGCAAAAACGCAATGAAACACATGGTTAGGCAAACTTGCTGTTGTGATATCACTGACTGACTTATGAAAATGGTGTTAAACTCCCATAACTTGTATTACAATGTATATCACTTCCCCTCATGTAAACTACACTAAATTAGTGTATATCACTTAGCCTCATGTAAACTACACTAAATGAGTGCATATCACTTAGCCTCATGTAAACTACACTAAATGAGTGCATATCACTTAGCCTCATGTAAACTACACTAAATGAGTGCATATCACTTAGCCTCATGTAAACTACACTAGATGAGCTACCAATGTATATCACTTAGCCTCATGTAAACTACACTAAATGAGTGTATATAACTTAGGCTCATGTAAACTACACTAAATGTATATAACTTTCCATATCATATAGACCAGTTGGCAGTCTCCTGCTCACTATTTAGTCATAGATGGTTTCATATGGACCAGTTGGCAATCTCCTGCTCACTATTTAGTCATAGATGGTTTCATATGGATCAGTTGGCAATTTACTGCTCACTTGTTAGTCATAGATGGTTTCATATGGACCAGTTGGCAATATACTGCTCACTATTTAGTCATAGATGGTTTCATATTGACCAGTTGGCAATGTATTGCTAAATATTTAGTCATAGGTGGTTTCATATGGACCAGTTGGCAATCTCCTGCTCACTATTTAGTCATAGATGGTTTCATATGGATCAGTTGGAAATTTACTGCTCAGTTGTTAGTCATAGATGGTTTAATATGGATCAGTTGGCAATGTACTGCTCACTATTTAGTCATAGATGGTTTCATATGGATCAGTTGGCAATGTACTGCTAACTATTTAGTCATAGATGGTTTCATATGGACCAGTTGGCAATGTACTGCTCACTATTTAGTCATAGATGGTTTCATATGGACCAGTTGGCAATGTACTGCTCACTATTTAGTCATATATGGTTTCATATGGACCAGTTGGCACTCCTGCTCACTATTTAGTCATAGATGGTTTAATATGGACCAGTTGGCAATTTACTGCTCACTTGTTAGTCATAGATGGTTTCATATGGACCAGTTGGCAATCTCCTGCTCACTATTTAGTCATAGATGGTTTCATATGGATCAGTTGGCAATTTACTGCTAACTATTTAGTCATAGATGGTTTAATATGGATCAGTTGGCAATGTACTGCTCACTATTTAGTCATAGATGGTTTCATATGGACCAGTTGGCAATGTACTGCTAACTATTTAGTCATAGATGGTTTCATATGGACCAGTTGGCAATGTACTGCTCACTATTTAGTCATAGATGGTTTCATATGAACCAGTTGGCAATCTCCTGCTCACTATTTAGTCATAGATGGTTTCATATGGACCAGTTGGCAATCTCCTGCTCACTATGTAGTCATATATGGTTTAATATGGACCAGTTGGCAATCTCCTGCTCACTATTTAGTCATAGATGGTTTCATATGGATCAGTTGGCAATTTACTGCTCACTTGTTAGTCATAGATGGTTTAATATGGATCAGTTGGCAATGTACTGCTCACTATTTAGTCATAGATGGTTTCATATGGACCAGTTGGCAATCTCCTGCTCACTATTTAGTCATATATGGTTTCATATGGATCAGTTGGCAATTTACTGCTCACTTGTTAGTCATAGTTGGTTTCATATGGACCAGTTGGCAATGTACTGCTCACTATTTAGTCATAGATGGTTTCATATGGACCAGTTGGCAATGTATTGCTAAATATTTAGTCATAGATGGTTTCATATGGACCAGTTGGCAATGTACTGCTCACTATTTAGTCATAGATAGTTTCATATGGACCATTTGCAATGTATTGCTAAATATTTAGTCATAGGTGGTTTCATATGGATCAGTTGGCAATGTACTGCTCACTATCTAGTCATAGATGGTTTCATATGGATCAGTTGGCAATGTACTGCTAACTATTTAGTCATAGATGGTTTCATATGGATCAGTTGGCAATTTACTGCTCACTTGTTAGTCATAGATGGTTTCATATGGACCAGTTGGCAATGTACTGCTCACTATTTAGTCATAGATGGTTTCATATTGACCAGTTGGCAATGTATTGCTTAATATTTAGTCATAGGTGGTTTCATATGGACCAGTTGGCAATCTCCTGCTCACTATTTAGTCATAGATGGTTTCATATGGATCAGTTGGAAATTTACTGCTCAGTTGTTAGTCATAGATGGTTTAATATGGATCAGTTGGCAATGTACTGCTCACTATTTAGTCATAGATGGTTTCATATGGATCAGTTGGCAATGTACTGCTAACTATTTAGTCATAGATGGTTTCATATGGACCAGTTGGCAATGTACTGCTCACTATTTAGTCATATATGGTTTCATATGGACCAGTTGGCACTCCTGCTCACTATTTAGTCATAGATGGTTTTATATGGACCAGTTGGCAATTTACTGCTCACTTGTTAGTCATAGATGGTTTCATATGGACCAGTTGGCAATCTCTTGCTCACTATTTAGTCATAGATGGTTTCATATGGATCAGTTGGCAATTTACTGCTAACTATTTAGTCATAGATGGTTTCATATGGATCAGTTGGCAATGTACTGCTCACTATTTAGTCATAGATGGTTTCATATGGACCAGTTGGCAATGTACTGCTAACTATTTAGTCATAGATGGTTTCATATGGACCAGTTGGCAATGTACTGCTCACTATTTAGTCATAGATGGTTTCATATGAACCAGTTGGCAATCTCCTGCTCACTATTTAGTCATAGATGGTTTCATATGGACCAGTTGGCAATCTCCTGCTCACTATGTAGTCATATATGGTTTAATATGGACCAGTTGGCAATCTCCTGCTCACTATTTAGTCATAGATGGTTTCATATGGATCAGTTGGCAATTTACTGCTCACTTGTTAGTCATAGATGGTTTCATATGGATCAGTTGGCAATGTACTGCTCACTATTTAGTCATAGATGGTTTCATATGGACCAGTTGGCAATGTACTGCTAACTATTTAGTCATAGATGGTTTCATATGGACCAGTTGGCAATGTACTGCTCACTATTTAGTCATAGATGGTTTCATATGAACCAGTTGGCAATCTCCTGCTCACTATTTAGTCATAGATGGTTTCATATGGACCAGTTGGCAATCTCCTGCTCACTATGTAGTCATATATGGTTTAATATGGACCAGTTGGCAATCTCCTGCTCACTATTTAGTCATAGATGGTTTCATATGGATCAGTTGGCAATTTACTGCTCACTTGTTAGTCATAGATGGTTTAATATGGATCAGTTGGCAATGTACTGCTCACTATTTAGTCATAGATGGTTTCATATGGACCAGTTGGCAATCTCCTGCTCACTATTTAGTCATATATGGTTTCATATGGATCAGTTGGCAATTTACTGCTCACTTGTTAGTCATAGTTGGTTTCATATGGACCAGTTGGCAATGTACTGCTCACTATTTAGTCATAGATGGTTTCATATGGACCAGTTGGCAATGTATTGCTAAATATTTAGTCATAGATGGTTTCATATGGACCAGTTGGCAATGTACTGCTCACTATTTAGTCATAGATAGTTTCATATGGACCAGTTGGCAATGTATTGCTAAATATTTAGTCATAGGTGGTTTCATATGGATCAGTTGGCAATGTACTGCTCACTATCTAGTCATAGATGGTTTCATATGGATCAGTTGGCAATGTACTGCTAACTATTTAGTCATAGATGGTTTCATATGGACCAGTTGGCAATGTACTGCTCAATATTCAGTCATAGATGGTTTCATATGGACCAGTTGGCACTCCTGCTCACTATTTAGTCATAGATGGTTTCATATGGACCAGTTGGCAATCTCCTGCTCACTATTTAGTCATAGATGGTTTCATATGGATCAGTTGGCAATTTACTGCTCACTTGTTAGTCATAGATGGTTTCATATGGACCAGTTGGCAATATACTGCTCACTATTTAGTCATAGATGGTTTCATATTGACCAGTTGGCAATGTATTGCTAAATATTTAGTCATAGGTGGTTTCATATGGACCAGTTGGCAATCTCCTGCTCACTATTTAGTCATAGATGGTTTCATATGGATCAGTTGGAAATTTACTGCTCAGTTGTTAGTCATAGATGGTTTAATATGGATCAGTTGGCAATGTACTGCTCACTATTTAGTCATAGATGGTTTCATATGGATCAGTTGGCAATGTACTGCTAACTATTTAGTCATAGATGGTTTCATATGGACCAGTTGGCAATGTACTGCTCACTATTTAGTCATAGATGGTTTCATATGGACCAGTTGGCAATGTACTGCTCACTATTTAGTCATATATGGTTTCATATGGACCAGTTGGCACTCCTGCTCACTATTTAGTCATAGATGGTTTAATATGGACCAGTTGGCAATTTACTGCTCACTTGTTAGTCATAGATGGTTTCATATGGACCAGTTGGCAATCTCCTGCTCACTATTTAGTCATAGATGGTTTCATATGGATCAGTTGGCAATTTACTGCTAACTATTTAGTCATAGATGGTTTAATATGGATCAGTTGGCAATGTACTGCTCACTATTTAGTCATAGATGGTTTCATATGGACCAGTTGGCAATGTACTGCTAACTATTTAGTCATAGATGGTTTCATATGGACCAGTTGGCAATGTACTGCTCACTATTTAGTCATAGATGGTTTCATATGAACCAGTTGGCAATCTCCTGCTCACTATTTAGTCATAGATGGTTTCATATGGACCAGTTGGCAATCTCCTGCTCACTATGTAGTCATATATGGTTTAATATGGACCAGTTGGCAATCTCCTGCTCACTATTTAGTCATAGATGGTTTCATATGGATCAGTTGGCAATTTACTGCTCACTTGTTAGTCATAGATGGTTTAATATGGATCAGTTGGCAATGTACTGCTCACTATTTAGTCATAGATGGTTTCATATGGACCAGTTGGCAATCTCCTGCTCACTATGTAGTCATATATGGTTTAATATGGACCAGTTGGCAATCTCCTGCTCACTATTTAGTCATAGATGGTTTCATATGGATCAGTTGGCAATTTACTGCTCACTTGTTAGTCATAGATGGTTTAATATGGATCAGTTGGCAATGTACTGCTCACTATTTAGTCATAGATGGTTTCATATGGACCAGTTGGCAATCTCCTGCTCACTATTTAGTCATATATGGTTTCATATGGATCAGTTGGCAATTTACTGCTCACTTGTTAGTCATAGTTGGTTTCATATGGACCAGTTGGCAATGTACTGCTCACTATTTAGTCATAGATGGTTTCATATGGACCAGTTGGCAATGTATTGCTAAATATTTAGTCATAGATGGTTTCATATGGACCAGTTGGCAATGTACTGCTCACTATTTAGTCATAGATAGTTTCATATGGACCAGTTGGCAATGTATTGCTAAATATTTAGTCATAGGTGGTTTCATATGGATCAGTTGGCAATGTACTGCTCACTATCTAGTCATAGATGGTTTCATATGGATCAGTTGGCAATGTACTGCTAACTATTTAGTCATAGATGGTTTCATATGGATCAGTTGGCAATTTACTGCTCACTTGTTAGTCATAGATGGTTTCATATGGACCAGTTGGCAATGTACTGCTCACTATTTAGTCATAGATGGTTTCATATTGACCAGTTGGCAATGTATTGCTTAATATTTAGTCATAGGTGGTTTCATATGGACCAGTTGGCAATCTCCTGCTCACTATTTAGTCATAGATGGTTTCATATGGATCAGTTGGAAATTTACTGCTCAGTTGTTAGTCATAGATGGTTTAATATGGATCAGTTGGCAATGTACTGCTCACTATTTAGTCATAGATGGTTTCATATGGATCAGTTGGCAATGTACTGCTAACTATTTAGTCATAGATGGTTTCATATGGACCAGTTGGCAATGTACTGCTCACTATTTAGTCATATATGGTTTCATATGGACCAGTTGGCACTCCTGCTCACTATTTAGTCATAGATGGTTTTATATGGACCAGTTGGCAATTTACTGCTCACTTGTTAGTCATAGATGGTTTCATATGGACCAGTTGGCAATCTCCTGCTCACTATTTAGTCATAGATGGTTTCATATGGATCAGTTGGCAATTTACTGCTAACTATTTAGTCATAGATGGTTTCATATGGATCAGTTGGCAATGTACTGCTCACTATTTAGTCATAGATGGTTTCATATGGACCAGTTGGCAATGTACTGCTAACTATTTAGTCATAGATGGTTTCATATGGACCAGTTGGCAATGTACTGCTCACTATTTAGTCATAGATGGTTTCATATGAACCAGTTGGCAATCTCCTGCTCACTATTTAGTCATAGATGGTTTCATATGGACCAGTTGGCAATCTCCTGCTCACTATGTAGTCATATATGGTTTAATATGGACCAGTTGGCAATCTCCTGCTCACTATTTAGTCATAGATGGTTTCATATGGATCAGTTGGCAATTTACTGCTCACTTGTTAGTCATAGATGGTTTCATATGGATCAGTTGGCAATGTACTGCTCACTATTTAGTCATAGATGGTTTCATATGGACCAGTTGGCAATGTACTGCTAACTATTTAGTCATAGATGGTTTCATATGGACCAGTTGGCAATGTACTGCTCACTATTTAGTCATAGATGGTTTCATATGAACCAGTTGGCAATCTCCTGCTCACTATTTAGTCATAGATGGTTTCATATGGACCAGTTGGCAATCTCCTGCTCACTATGTAGTCATATATGGTTTAATATGGACCAGTTGGCAATCTCCTGCTCACTATTTAGTCATAGATGGTTTCATATGGATCAGTTGGCAATTTACTGCTCACTTGTTAGTCATAGATGGTTTAATATGGATCAGTTGGCAATGTACTGCTCACTATTTAGTCATAGATGGTTTCATATGGACCAGTTGGCAATCTCCTGCTCACTATTTAGTCATAGATGGTTTCATATGGATCAGTTGGCAATTTACTGCTCACTTGTTAGTCATAGATGGTTTAATATGGATCAGTTGGCAATGTACTGCTCACTATTTAGTCATAGATGGTTTCATATGGACCAGTTGGCAATCTCCTGCTCACTATTTAGTCATATATGGTTTCATATGGATCAGTTGGCAATTTACTGCTCACTTGTTAGTCATAGTTGGTTTCATATGGACCAGTTGGCAATGTGCTGCTCACTATTTAGTCATAGATGGTTTCATATGGACCAGTTGGCAATGTATTGCTAAATATTTAGTCATAGATGGTTTCATATGGACCAGTTGGCAATGTACTGCTCACTATTTAGTCATAGATAGTTTCATATGGACCAGTTGGCAATGTATTGCTAAATATTTAGTCATAGGTGGTTTCATATGGATCAGTTGGCAATGTACTGCTCACTATCTTATCATAGATGGTTTCATATGGATCAGTTGGCAATGTACTGCTAACTATTTAGTCATAGATGGTTTCATATGGACCAGTTGGCAATGTACTGCTCAATATTCAGTCATAGATGGTTTCATATGGACCAGTTGGCACTCCTGCTCACTATTTAGTCATAGATAGTTTCATATGGACCAGTTGGCAATCTCCTGCTCACTATTTAGTCATAGATAGTTTCATATGGACCAGTTGGCAATCTCCTGCTCACTATTTAGTCATAGATAGTTTCATATGGACCAGTTGGCAATCTCCTGCTCATTATTTAGTCATAGATGGTTTAATATGGATCAGTTGACAATGTACTGCTCACTTATTAGTCATAGATGGTTTCATATGGATCAGTTGACAATGTACTGCTCACTTATTAGTCATAGATGGTTTAATATGGACCAGTTGGCAATCTCCTGCTCACTATTTAGTCATAGATGGTTTCATATGGATCAGTTGGCAATTTACTGCTCACTTGTTAGTCATAGATGGTTTCATATAGACCAGTTGGCAATGTACTGCTCACTATTTAGTCATGTACTGCTCACTTATTAGCATGTATTATGAATGTATAACAAAATATTTTAGGCCGGAGGACTTTATTATCAATAAATATATTGATTTGACTTGACTTGACTTGAATTAGTCATAGATGGTTTCAAGAACCTTCTGACAAGTACAGTTCATTTGGATCAGTTGCGTGGATCTGCAGGCTCATCTTTATCATATACAGTCAAACTTGTCTTAAGCAGCCACCCAAGGGAGAGTTAAAGTTTGGCTGCTGAACACAGGTGGCTGTTTAATACAAGTCAAATAAAGAAGAAAATGTTGTTTTAGTTAATCTTCAAGTGGCTGCTTAATACAAGTTGGCTGCATAACAGAGGTGACTGCTAACACAGGTTTGACTGTATAGGACAGATGTAGATAAGTTATTGGCATTCATGGACCATTGCTTTATAGACATATACAAATAAATGTACATGATATGAAGTTTGGGTTGATTAATTTAACTCTTTCCAACCTACAGCCGAGCCCCGGTAGCTCAGTCGGTAGCGACGCAGGCTGTCAATCCAGGGGTTGTGAGTTTGAATCCCGGCTCGGCCAACTTTCTTTCCGACGATTGACAAAAGTCAATGCGACATGCGTCATTCATCTTCCACCAATGGGCTAAGTCTATGTGGAAAAGCAGCCAGTTGCTTGGGAAGATTGTTGTGTGGAGTACTGGTGTGAGAAAACCACGAAATGCATGAGTGATGAACTTGCTGCCGTGATAAAACTGAGAAATTGTTAAAAACGGCGTTAAACCCCAATCAATCAATCCAACCTACAGATGCTTTCTGACGTCTCTGCAGCAGACAACTTTTAAAAATACTGTCGCAAAAGAAGAAATTCCTCATTATGAGCAATTTCTCCTTTTCCCACAATGTTATCAATTCTTCTGAATAATTATACTTTTATTCATAGAGATTTTCAATATATTTGCCTAGATATTTTTAAAGTTGTCTGCTGCAGATTTGTTTTATGTGGGAAAAGGTTAACACCTTTTAGATAAGCTAATACTGTATAACAGTAGCTTAAGAGGGTTATCAAGATTCTGCACAGCCCCAGCTCTAGTCAATAAAAGTATTCAAATTATATGTCCCTCCAGGTTATTGGGCAATCAAGTTTTTCTGGTATAGTAGACATGATACCCATTTAAGCTCGAACCAGGAGTATCTCACAAACAAAACAAGCAATCAAAATGTCATGCAGTTTAAGGAATGAGCTGTTGACAAACAAACACCTCCCTCCCCCAGCCCCCCAAAAATAAATATTTATATCCCCTGACAAACAAAGCTTGAAGGTGGTATATTGGAGCCTGTAGTTGTTTGGTCCGTTGCAATTTTTCTTGTCCGGAGCATAACTTGAAAACTACTGGATGGAATATAAATATTTCACTACCATTTCCTATCAGGGCAGCGTTTGGAGGAATCAATACAGTTAAGAACATCATGAAATTGACAATCTGAGCGGAACGTGATTGGATCGTGAGCATGATTGGAACGCTTTATGAGCAGAACCGGAATTTTGCGCTCTGAACAAAACAATCATAATGAACAAAAAAAATCCAATCACATGAATGCTTCACTCAATCTGAGCGGAACGGAAAAAAGAGCTTTATGAGCGGAATGGAACGTGAGCGGAGCGGAACGGAGCGGAGTGTGAACGGTAAATTTGTCAATTTCAAGATGTTCTTAACTGTATCTCTAGTTTTATATGCAAGGAAAGGGTGCAAATTCAATATTACAAAGATATGATCTATTTGCACATCGGGAATTGTCCTGCACTCAATGGTTTTCTTTTGAAATATATTTAGACAGATTGCATCTTTCAAAAGTATTCTTTTGCGAAAATATAAATGTATGTTGTTTTTTTTTACAGGCTGAGAGATTTTCTATTTATGTAACATACTGTAAAAACAAACCAGACTCAAATCAACTGTTAGTGGACCACGGAGGGACCTTCTTTGAGGTTTGTACTCTATACACTTATATATCAACTGTTCGCCCTGGCTCTTTTCACTTATCAATATATCAACTGTTCGCCCTGGCTAGTTTCAGCTTTGAATTGGAGACTGGTCATACCTGACTTATAGATTACCCATTCCAACATGCAGGCATCTATTGTTAACAAAGCGTTGAAGAGCAGAACATGCTAATTGATATTGAAATCATCGTTACCAATTTCTACTTCTGAGATAATGTATTCAATTCTTGTTTAACCCTTTCTACTTTTGAGATAATGTTTTCAATTCTTGTTTAACCATTTCTACTTTTGAGATAATGTATTCAATTCCTGTTTAACCATTTCTACTTTTGAGATAATGTATTCAATTCTTGTTTAACTATTTCTACTTTTGAGATAATGTATTCAATTCTTGTTTAACCATTTCTACTTTTGAGATAATGTATTCAATTCTTGTTTAACCATTTCTACTTTTGAGATAATGTATTCAATTCTTGTTTAATCATTTCTACTTTTGAGATAAAAATATTTTGGCAAATCTTTTGAAATATCTTTTAAATGAATGTGTTATGAATGAATAGTTGAAAACTTTGTGGCAAAATAAGAAATAGCTCTTCATGAGCCACAATGTGATCTTAAGGAGAAAGCACAGACCCATGATCCATGTATATTTGAATAGCCAAATAGCCAATCTCATTTCCGACAAATCAGATTTTTTATACCCCCAAAAAGCAAAGTTTTGGGGGGGTATATAGGAGTCACTGTGTCGGTCGGTCGGAAGCCATATTTTGTCCGGCTTATTTCTTAAAAACCACTGGATGGAATTCAATAAAACTGTACATGAAGCTTATATACCAAGAGGAGATGTGCATACCCTAAAGGTCTTACAATTGCATGTTATTTTACAGAGTTATAGCCCTTTTACGTCTGACCGTCTGTCTCTCTGTCAGTCCCACCTAACCTTGTCCGGCCCGCATCTTAACATGCATCATAGGATTTGAACGAAACTTGGCACAAACGTTCACTATGATGAGGCGGCGTGTCGCGCACAATACCCAGGCCTGTACCTCAAATGTCAAGGTCACACTTAGAGGTCAAAGGTCAAAATGAGTACTATTTGATAGAACTGTACCTTGTCCGGCCTGCATTTCAACCATGCATCATAGGATTTATAAGAAACTTGGCACAAACGTTCACCATGATGAGGCGGCGTATCTCGCACAGGACCAAGGACTGTACCTTAAATGTCAAGGTCACACTTACATGTCAAAGGTTGAAATGAGTACTATTTGAAAGGACTGTACCTTGTGTGTGTCACGCACAAGACCCAGGCCTGTACCTTAAAGGTCAAGGTCACACTTAAAGGTCAAAATAAAAATGAGTACTGTTTGATAGGATTACCCTGTCCGGCCCGCATCTCAACCATGCATCTTAGGATTCTCAAGTTACTGGACACACATGTTCACCATGATGATGTGGCTTGTACCTCAAAGGTCAAGGTCACACTCAGATGCCAAAGGTCAAATGAGTACTGTTTGATAGGACTACCTTGTCCAGTCCGCATCTCAACCATGCATCATAGGATTCTCAAGTTACTGGGCACACATGTTCACCATGATGAATTGGCTTGTACCTCAAAGGTCAAAGTCATGGTCAAAGGTCAAAATTAGTACTGTTTGATAAGACTACCTATCGGTCGGTCGGTCGGAAGCCATATTTTGAGTCAAGGTGCTGTTTTGGGGGTATTTATCATCTTCAGTGATAGTTCTAGTTTTTATTTGTTGATCATTAAATAACGCTTTCCCTCATTCAGAAGAATTTGGATGCCTTTGCAGCAGATGAGTTTTGAAAACATTGTCGCAAGACCAGAATTTTTTCCTTTTGTCACAATGTTTTCATTTTCTATACAATGATTATAATTTCATCTAAACATTTTTGCCAAGGTGTTTTCAAAAGTTGTCTGCTGTAGATTTGTTGTATGTGGGAATTGGGAAAGGGATAAAATTGTACTATTATGGTATACACTTGATGTAAGAAATGAAGACGTACTTGTATTTCATAAAACAGGATCTCCAAAAGAAGCACCAGTTAAATGAACCCCTAGCCTCATACCTTATCAAACCTGTTCAAAGAATCACCAAGTATCAACTCCTCTTGAAAGATCTGCTCTCATGCTGTGAAGGTCATACAGGAGAAATCAAGGTCAGTAATGCTGTTAAAACTTTGTTATTTAATATTGATTGGGAAACAAGCTTCAATCATGCTTGCTGTCAGATAAGTAGGTAATATTAATCATATTTGCTGTCCAATAAGTAGGTAATATTAATCATGCTTGTTTGGGGTAGCATTACAACAGACTTGCTGCTGTCAGGATAAATGGACCAGTATTACGGGTAACTTACCCAGGAAACACTGATATAACTGAAACATTGTTGAAAGCTGCGATATATAAAACAACATACAAACCAAGAAATCATTCCTCTTTCACCATTGAACTACAAAGTCTTTGTATTTCATGACAAAATAAACCAGATCCTGTATATGTATAGTTAGAAACACAGAAATATAAATAATGATTTCATGAATTTGCTCATATATTTGCAAATGTAGATATCAATAAAGCAGACACGTAGATATCAATAAAGCTGACATGTACATATCAATAAAGCTGACATGTAGATATCAATAAAGCTGACATGTAGATATCAATAAAGACACATTTTGACACATTTGATAAATGTACTTATAAATACGATATCTTCTATCATATAGGATGCGTTAGAAGTGATGATAAATGTGCCAAAGAAAGCAAATGACGCCATGCATTTGAGTATGCTCGAAGGGCTAGAGGACAGTATAGAGGCCCTAGGTGAGGTCATACTGCAGGAAAACTTTACTGTCTGGGACCCAAAACAGCTGATCAAGAAGGGGCGGGAACGGCACATCTTTCTGTTTGACATGTGTCTTATATTTGCCAAAGATTCTAAGGACAGTAATGGGAAGACAAAATACATGAGCAAGTTCAAATTAATGGTGAGTGTGATTTGTAATTTGTAATTTGGCCATATCTAGTTAACCATTTCGGCAATGCTGATCCGTAAAAGTTCAGTCTGTAATGTCAAGGGCTTAGGGTCCAGGGGTCTTGGTTTGAATGCCGGCTGGGCCATTCATTCTTTCTGATTTGACTAGCTTCATTCACAAATGGGCTCGAGAGTTTATGTGGGAAGGTTAGAAAAAGGTTTTAAGCTCACCTGAGAACGAAGTGCTCAAGGAGAGTTATTGTGATCGCACTATGTCCGTTGTGCATCATGCATCCATCCACATCTTCTCCTCAGTAACCAGTGGGTCAATTTGGTTCAAACTTCACAGAAAGCATCCTCTCAATGACCAAACTAGGATTCCTTCAAAGTTTTGGGATACATACAAAATTCTGGTTTCCTTGGCAACCAAAGGAAAAAAACTTTTCCTCCCAAACTGGTTGGACAATTTTGAAATCATTTTGTAGAAAGAAGCCTTGGTGACAACCTCTATCAGATTCCTTGAAGCCATGTTGATTGGTCCAAAAACATGGCCGACAGGGTACGGGACTTTTTTGCCTTATATGGCTGTAGTGGAGACTTAAAAAATTTACTCCTTCCAAATGTAAGGCCAATTTTCAAATAATTTTGTAGAAATGTCCCTTGGGTGACACTCTTTCAGATTCCTTAAAGCCATGTTAATGGGGACTTTTTTGCCTTATATGACTATAGTGAAAATTTAAAAAATCTTCTCCTGCGAAAGTGTCCGGCCGATTTTCAAATTTTAGAAATGTTCCTTGTGTGTCCCACTATCAGATTCCTTCAAACCATGTTGATTCGTTGAAAAACATGGCCGCCAGGGAGCAGGGCTTTCGTGAAAACTTAAAACAAATTCTTGGATGAAAGTTTCTGGCCGATTTTAAAATAATTTTATAGAAATGTTCCTTAGGTGACTCTCCATCAGATTCCACCGAGCCACTTCGATTATTCTTAAAATAATGCTGCCAGTAGGGCGGGGCTGTTAACCGTATATGGGCTTTAGTGAAAACTTTAAAATCTGTTCCCAATTGGTCGATTTTCAAATAATTTTGCAGAAATGTTCCTTGGGTGACACTCTAGGTCATTCCTTCAAGCCATGGTGATTGGTAAAAAAACATTGCCACCAGGGGGCGGGGCTGTTTGGAGATTTGATTTTTGCCTTATAGCAGTGGAGCAATACTGGCCCTCTTGGGCCTCTTGTTGATAACATTGTGGCATAAAGAGAAATTGTTTAGAAAATACATTGAATCTGGGTAAAATCCAAAAGTGTACACAAGTCAACTGTTATAAAGATAAATCAGTTCATCGAAGCACAGATACACAATAAGTGTGTTTATCCAGTGTTGAAGCATTATACAATTATGCTGTGTATGGGATATAGATGATTTCAGGTATGTCACAAAAAAACTAACATTCTCTTATTTCCTAATAGTGAAGACCCTGATCATACTGCATAAGTACATACTGATCAGGATCTTCACTATTATGAAATAAGAGAATGTTATTTTCTTGTGACATACCTTAAATCATCTAATAAACAGCATAATTAGTTAAGCACTAGATAAACATTTACTTGACCACCTCGATGATGTTGTGGTAGAGCGTCCACCTCGGGTGCGGGCGGTCACAGCTTTGATCCCTGGCCGGGTCATACCTCATTTAAAATAGTAGTAATGGCTGCCTTCCGTGGCGCTGAGGGTTGCAGGGTTAGCATTACGACTGACCGGCTGATGTCAGACAAATGGACCAGTAGGACTGGTAACTTTAAAATACCCAGGAAACTCCGTGATATAACATAAAACATGTTGAAAGCGGCGTTTAACACCAAACAATAAACATTTGCTTAAGATGATTTCAGGTTTGTCACAGAAAACTATGGAAATAAGATAATGTTAGTTGTCTGTGACTTACCAAATCATCTTTTTTAAACAGCATTTATATTACTTTTTAAAGCACTAGATACACATACTTATTGTGTATACATTGTATATGAGTGTGTTTTTATAACAGTTATGTACATTTTATCTCAACACGGTTTGTATATGACACCCAACCTTTGAATACATTCTGGAATGAAAATGTACATTTTTAATATCCTGAAATCTTGGAGAAAAATATAATTTGTGAGTGTGTGTGCCCTTGTGTAACATGTTTCCCAAACCCATTCAGCTTCTTATTTTTTAGAAAAGTCGATTTGAACTTTTTTTACATGAATTTCTTCCCTCTGGATAGAAATTACACTTTAAACACATAGAAGGGCTTTTATCAACAATTTCCTCAGATCTAATTAACAGTTTAACACATAGAAGGGCTTTTATCAACAATTTCCTCAGATCTAGTTTATAGGTAAACGTCATAGAAGGGCTTTTATCCTTAAACGCTTTCCCACAAATGTGCATCAGACGACTTTGAAATTTGTTTAGACAAAACCATGGAAAATCTCTATAAAGTTATCATTATTTTACAAAAATGGTTTCTTTGACAGTGACTAACTATATGGCAATATTAAACAAAATTAAGTGTTTATTTATTTGATTTTAATAATGATGACAACCGGTAAAGCTTTGCTGGCAATGTCAACAAAAAGTCCAGACCGAATAGGCGGATGAGTGGTTCGCTTATTTCTCGTGAACAATTCAGCTGTTAATCGCGGGAAATGTCATTATGAAGATATAACGTCGTCTAACTAATATCTATCAAATCAGCACTTTCAATTCCTGCAAATTCTGCTTCGAAAAATCTCGGCAAAAAATTAATTGACATCCGCCATATTGGAATCTCGGAAAGTACCTCTTTAGAATAGATTGATGACGTATTTATTATACCCCCAAAAAACAAAGTTTTGGGGGGGTATATAGGAGTCACTGTGTCGGTCGGTCGGTCGGTCGGTCGGTCGGTCGGTCGGAAGCCATATTTTGTCCGGACCATATCTTAACAATGCAACATAGGATTTGAACGAAACTTCATAGGATGATACAACACATTGAGAGGAAGTGCGGTGTACAGGAACCATAACTCTATTTTATCTAAAT
This sequence comes from Serripes groenlandicus, assembly GCA_031761405.1. Classification (NCBI taxonomy): domain Eukaryota; kingdom Metazoa; phylum Mollusca; class Bivalvia; order Cardiida; family Cardiidae; genus Serripes; species Serripes groenlandicus. The sequence goes on along the minus strand of JASEVX010000012.1, from coordinate 681,855 downwards.
ACAAAGTTATTGCCCTTTGTTACTTTTTCTTATTCGTAGAGTCTTGTCCGGAGCATAACTTTAAAACAAATTGTTGGAATTTAATAAAACTTCATAGGATGATACAACATATTGAGAGGAAGTGCAGTGTATAGGAACCATAACTCTATTTAATCTAAATAAAGAGTTATTGCCCTTTGTTACTTTTTCTTGTCCGGAGAATTACTTAATAACTAACAGATGGAATCTAATAAAACTGCATACAATGGTAGAGCATAATCAGAGGAAGTGCAGTGTACAAGAACCATAACTCTAATTTACATAATTACAGAGTTATTGCCCTTTGTTACTTTTTCTTATTCGTAGAGTCTTGTCCAGAGCATAACTTTAAAACTGATTCTTGGAATTTATTAAAACTTCATAGGATGATACCACACATTAAGAGGAAGTGCAGTGTACAGGAACCATAACTCTATTTAATCTAAATACCGAGTTATTGCCCTTTGTTACTTTTTCTTGTCCGGAGAATTACTTAATAACTAACAGATGGAATCAAATAAAACTGCATACAATGGTAGAGCATAATCAGAGGAAGTGCAGTGTACAAGAACCATAACTCTAATTTACATAATTACAGAGTTATTGCCCTTTGTTACTTTTTCTTATTCGTAGAGTCTTGTCCAGAGCATAACTTTAAAAATTGTTGGAATTTAATTAAACTTCATAGGATGATACAACACATTGAGAGGAAGTGCGGTGTTCAGGAACCATAACTCTATTTTATCTAAATACAGAGTTATTGCCCTTTGTTACTTTTTCTTGTCCGTAGAATTACTTAATAACTAATAGATGGAATCTAATAAAACTACATATAATGGTAGAGCATAATCAGAGGAAGTGCAGTGTACAAGAAACATAACTCTACTTTACATAATGACAGAGTTATTGCCGTTTGTTACTTTTTCATATTCGTAGAGTCTTGTCCGGAGCATAACTTTAAAACTAATTGTTGGAATTTAATAAAACTTCATAGGATGATACAACACATTGAGAGAAAGTGCAGTGTACAGAAACCATAACTCTATTTAATCTAAATACAGAGTTATTGCCCTTTGTTACTTTTTCTTGTTTACAGAGTTATGGCCCTTTTGTTGGTCGGTCGTAAACCATATTTTGAGTCAAGGTGCTGTTTTGGGGGTATTTATCATCTTCAGTGATATTTCTAGTTATTTCAATTCTGACCAATCAAATTCATTATTCGGGGAGGAATCCATTAGGAACGAGGCTGCATTTTTTCCAAGTAGTTATGCATACAGAATAAAAGAATAACTTCGATTTATAGTTTCCGAAGTGATAATCGGTATTAATCATCAACAAATATTTTTAACAGATAAAGAAAACATCAGAATTTAAAGTTGCCGAAGTTTCTCGTCTTCAAATATCTTTAAAAGATAAAGAAAACGTCCAACCTAATTAATTAGTTAACAGTATTTGAAAGAATGACTGCGTCAGATTATGCAAACTTTTAATCCAATTAGCGTAATCAAGTTAAACTACCTTTCTTTACATTCCCTACAAACAGAGAGGTCGTCAAGGTGATTTCTGGTACACACAATAAGAACTCGGGTAACCGTGTTATCGTGTGTGTGACAATTATCAATTTTTTACACGTTCACCTCTGCACTTTCACCCTTTATACTTTATTTAGGGTTATTCTGAAAACGTCCATGTGTAAATTTACGGACGTTTTGGGGAATTTCTGGACGTATAATAAACGTCCAGTGCTCAATTTTTGGACGTTTTTTGGAATTTTTTGGACGTATATTACGTCCACGTCCGCTTAATGAAAGCACTGTAAAAGTTTGAGAATATAATTGTAAACATTGTGGCAAGAGGAGAAATTGCTTATGTTGAGCATAATGAGCAAAACATTTTTTTTTAAAAGTTGTCTCCTGCAAATGCTTTAAAATAAAAAAAGAAATCACCTTTTGCCACAACATTCTCAATTTTATAAAATAATTATAATTATGTCTCCCCCTGTATACAGGGGAGATATATTGTTTTTGTCCTTGATGTCTGTCTGTCTGTCTGTCTGTCTGTTCGTTCGTCCGCAAAATCTTGTCCGATCCATATCTCCCAGACGGCTTGAAGGATTTTCATGAAACTTGGGTCACATGTTCACCTCATCAAGGCGACGTGCAGAACCCGCGTCTCGACAATATAGGGTCAAGGTCAAGGTCACGCTTGAAGGTCAAAGGTTTGAGGCTTTATTTCGTGTCCGCTCCATATCTCCCAGACGGCTTGAAGGATTTTCATGAAACTTGGGTCACATGTTCACCTCATCAAGGCGACGTGCAGAACCCGCGTCTCGACAATATAGGGTCAAGGTCACGCTTGAAGGTCAAAGGTTTGAGGCTTTATTTCGTGTCCGCTCCATATCTCCGAGACGGCTTGAAGGATTTTCATGAAACTTAGGTCACATGTTCACCTCATCAAGGCGACGTGCAGAACCTGCGTCTCGACAATATAGGGTCAAGGTCACGCTTGAAGGTCAAAGGTTTGAGGCTTTATTTCGTGTCCGCTCCATATCTCCGAGACGGCTTGAAGGATTTTCATGAAACTTGGGTCACATGTTCACCTCATCAAGGCGACGTGCAGAACCCGCGTCTCGACAATATAGGGTCAATGTCAAGGTCACGCTTGAAGGTCAAAGGTTTGAGGCTTTATTTCGTGTCCGCTCCATATCTCCCAGACGGCTTGAAGGATTTTCATGAAACTTGGGTCACATGTTCACCTCATCAAGGTGACGTGCAGAACTTGCGTCTCGACAATATAGGGTCAATGTCAAGGTCACGCTTGAAGGTCAAAGGTTTGAGGCTTTATTTTGTGTCCGCTCCATATCTCCCAGACGGCTTGAAGGATTTTAATGAAACTTTGGTCACATGTTCACCTCATCAAGGTGACGTGCAGAACCCGTGTCTCGACAATATAGGGTCAAGGTCAAGGTCACGCTTGAAGGTCAAAGGTTTGAGGCTTTATTTCGTGTCCGCTCCATATCTCCAAGACGGCTTGAAAGATTTTCATGAAACTTGGGTCACATGTTCACCTCATCAAGGCGACGTGCAGAACCCGCGTCTCGACCATACCGGGTCAAGGTCAAGGTCACGTTTGAAGGTCAAAGGTTTGAGGCTTTATTTTGTGTCAACTCCATATCTCCAAGACGGTCTGAAGTATTTTCATGAAACTTGGGTCAGATGTTCACCTCATCAAGGCGACGTGCAGAACCCGTGTCTCGACCATACTGGGTCAAGGTCACGCTTGAAGGTCAAAAGTTTGAGGCTTTATTTTGTGTCCATTCCATATCTCCTTAAAGGATTTTCATGATACGTGGGTCACATGTTCACCTCATCAAGGCGACGTGCAGAACCCGCGTCTCGACCATACCGGTTCAAGGTCAAGGTCACGCTTGAAGGTCAAAGGTTTTAGGCTTTATTTCGTGTCCACTCAATATCTCCAAGACGGCTTGAAGGATTTTCATGAAACTTGGGTCAGATGTTCACCTCGTCAAGGCGACGTGCAGAACCCGCGTCTCAACCATACTGGGTCAAGGTCAAGGTCACGCTTGAAGGTCAAATGTTTGAGGCTTTATTTTGTGTCCGCTCCATATCTCCTTAAAGGATTTTCATGAAACTTGGGTCACATGTTCACCTCATCAAGGCGACGTGCAGAACCCGCGTCTCCACCATACCGGTTAAAGGTCAAGGTCACGCTTGAAGGTCAAAGGTTTTAGGCTTTATTTCGTGTCCAGTCAATATCTCCAAGACGGCTTGAAGGATTTTCATGAAAATTTGGTCACATGTTCACCTCATCAAGGCGATGTGCAGAACCCGCGTCTCGAACATACTGGGTCAAGGTCAAGGTCACGCTTGAAGGTCAAAGGTTTGAGGCTTTATTTTGTGCCGCTCCATATCTCCAAAACAGCTTAAAGAATTTTCATGAAACTTGGGTCACATGTTCACCTCATCAAGGCGACGTGCAGAACCCGCGTCTCGACCATACCGGTTCAAGGTCAAGGTCACGCTTGAAGCTCAAAGGTTTTAGGCTTTATTTCCTGTCCACTCAATATCTCCAAGACGGCTTGCTTATGTTTAGCAACAGTTGTTAACTGTTTTGAAGAATACTTCAGTCTTGAATGTTACAGCTGCAGTAAAAATATGTGTTTCTGTAAACCATTTGAAATCATGTCCACTTTGTACCAGGTCAAGACAAAACATTAGTAATTAAAAATTGAGTACTGTCCAACTTGGTCAAATTTTTGTTTGTCTGCTTTATAGGTTGGAATGTTTTGAGAGATTTTGACAGATATTTGAGGGGGAGACATATGTTTTTGTCAAAACAATTCTAGTTTTATTTTAATTTCACATATTTTTTTTACAATTCAGATATCAGAAATCAACATCACAGAACACATTGAGGGTGATGCCACAAAATTGGCTTTATGGACTGGCCGGGCACCGATATCTGAGTACAAGATCATTCTTAAGGCCCAGACACTGGAGACCAAACAGGTTTGGGTGAAAAAGCTCCGAGAATTAATACAGGAGAGAATGATGTACATACATGAAGCATTCAAAGACAAACAACCTGTTGTGTTCAAAGCACCACCTAAAATGAGTGTTTCACACCGTGTCAGCAGGTAGGGTTCATTTCATACACACACACTTTCTGAGCCTTCTGCTGCAGACAACTTTTGATAATTCTGTGAAAGATGTTGCTCATAATGAGCAATTTCTACTTTTGTCTCAATCTTTTCAACTTTATTCAATTATATTTTCTTTCATGTATAGAGTTTCCATATTTTTGTCTAGGTGTTTCAAATTGTCTGCTATAGATTTGTTGTCTGTGGGAAAGGATTAATTTATTTATAATTTTATTCCAACATACAACAAATCTGCAGCAAATGACAGTGAAATCATTAATCAAAATCTATGGGAAATCACTGTAAATGACAGTATAATTGTTGCTTTTTGTTTCAAATGACTTCTCCCTTACCACTTGGCGAATTGGGATGAAACTTCATAGAAAGCGTCCTCTCGATGTCCTCTCAATGTCCTCTCCTTAATTCCTTCATTTTTTTGTTATCAATGCAAAATTCTGGTTTCCATGGCAACCGAAAGAAAAAACTTCTGAAAACTTAAAATATCTTCTCCTCCGAAAATGTCTGGCCGATTTTCAAAATATTTTGTAGAAATGTAGCTTAGATGAACCTCTATCAGATTTCTTCAAGCCATGTGTATTGACCCAAAATCATGGCGAGCAGAGGGCGGGGTTATTTTGCCTTATATGGCTAAAGTGAAAACTTAAAAAATCTTCTCCTCCGAAAGTGTCAGGCCAAATTTCAAATAATTTTGTTAACATTTTCCTTAAGTGACCCAATATAAGATTCCTTCAAGCCATGTTGATTGGTAGAAAAGCATGTCCGCCAGGGGGCAGGGCTATTTTGCCTTATATGGCTATAGTGAAAACTTAAAATATCTTCTCCTCCGAAAGTGTCAGGCCGATTTTCAAATAATTTTGTAGAAATGTTCCTCAGATTCCTTCAAGCCATATGTTGATTGGTTGAAAAACATGGTTTTGATACATTGATTTCAAATTTTTCCTTAACAATAAAAACATAATGTACTAAAACATATTATGAATATCTTTAATTAGATTGTGTTTTGAGGGTCAAGGTCACTGTTACTTAAAATAGGAAAACAGTAATATATTCAATATATTTAGTTACAGTTAAACGTCATAGAAGGGCTTTTATCCCTAAACGCTTTCCCACAACCATCTTTTGTTTGAAGTAAGCATTTATTTAAGATCATTATTTTTGGGCTACTGGGGTCAAGGTCACTGTTACATAAATGCATTTGCCTGTCCATACACAAGACTCAGCTTAAGATCTTGACTGATTGTGATAGCCATCCGACGTGAAGATCTTCCTTTAAAGTTCCTTATAAGTTCCACATTTTAAACCATTTACAATCAGCATTGTAAACCATTCACAATCAACATTTTAAACCATTTACAATCAGCATTGTAAACCATTTACAATCAGCATTGTATACCATTCACAATCAACATTGTAAACCATTCACAATCAATATTGTAAACCATTCACAGTCAACATTGTAAACCATTCACAATCAACATTGTAAACAATTCACAATCAACATTATAAACCATTCACAATCAACATTGTCCTCTTTTGGTTCTTAACCCTCCTTTGCAACAATAAATCTGTGGAAAACTGTGTTGCATTGATAGAGCGTCCATCTCTCCTACCAAAGGTCCTGAACACGCATCCTGTGATGAGCATTTCTGCCTTTATGCTTATTATAAGCTTAACCCTTTCCCTCATACAACAATTCTGCAGCAGACGACTTTGAACATATTTTGTCAAAAAATAGAAAATCTCTATAATTGAATGGATAACCTATGACTAAAAGTGGAAAACATTGTGGTAAAGGAGAAATTGCTTGTTCTTCTTATTTTGTCTCTATGTTTTCAAAAAGCTGTCTGCTGCAAAAGGCGTCGGAAAGCGTCTATATGAGGGAAAGGGTTAAAGCTTGTTTCGAAATTGATGTAAACAAGAAATCTAAACAAATCTGTAGTAGATGACTTTTAAACAAATCTGTAGTAGATGACTTTGAAAACATCTTGGCAAGAATATGCAAACAATTTATAACTTTTTTTTTATCATCAAAAAGAGCTGAAAACATTGTTGTAAAAGGAAAATTGCAGAGGTCTGAAAATATGCCTAAACGGGAAAATGTTACCATTGCTCCTAAAAAAATTTCAAAAATCCTTGAATATCATTTTGGGAAAAGTGTCATGCATCCCTTTCTTCTCCAGGGACCTGGAAGGGGACTATGATGACTTACCCATGGCCCGTCGCGGATCTTTAAGCAGTATGAATTCCACTGCCACGACGGGAACAAGTGATAGTAGCAGTAGTGGTGGGGGCAAGGTAAGTGTGATTTTCTTCAGCTAAACTTAACTTAGACCTCGGATGTCATGTAAAATGTGTGGGGATAGTTCTCCGAAACAACTCTAATCAATTACATCCATTTGTGGTGAATTCAAGAATTATGTGGCTGTATATGTGAATTCTGTCACTGTAGTGGGCGTTTTGTGGCTGTATATGTGAATTCTGTCACTGTAGTGGGCATTTTGTGGCTGTATATGTGAATTCTGTCACTGTAGTCCATATTGGTACTGATTCCAGGTCTACCCAAATGAGGCTAGTGAAACTCCATTGGTGAATTGTGTTACTGTTGTTCTAAACAGTCACTATATGGCAATATACTACTTGCATGCAGTTATTTAACCCTTTCCAACATACAACATTTCTACATCAGACTAAATTGAAATCATCTGGAGAAAAATATGGAAAGTCTCTTTATATTACATTGAAAACATTGTGGCAGTATGAGCAAAATCTCCCTTTGACACAATGTTTTCAAAAGTTGTCTCACGAACGTAAAGTGTAATTATTACACATGCAGAAAAAGATGCTAAGCATCCAAACAGATACTCCAGAATAGATACTCCACAACAGATACTCCATAAGAGATACTCCACAACAGATACTCAACAAGAGAAGTTTTATGAAACCTTCTATGACAAATTGATGACCAATGCAGAGTCAGACTGTAAGGATGTGCTGATTATACTCTTCCCAAATTACTGATTATACTCATCTGATTATACTTGTCCCAAATGTCTGATTATACTTGTCCCAAATGTTTGATTATACTCATCCCAAATGTCTTGCTGTTTGTTTTCGCAGAGCACTGCTCATATTTTATATTTTTGTTGACAAAATGGGATTTCTACATACAGATGCTTTCTGATACCTCTGCAGTACATGATGACTCTGAAAATACACTGTGGCAAATGGAGAGCAATTTCTCCTTTTGCTAAAATGTTATCAACTTTATTCAATAAGTCATTTGCTGCAGATGTGTTGTGTTGTATGAGGAAAAGGGATTACTGGAAATGGTCAATACCCGAATCCTTAATGTAACAGATGAAATATAACAAATGAAATTAACAGATGAAATATAACATATGCTTTAACCCTTTCCCACATAAAATAAATCTGCAGCAGACGACTTTGAAAACAACTTGGCAAACAACTGGAAAATCTCTATAAATAAAAAGAGAAAATGGAGAAATTGGTTATTTTGAGCAATTTCTCTTTTTGCAACAATGTGTTTAAGAGTCATCTACTGCTGGTCCGGATCAGGATGAAAACAGTGAATGAATCAGCAAAAATGATACTTGTTTGCAAGTAGCCAAACTATAAAAACAGGGTAACATTTTATAAGGTGGGAAAGCAATTTACTTTTTATAACCATACAAGCAAAACATTGAAGTGGGTACCTTCTATTGACTGGTTCCCTGATGTGGTGTTTGTACAGATGTCTCCTTTAACCCTTTCTCCCTTTCACACATAAGACACATCTACAGCAGGCATAAGGCAAAATTATGGACATCAAGATATGGAAACTCTCTATAAATGAAAATTTAATTATTGAATGAATTTGAAAACTATGTGGCAAAAGGAGAAGTAAATCTTTATGATTTCAAAGGTCGTCTGCTGCAGAGATGTCAGAAAGCATCTCTATGTGGGAATCAGTTAACAGAAAGTTTTATGTCATCTTACAAAACATATCAAATTAAACTTCTGGAAATTATAGGTACTGTTATAGTGTTGAAAACATTGTTAGAAATGAAGAAATTGCCTGCTTTGAATAATTTCTCTGTTACCAATGTTTTCAAATGTTTTAAGGTTAAAATTTGACTTCATCAGGGAAATCAGTTTTCTTTTGTTGCAAAAAGGAGAAATTGATCGAAACGGGCAACTCCTATTTTTCCGATTATTTTTCAAATTAGGTTCATAAACTGCACTCCTTTTTGTCTAGGGTTTCTATTCATCTTTTAAATTGTTGATATGACTAACATTTTTGAAAAGTGGCGTTAAACCGAAATCAATCAATTTGGAATATTCTAATGTGACGTTATCAGGTTATACTTTTATTGGCCAGATTGGTCTAGCAATGCCGGTCTATAGATTGGCGATGTCTGTCCGTCAACATTTTGGTTAAAGTTTCAGGTTGAGGCAAAATCTCAGCACTGGAAAGGGTTACAAACTTGAAACTTTGCCTGAAGGTAACCAGTAACAAGTTCTATTGATTTCTATGGTTACTTTGACCATGGTTTGTCGATTTTCAAGGTCAAATTGCCGACAATCCGGCCTTACCGTCTTCAGCGGTTTCTTGTTGTATTTTCTGCACCTATAGCAGATAGCAGATGACTTTCGAAAATATTATGAGGAAAGGACAGTTTGATTTCAAAGTCGTCTACTGCAGATTTATTGTATGAGGGTTAGTCTGAGATTATATGAGGGCTAGCCAGTCTGAGATTGTATGAGGGCTAGCCTGAGATTATATGAGGGATAGTCTGAGATTGTATGAGGGCTAGCTAGTCTGAGATTGTATGAGGGCTAGCTAGTCTGAGATTATATGAGGGCTAGCTAGTCTGAGATTGTATGAGGGCTAGCTAGTCTGATATTGTATGAGGGCTAGTCTGAGATTATATGAGGGCTAGCTAGTCTGAGATTGTATGAGGGCTAGTCTGAGATTATATGAGGGCTAGTTAGTCTGAAATTATATGAGGGCTAGTCTGAGATTGTATGAGGGCTAGTTAGTCTGAGATTGTATGAGGGCTAGCTAGTCTGAGATTATATGAGGGCTAGCTAGTCTGAAATTATATGAGGGCTAGTCTGAGATTGTATGAGGGCTAGTTAGTCTGAGATTGCATGAGGGCTAGCTAGTCTTATATGTGGGCTAGCTAGTCTGAGATTGTATGAGGGCTAGCTTGTCTGAGATTGTATGAGGGCTAGTCTGAGATTGTATGAGGGCTAGTCTGAGATTATATGAGGGCTAGCTAGTCTGAGATTATATGAGGGCTAGTCTGAGATTATATAAGGGCTAGTCTGAGATTGTATGAGGGCTAGTCTGAGATTATATGAGGGCTAGTCTGAGATTATATGAGGGCTTGTCTTAGATTATATGAGGGCTAGTCTGAGATTGTATGAGGGCTAGCTAGTCTGAGATTGTATGAGGGCTAGTCTGAGATTGTATGAGAGCTTGTCTGAGATTGTATGAGGGCTTGCTTGTCTGAGATTGTATGAGGGCTAGCTAGTCTGAGATTGTATGAGGGCTAGCTAATCTGAGATTGTATGAGGGCTAGTCTGAGATTATAAATAATAAAAATTAAATAAATTCCCACATGCAGACGACTTTTGAAAACATTGTGTCAAAAGGAGAAATTGTTTATAATGAGCACAATGCCACAAGTTTCCTATTCTTTTTAATAAATCTACTTTAATTTATAGAAATTAAAAATATTTTAGCTCATGATGAGATTTTGTGATTGCCTTTTCTTTGTCGTTTGTCGTCCGTCTGCAACAATTTGCTTGTTAACACTCAAGAGGCCACTATTATCGTCCAACCTTTTTGAAACTTATTCAGTTAATTAATCTAGCTGATTTCTAGGACAAGTTCGGATGTGGGTCGATCATGTCAGGTCAAAAACTAGGTCACAAGATCAAATTTAAAGTGAATTTTGTTAACACTCTGGGAACCTTATTTTCGGCTAGAGTATGTTGAAACTGTGTCAGAATATTTGTCTTGTTGATATCTAGGCTAAGTGCCAATTGACCATGTCCAGTCAAAAACTTGTTCACAGAGTCATATTTAGAAAAATCTTGTTTACACTATAGAAACCACATTTTTGACTTGATAAGCTTGAAAGTTTGTCTTGATGATATCTAGGCAAAATTTGAATATACGTTATATCTGGTCAAAAATTAGGGCATATGAGGCGGAATTAAAGAAACATTTTGTTATCACTCTGGAAGCTGTAGTTTTAGTTTAAGCTTTTTGAAACTGTACCAGAATGTTTGTCTTAACCCTTTCCCTCATATAGACGCTTTCTGACGCCTCTGCAGCAGACGGCTTTTTGAAAACAGTGAAAAAACCAGAAATTGCACAAAACGTGCAATTTCTCCTTTTGCCACAATGTTTTCCACTTTTTGTCATAGGTTATCCATTCAATTATGGAGATTTTCTATTTTTTGACAAAATACGTTCAAAGTCGTCTGCTGCAGAATTGTTGTATGAGGGAAAGGGTTAAGTAAGGTTGTGTCTGGTCAAAAACTAGGTCACTAGGCCAAATTTTAGAGCAATCTCTAATTGTTAACGCTCTAGAAGCCCCATTTTTGACCCCTATTTTTGACTTGAGCATGTCACAATATTTGTCTTTGATGGCTAAGGTCAAATATTGGTTATGTTCAGTCAAAACTAGGTCACTAGGCCAAATTTGAGCCAACTATCAATCCGAATTCACTTGCAGGCAATCCTATAATATGTATTCTTCAACCCTTTCCCACTTGCAAACCTGTGCAATAGCTAACTTTTTAAAAGAGATCTTGTATTAAAAGGTGAAATTGCTCATAAACTGGTCCTTGTTGTACATGAACAATCTGAATAAGTGTCAGTTCTGAAGGGTTATATCCTGAGGTTTTTATCTGAAGATTTTTATATAAAAAAAAGATGAAAATTTAAACCAAAATAAACTGTTTAACCCTTTCCCTCATATAGACGCTTTCTGACGCCTTTGCAGCAGACGGCTTTTTAAAAATATAGTGACAAAAGAAGAAATTGCACAAAACGTGCAATTTCTCCTTTTGCCACAATGTTTTCCACTTTTTGTCATAGGTTATCCATTCAATTATGGAGATTTTCTATGTTTTGACAAAATACGTTCAAAGTCGTCTGCTGCAGAATTGTCGTATGAGGGAAAGGGTTAAATAACCAAAAGTAGACAAAATATGTTTTTATTCATATTTATCGAGTTACAAATTTTACAAATTATTAAGCCTCAAAAAGCACTGTATTTTAAATTGATTAAACAAGGACAGACATAAGTGTTGGAGTTATTCTCCATTCTGGGTTGAAAAACTATGTTGTGTTGCCAGTAAAGTCTCCCCCAGCCTCAGAGATGCAGACTGAGTGACAGAACATTGCAGACATGAGCAGGCTAATATATTAAATTTTAACTGTTCTTCTTTTATATGTCATTTGCTTTAAAGCATTAGAGGAAAAAGACGGAAAATTGGAAGTTTCAGTTTGGTACAGAGCTTTGAACACTGGTAAATAGAGAAATGTCTCCTTTTCCTGTGATAGGTTTATAAGTCATCTGCTGCTTGGTCATCAAAAGTTGTCAGTTTCAGTGAAAATGTTTATATTTTCTTCAATCACCTTCAGACAATGAACCTAAAGTTGTCTGTTTCAGTGAAAATGTTTATATTTTCTTCATTGAAATGCATCAAAAGCAGGATATAGCAGGCGAAAATGTCAAGCTGTCATTTGAAATGGACTAAACTCAGGTTTCCAATCAGGTTTCAATTACATGGGATTTGAACTGTAACCAATATAATGTGTAAATTGGACAGCTTATCCCTTTTCACACATACAACAAAGCTGCAGCAGACGACTTTAAAAATATTAACTTAAAAGTATGGAAACTCTATATAAATGAAAGAACAATTATTGAACAAAGTTGTAAACATTGTGGTAAAAGGAAAGAATGTTTATATGATATCTTTTCTGCTGTAGAGGTATGGGAAAGCATCTGTATGCCTGTCGGGATCTTTTCTGCTATAGAAGTATGGAAAAGCATCTGTATGCCTGTCTGGATCTTTTCTGCTGTAGAGGTATGGGAAAGCATCTGTATGCCTGTCAGGATCTTTTCTGCTGTAGAGGTATGGGAAAGCATCTGTATGCCTGTCAGGATCTTTTCTGCTATAGAAGTATGGAAAAGCATCTGTATGCCTGTCTGCATCTTTTCTGCTGTAGAGGTATGGGAAAGCATCTGTATGCCTGTCAGGATCTTTTCTGCTGTAGAGGTATGGGAAAGCATCTGTATGCCTGTCAGGATCTTTTCTGCTGTAGAGGTATGGGAAAGCATCTGTATGCGTGTCCGGAAGGGTTCAATTATGCTGCATAGAAGAATATAAAGTATAGGAAATAAATTGGGTCCTGTCGAATTACATTACATCATTTTGATTTATTTTTTTGACATTCAAGCCTAGGTTTAATTATGTCTCCCCCTGTATACAGGGGAGATATATTGTTTTTGTTCTTGATGTCTGTCTGTCTGTCTGTCTGTCTGTCTGTCTGTCTGTCTGTTCGTCCCCAAAATCTTGTCCGATCCATATCTCCGAGACGGCTTGAAGGATTTTCATGAAACTTAGGTCACATGTTCACCTCATCAAGGCGACGTGCAGAACCTGCGTCTCGACAATATAGGGTCAATGTCAAGGTCACGCTTGAAGGTCAAAGGTTTGAGGCTTTATTTCGTGTCCGCTCCATATCTCCGAGACGGCTTGAAGGATTTTCATGAAACTTGGGTCACATGTTCACCTCATCAAGGCGACGTGCAGAACCCGCGTCCTGACAATATAGGGTCAATGTCAAGGTCACGCTTGAAGGTCAAAGGTTTGAGGCTTTATTTCGTGTCCGCTCCATATCTCCCAGACGGCTTGAAGGATTTTCATGAAACTTGGGTCACATGTTCACCTCATCAAGGTGACGTGCAGAACTTGCGTCTCGACAATATAGGGTCAATGTCAAGGTCACGCTTGAAGGTCAAAGGTTTGAGGCTTTATTTTGTGTCCGCTCCATATCTCCCAGACGGCTTGAAGGATTTTAATGAAACTTTGGTCACATGTTCACCTCATCAAGGCGACGTGCAGAACTCGTGTCTCGACAATATAGGGTCAAGGTCACGCTTGAAGGTCAAAGGTTTGAGGCTTTATTTCGTGTCCGCTCCATATCTCCAAGACGGCTTGAAAGATTTTCATGAAACTTGGGTCACATGTTCACCTCATCAAGGCGACGTGCATAACCCGCGTCTCGACCATACCGGGTCAAGGTCAAGGTCACGTTTGAAGGTCAAAGGTTTGAGGCTTTATTTTGTGTCAACTCCATATCTCCAAGACGGTTTGAAGTATTTTCATGAAACTTGGGTCAGATGTTCACCTCATCAAGGCGACGTGCAGAACCCGCGTCTCGACCATACTGGGTCAAGGTCACGCTTGAAGGTCAAAGGTTTGAGGCTTTATTTTGTGTCCACTCCATATCTCCTTAAAGGATTTTCATGATACGTGGGTCACATGTTCACCTCATCAAGGCGACGTGCAGAACCCGCGTCTCGACCATACCAGTTCAAGGTCAAGGTCACGCTTGAAGGTCAAAGGTTTTAGGCTTTATTTCGTGTCCACTCAATATCTCCAAGACGGCTTGAAGGATTTTCATGAAACTTGGATCAGATGTTCACCTCGTCAAGGCGACGTGCAGAACCCGCGTCTCGACCATACTGGGTCAAGGTCACGCTTGAAGGTCAAATGTTTGAGGCTTTATTTTGTGTCCGCTCCATATCTCCTTAAAGGATTTTCATGAAACTTGGGTCACATGTTCACCTCATCAAGGCGACGTGCAGAACCCGCGTCTCCACCATACCGGTTAAAGGTCAAGGTCACGCTTGAAGGTCAAAGGTTTTAGGCTTTATTTCGTGTCCAGTCAATATCTCCAAGACGGCTTGAAGGATTTTCATGAAAATTTGGTCACATGTTCACCTCATCAAGGCGACGTGCAGAACCCGCGTCTCGAACATACTGGGTCAAGGTCAAGGTCACGCTTGAAGGTCAAAGGTTTGAGGCTTTATTTTGTGCCGCTCCATATCTCCAAAACAGCTTAAAGAATTTTCATGAAACTTGGGTCACATGTTCACCTCATCAAGGCGACGTGCAGAACCCGCGTCTCGACCATACCGGTTCAAGGTCAAGGTCACGCTTGAAGCTCAAAGGTTTTAGGCTTTATTTCCTGTCCACTCAATATCTCCAAGACGGCTTGCTTATGTTTAGCAACAGTTGTTAACTGTTTTGAAGAATACTTCAGTCTTGAATGTTACAGCTGCAGTAAAAATATGTGTTTCTGTAAACCATTTGAAATCATGTCCACTTTGTACCAGGTCAAGACAAAACATTAGTAATTAAAAATTGAGTACTGTCCAACGTGGTCAAATTTTTGTTTGTCTACTTTATAGGTTGGAATGTTTTGAGAGATTTTGACAGATATTTGAGGGGGAGACATATGTTTTTGTCAAAACAATTCTAGTTGGTAAATGTCCTTACCTACATGCAGACAGTCTGGATGCATCAGCAATATCTCCTGTTGCCACAATGTTTGCAACACCATTTAATATATTCCCCTATGATGGAACGGTTTTATTGCAAACAGACTGAAAAACAAAATCTTCTAATCATGGAATTATCCTCAAAGGAGAATTGCTCATTTTGAGAAATTTCTTCTTTCCAACAAAAGTTTGTAAAGGTCATATAATTAAGTTGAAGAATGTATTAAACGTTGTCCAAAATCAGAGATCCATTTAACCCTTTCCCACATAAAAAGTATCTGCAGCAGACAATGTTTAAAACATCTTAACGCAATTATGAAAAGGCAAACAAAAATCAAAAGCTGTCTGCTGCTGATGATAGACTTTATTGACTACAGATCAAGGTCATGGTTAAAGGATAGACTTTATTGGACCACAGATCAAGGTCATGGTTAAAGGATAAACTTTATTGGATTACAGATCAAGGTCATGGTTAAAGGATAAACTTTATTGGATTACAGATCAAGGTCATGGTTAAAGGATATACTTTATTGGACCACAGATCAAGGTCATGGTTAATGGATATACTGTATTGGACCACAAGGTCATGGTTAAAGGGTAGACTTTATTGGATTACAGATCAAGGTCATGGTTAAAGGGTAGACTTTATTTGATTACAGATCAAGGTCATGATTAAAGGATATACTTTATTGGACCACAGATCAAGGTCATGGTTAAAGGATAGACTTGATTGGACCACAGATCATGGTTAAAGGGTAGACTTTATTGGACCACAAGGTCATGGTTAAAGGATAGACTTGATTGGACCACAGATCAAGTTCATGGTTAAAGGATAGACTTGATTGGACCACAGATCAAGGTCATGGTTAAAGGATAGACTTGATTGGACCACATATCAAGGTCATGGTTAAAGGATAGACTTGATTGGACCACATATCAAGTTCATGGTTAAAGGATAGACTTGATTGGAGCACATATCAAGGTCATGGTTAAAGGATATACTTGATTGGATCACAGATCAAGGTCATGGTTAAAGGATAGACTTGATTGGACCACATATCAAGGTCATGGTTAAAGGGTAGACTTTATTGGACCACAGATCAAGGTCATGGTTAAAGGATAGACTTTATTGGACCACAGATCAAGTTCATGGTTAAAGGATAGACTTGATTGGACCACATCTCAAGGTCATGGTTAAAGGATAGACTTGATTGGACCACAGATCAAGGTCATGGTTAAAGGGTAGACTTGATTGGACCACATATCAAGGTCATGGTTAAAGGATAGACTTGATTGGACCACAAGGTCATGGTTAAAGGGTAGACTTTATTGGACCACAGATCAAGGTCATGGTTAAAGGATAGACTTGATTGGACCACAAGGTCATGGTTAAAGGATATACTTGATTGGACCACAGATCAAGGTCATAGTTAAAGGATAGACTTTATTGGATCACAGATCAAGGTCATGGTTAAAGGATAGACTTGATTGGACCACAAGGTCATGGTTAAAGGGTAGACTTTATTGGACCACAGATCAAGGTCATGGTTAAAGGATAGACTTTATTGGACCACAGATCAAAGTCATGGTTAAAGGGTAGACTTGATTGGACCAGATATCAAGGTCATGGTTAAAGGATAGACTTGATTGGACCACAAGGTCATGGTTAAAGGGTGGACTTTATTGGACCACAGATCAAGGTCATGGTTAAAGGATATACTTTATTGGACCACAAGGTCATGGTTAAAGGGTATATTTTATTGGACCACAGATCAAGGTCATGGTTAAAGGATATACTTTATTGGACCACAAGGTCATGATTAAAAGGTAAACTTTATTGGACCACATATCAAGGTCATGGTTAAATGATAGACTTTATTGGACCACAGATCAAAGTAAGGTTAAAGGATAGTTAAAAGGTGTTTTTCAGGTTTATATCCCATTATTAGTAGCAGATGTTGTTTGTCCACAATGTCTTGAAAGGTCATCTGTTGAAGGGCATCATACGTCGTTTGTATTTGGCCGTTCTAAATTGGATCTGAACACCAGGCATAAAAGGTTGTCTTGAATCTACCTGACCCTTCATAAGCAGGTGCTTGATATCTGTCCAAACATATCACATGATATAACCAATTAAGGATTTGTTCTGCTATCTGTTCTGTTCTGTTCTGCTATCATAATGGTTACTTTATCACATGATATAACTAATTATACCCCCAAAAAACAAAGTTTTGGGGGGGTATATAAGAGTCACTGTGTCGGTCGGTCGGTCTGAAGCCATATTTTGTCCAGACCATATCTTAACAATGCAACATAGGATTTGAACGAAACTTCATAGGATGATACAACACATTGAGAGGAAGGGCGGTGTACAGGAACCATAACTCTATTTTATCTAAATACAGAGTTATTGCCCTTTGTTACTTTTTCTTATTCGTATAGTCTTGTCCGGAGCATAACTTTAATAATAAACTCATAACTCTAATAAAACTGCATACAATGGTAGAGCATAATCAGAGGAAGTGCAGTGTACAAGAACCATAACTCTAATTTACATAATTACAGAGTTATTGCCCTTTGTTACTTTTTCTTATTCGTAGAGTCTTGTCCAGAGCATAACTTTAAAACTGATTCTTGGAATTTATTAAAACTTCATAGGATGATACAACACATTGAGAGGAAGTGCAGTGTACAGGAACCATAACTCTATTTAATCTAAATACAGAGTTATTGCCCTTTGTTACTTTTTCTTGTCCGGAGAATTACTTAATAACTAACTGATGGAATCTAATAAAACTGCATACAATGGTAGAGCATAATCAGAGGAAGTGCAGTGTACAAGAACCATAACTCTAATTTACATAATTACAGAGTTATTGTCCTTTGTTACTTTTTCTTATTCGTAGAGTCTTGTCCAGAGCATAACTTTAAAACAAATTGTTGGAATTTAATAAAACTTCATAGGATGATACAACACATTGAGAGGAAGTGCGGTGTACAGGAACCATAACTCTATTTTATCTAAATACAGAGTTATTGCCCTTTGTTACGTTTTCTTGTCTGTAGAATTACTTAATAACTAATAGATGGAATCTAATACAACTACATATAATGGTAGAGCATAATCAGAGCAAGTGCAGTGTACAAGAAACATAACTCTACTTTACATAATTACAGAGTTATTGCCCTTTGTTACTTTTTCATATTCGTAAAGTCTTGTCCGGAGCATAACTTTAAAACTAATTGTTGGAATTTAATAAATCTTCATAGGATGATACAACACATTGAGGAAGTGCAGTGTACAGAAACCATAACTCTATTTAATCTAAATACAGAGTTATTGCTCTTTGTTACTTTTTCTTGTCCGGAGAATTACTTAATAACTAACAGATGGAATCTAATAAAACTGCATACAATGATAGAGCATAATCATAGGAAGTTCAGTGTACAAGAACCATAACTCTAATTTACATAATTACAGAGTTATTGCCCTTTGTTACTTTTTCTTGTTACGATAATAGTCATTCTTTTCTTGCAAAGTTTCCGAGGTAGTACAAAAAAGTCATTCTTTCCCACATGTCGGTTGGAAGCCATATTTTGAAGCTGTCTCGGTCGGTTGGAAGCCATATTTTGTCCGGCCTATTTCTTACAAACCACTGGGTGGAAGTCAATTAAATTTTACATGAAGCTTCTATACTAAGAGGAGATGTGCATATCCTAAAGGTCTTACAATTGCACAGTTATGGCCCTTTTACTTATTAAGTTATGGTGTAGGTCAAGGTGCTGTTTTGGGGGTATTTATCATCTTCAGTGATAGTTCTAGTTAAGGCTCTGTTCTGTTCTGATCTGCTATCAGAATGGTTACTATATCACATGATATAACTAATTAAGGCTCTGTTCTGTTCTGTTCTAATATCAGAATGGTTACTTTATCACATGATATAACCAATTAAGGCTCTGTTCTGCTATCTGTTCTGTTCGGATCTGCTATCAGAATGGTTACTTTATCACATGATATAACTAATTAAGGCTCTGTTCTGTTCTGTTCTGCTATCAGAATGGTTACTTTATCACATGATATAACTAATTAAGGCTCCGTTCTTCTATCTGTTCTGTTCTGATCTGCTTTCAAAATGGTTACTTTATCACATGATATAACTAATTAAGGCTCTGTTTTGTTCTGTTCTGCTATCAGAATGGTTACTATATCACATGATATAATCAATTAAGGCTCTGTTTTGTTCTGTTCTGTTATCACGATGATCACTATACAATCGGAACTCTCCGTCATCACGCTTCTCATTTAGTTATAATGGTAATTGATACCTAACAATTTTGTAGGTGACAATTTAATTTGCTGATGTAATAGGCAGGCATCCGATGTATTCCAGTGTGTGGGGGGGGGGGGTGATTTGAAGTATTTCTGTTAACTGCTTTTGTCAATTTTTGTCAGTTAATTAATTTTAGTACACATGATAGTCTTTATAGATTCTTCAAGGATATGTGAAGTTGTTAATCCCTTCCCACATACAACAAATTTGCAGCAGATGACTTTGAAAACATCAAGGCTAAAATCTGGAAAATTTCAACAAATGAAAGTATTTTTGTTAGATCATAAGTAATATGGCAGGAGGTGGACCATAATGAGCATTTCACATTTACCAAAATGTTTTCTAAAGTCATCTGCAGCAGATACATCTATTTGCATTGATAGAGTTTATTTTGGCCTTAGAGTTAACTTTTTCCCACTTTTAGACTCAATTTGACTCATCCTTGACAGACGACTTTTAATAAACATTGTGGCTAATGGAGAATTTACTCATAACAAGCAATTTTTCCTTTGTTACAATGTTCCCTAATTCAATATGTTTACTCATATTTATAGAAACTGTCCATGATATTATTTTTGCCCAGATGTTTTCCAAGTGGTCTGCTACAGATTTGTTGTATGTAGGTAAGGCCAAGAGATTTTAAATTGCTTCCAAAATATTTAACAACAAAAGTATAATATATATTGTCTGGAGCAGAGATGTTGGATGTTTGCTGTACCAGGAAAAAATACCTGTGTACCTGATGAGATATTTTCATTTGTCTGTATTTCTGTATTTGAAAACATTCAGGAAAAATCATTTTATCAACATTATATAGAAGTAATGATAGAGAAATGGAATCCTCATGGAATGACCAGAAGTTGCAATTTTGACACAATTTCTCCTTTCCAACAAACTAGAAATCTGCAGCATTTTGAGCAATTCCTCCTTTTCCCACAATGTTTTCAACTCTTTATTTATTATACTTTTATTTGTACAGAATTAGCATGTTTTTGCCCAGATATTTCCAAATGATGGAGATTTGCTGTATGTGAGAAAGGGTAAACTACATACAATCATCTTGAGCAATTTCTCTTTTGCTACAATGTTTTCAAAAGTCGTCAGCTGCAGATGTGGGAAAGGGTTAAATCAAAGTTTAATTGTAGAATCAACATGAAAACATTGTGGCATAGGGAGAATTTGCTTAATCATTATGAGCAATTGCACCTTTAACATCAGAAAGAGTATGTTTGTGCGAAAAGGTTAAAAGGTGAAAGTAGACTTGTGTGCCAAAACTTTATGTTTCTGGAGTCATAATTGACAGATTGATAGTAATTTTATTATTGATAGCCAGTTTAATCTATCTAAGTTTAGCATATTCTATCAGTGTAAGTTTTATAGCCAATGATATTACATTTGATGTCTTTGCATTTCCCTTATATGCTATTTAATAACTCTTTCTCACAGGTGTTTTTGAATGATCTGCAGCAGACAACTGCAATTTCTTCATTCCTCTCAATGTTTTCAATAACTTTAAGGTTTTTCTCATATTGGCCTCTGTTTTCAAAGTTATTAATATTTGTATATTAATACGGGTAAACGATGTTTCCCGTCAATAGGTAATGTGTATAAACTTTGAAAAAGTTTGCTATACCGTCTTTCTAAAAAAAATTGTCCAGAGTGGATTTTTCGACGCAGTCACGATTCTGCTACGTTTTGATTGGATGAAAAGAAAATATCGAAACAAAAACAAAAATTCTAAAGGAAGTATTAAATATGATAATACGTACTTGATAAAGGAATGAGCACAAGTAATTTTATCTGTGATAATTTCCGTTTAATAACACTCGTCGTCTATTTCTAAAACGAGTTCAAATAACAACTCATAAGGGTTTTTTGACTTTCCGGAAGTTATAAATCCAAATTCCTGTGATTTGACGTCATTTTATTAGCGTAACACAAATGATGAATGAATAACCAAAAGGAAAACGACAGAAATTATAGGAAATGTTAGTTTGACTTGTCACAAATGTAGTTCCGTAAATTATGGAATTGTTTTATTTGAAGTACTTGATGAAGGGCAAATTGATTATTTGTTGTACCTGTCATCATAATTTCATGGATTTAAAATCTTGGCTATTTTTGTGTCACCTGCGTAGCATGGTAGGCACTTAGGGATTATTTTTTTTTTTGTCTGGCGTCTGTCCGTCTGTCTGTCTGTCTGTCCGTCACACTTTTTTTTCATCACGTTTTCAAATAAAAAATTTTTACTCAAAGGGTTGGATTAAAACTTCCGACAAATGTTTATATCAATCTTTGTGATGGGTTCACAAAAGGGGGATAATCCAAATATTTTTAGAGTTATTGCCCCTTTTCTGTCAAAAATTAAAATTTTCTGACAAGGTGCCGGCAGGTAACACACATGCTCCGGGGAGCACTCCATTCTAGTTTAAAGTTAAATATAAGCTTAACCTTATGATGATTTTTATTTTCTTTGCTTAGGTCTGTAGGACTCGTAATTGACGTAAATAACTGATCATGCTGCAAGCAAGGAGCTAACTGCAGTTCGCGGGGAATTATTTACCGATCACAACATATAATAAATGTTAACCCGAAATAGGTAGCACCTATACTCTGGTACAGATTTGTAAGTGGAAATAGGGGGTGGGGGGTAAATTTGTATATTAATTGTCTGGTACAGATTTGTAAGTGTGGGGGGTTAATGATCTATAGCATATGTCATATTTTTCAGAACTTGTAGACACATAATGAATCATATACAGCAGATGACTCTTGAAAACAAAGTGGCTTAAGAAGAAATTGCTCATGATGAGTAATGTCTCCTTTTGACAATATGTTTTCAACTCTATTCAATAATTGTACTTTCATCTATAGATAATTTCAATTGTTTTACTTTGATGTTTTCAATGTCGTCTGCTATAGATTGTTGTATGTTAAAAAGGCTTTAAATCATGTAAGAAAAAGTACTGTAGATAAAGTTTTATTTTAGAATAGAATCATAAACATTGTGGTAAAAGAAGAAATGGCTCATTGCGATGCACCAAAATACGTGTTCACTGGGAATAGGGAATTAAATGGCTAGTTTTTACGTCGGCCATCTTAATGCTGAGTTCTAGATAACGTCCAAATTTCTGATTTAAAAATCCTTATTAGACCACAAACCCTATGTTGTGGGCTCTCAAGAGAATCACCTCACTGAAATGATTGTTTCAAGTTCCTACAATCTAGGGATTGGTTGTGTGATAGGAGAGATATTGGTGGGAAGAGATGAGGTACCTCCTGTTTATCTAGACATCTGTAGATGGTCACTTGTCACTACCTATAAATATTCCACCATCTACAGGAGATCTAGTGACAAACTCATTTGACTTTATTGTTGCCATGGTGATCATGTTGCCTAGTTAGTTGCCGTGGTATTTATTATTATATCGAATTCCATATTAGTGAGTATAGCCTGGTTTTAGGGACACATGTTAAATGCATCAAAGAGCACAAATTTAAATCGGTGTGTTCTGATTGACTGTTTTTTTTTCATGAAATATTCTATTGTGGTCATCCTGTGTTCAGTGTCATCAAAAATTCCTTTAAACATCTTGTCTGAAACCACTGGGTACACTGAAGCCCCCCATTATTGGAATGTTCCTTTAAATTGAATTCATGACTGTGGTTGCTGGGGGGAAATGAAAGAACTTGAACTCCTGAAACTGCTGGTCCCCTACAAGATGATATAACATAATTATTCCTTAAGTGTCCCCTACAAGATGATATTACATAATTATTCCTTAAGTGTCCCCTACAAGATGATATAACATAATTATTCCTTAAGTGTCCCCTACAAGATGATATAACATAATTATTCCTTAAGTGTCCCCTACAAGATGATATAACATAATTATTCCTTAAGTGTCCCCTACAAGATGATATAACATAATTATTCCTTAAGTGTCCCCTACAAGATGATATATTCCTTAAGTGTCCCCCCTACAAGATGATATAACATAATTATTCCTTAAGTGTCCCCTACAAGATGATATAACATAATTATTCCTTAAGTGTCCCCTACAAGATGATATAACATAATTATTCCTTAAGTGTCCCCCTACAAGATGATATTACATAATTATTCCTTAAGTGTCCCCTACAAGATGATATAACATAATTATTCCTTAAGTGTCCTCTACAAGATGATATAACATAATTATTCCTTAAGTGTCCCCTACAAGATGATATAACATAATTATTCCTTAAGTGTCCCCTACAAGATGATATAACATAATTATTCCTTAAGTGTCCCCTACAAGATGATATAACATAATTATTCCTTAAGTGTCCCCTACAAGATGATATAACATAATTATTCCTTAAGTGTCCTCTACAAGATGATATTACATAATTATTCCTTAAGTGTCCCCTACAAGATGATATAACATAATTATTCCTTAAGTGTCCCCTACAAGATGATATAACATAATTATTCCTTAAGTGTCCCCCTACAAGATGATATAACATAATTATTCCTTAAGTGTCCCCCTACAAGATGATATAACATAATTATTCCTTAAGTGTCCTCTACAAGATGATATAACATAATTATTCCTTAAGTGTCCCCTACAAGATGATATAACATAATTATTCCTTAAGTGTCCCCCTACAAGATGATATAACATAATTATTCCTTAAGTGTCCTCTACAAGATGGTATAACATAATTATTCCTTAAGTGTCCCCTACAAGATGATATAACATAATTATTCCTTAAGTGTCCCCTACAAGATGATATAACATAATTATTCCTTAAGTGTCCTCTACAAGATGATATTACATAGAAATTCCTTAAGTGTCCTCTACAAGATGATATAACATAATTATTCCTTAAGTGTCCTCTACAAGATGATATTACATAATTATTCCTTAAGTGTCCTCTACAAGATGATATTACATAGTTATTCCTTAAGTGTCCTCTACAAGATGATATTACATAGTTATTCCTTAAGTGTCCCCTACAAGATGATATAACATAATTATTCCTTAAGTGTCCCCTACAAGATGATATAACATAGTTATTCCTTAAGTGTCCCCTACAAGATGATATTACATAATTATTCCTTAAGTGTCCCCTACAAGATGATATAACATAGTTATTCCTTAAGTGTCCCCTACAAGATGATATAACATAATTATTCCTTAAGTGTCCCCTACAAGATGATATAACATAGTTATTCCTTAAGTGTCCCCTACAAGATGATATAACATAATTATTCCTTAAGTGTCCCCTACAAGATGATATAACATAGTTATTCCTTAAGTGTCCCCTACAAGATGATATAACATAGTTATTTCTTATGTGTCCCCTACAAGATGATATTACATAATTATTCCTTAAGTGTCCCCTACAAGATGATACAACATAATTATTCCTAAGTGTCCTCTACAAGATGATATAACATAATTATTCCTTAAGTGTCCTCTACAAGATGATATAACATAATTATTCCTTAAGTGTCCTCTACAAGATGATATAACATAATTATTCCTTAAGTGTCCTCTACAAGATGATATTACATAATTATTCCTTAAGTGTCCTCTACAAGATGATATAACATAATTATTCCTTAAGTGTCCCTTACAAGATGATATAACATAATTATTCCTTAAGTGTCCCCTACAAGATGATATAACATAATTATTCCTTAAGTGTCCCCTACAAGATCATATTACATAATTATTCCTTAAGTGTCCTCTACAAGATGATATAACATAATTATTCCTTAAGTGTCCTCTACAAGATGATATAACATAATTATTCCTTAAGTGTCCTCTACAATATGATATAACATAATTATTCCTTAAGTGTCCTCTACAAGATGATATAACATAATTATTCCTTAAGTGTCCCCTACAAGATGACACAATTATTCCTTAAGTGTCCTCTACAAGATGATATAACATAATTATTCCTTAAGTGTCCCCTACAAGATGATATAACATAATTATTCCCTAAGTGTCCCCTACAAGATGATATAACATAATTATTCCTTAAGTGTCCCCTACAAGATGATATAACATAATTATTCCTTAAGTGTCCCCTACAAGATGATATAACATAGTTATTCCTTAAGTGTCCTCTACAAGATGATATTACATAATTATTCCTTAAGTGTCCTCTACAAGATGATATTACATAATTATTCCTTAAGTGTCCACTACAAGATGATATTACATAATTATTCCTTAAGTGTCCTCTACAAGATGATATTACATAATTATTCCTTAAGTGTCCCCTACTAGATGATATTACATAATTATTCCTTAAGTGTCCCCTACAAGATGATATTACATAATTATTCCTTAAGTGTCCCCTACAAGATGATATTACATAATTATTCCTTAAGTGTCCTCTACAAGATGATATTACATAATTATTCCTTAAGTGTC
Source organism: Serripes groenlandicus (assembly GCA_031761405.1). Taxonomy (NCBI): domain Eukaryota; kingdom Metazoa; phylum Mollusca; class Bivalvia; order Cardiida; family Cardiidae; genus Serripes; species Serripes groenlandicus. The sequence goes on along the minus strand of JASEVX010000012.1, from coordinate 655,796 downwards.
CCCTACTAGATGATATTACATAGTTATTCCTTAAGTGTCCATTACAAGATGATATTACATAATTATTCCTTAAGTGTCCCCTACAAGATGATATTACATAATTATTCCTTAAGTGTCCCCTACAAGATGATATTACATAATTATTCCTTAAGTGTCCTCTACAAGATGATATTACATAATTATTCCTTAAGTGTCCCCTACTAGATGATATTACATAGTTATTGGGTTAGGGTTATTCCTTAAGTGTCCCCTACAAGATGATATTACATAATTATTCCTTAAGTGTCCCTTACAAGATGATATTACATAATTATTCCTTAAGTGTCCACTACAAGATGATATTACATAATTATTCCTTAAGTGTCCCTTACAAGATGATATTACATAATTATTCCTAAGTGTCCACTACAAGATGATATTACATAGTTATTCCTTAAGTGTCCACTACAAGATGATATTACATATTTATTCCTTAAGTGTCCTCTACAAGATGATATTACATAGTTATTCCTTAAGTGTCCACTACAAGATGATATAACATAATTATTCCTTAAGTGTCCTCTACAAGATGATATTACATAATTATTCCTTAAGTGTCCCCTACAAGATGATATTACATAGTTATTCCTTAAGTGTCCTTTACAAGATGATATTACATAGTTATTCCTTAAGTGTCCCCTACTAGATGATATTACATAGTTATTTCTTAAGTATCCTCTACAAGATGATATTACATAGTTATTCCTTAAGTGTCCCAAGATGATATTACATAATTATTCCTTAAGTGTCCACTACAAGATGATATTACATAATTATTCCTTAAGTGTCCCTTACAAGATGATATTACATAATTATTCCTTAAGTGTCCACTACAAGATGATATTACATAGTTATTCCTTAAGTGTCCCCTACAAGATGATATTACATACTTATTCCTTAAGTGTCCTCTACAAGATGATATTACATAGTTATTCCTTAAGTGTCCCCTACAAGATGATATTTTAAGGTTCCACATTCTGATTTTAAACCTACTGTTTTTAGCTCTACTGGCCAAAAGGGCTTATGTCGTGGCGAATTGTCCATTTTTAGCTCTACTGGCCAGAAGGGCTTATGTCGTGGCGATTTGTCCGTCGTCTGTGCGTGCGTGTGTGCGTCCGTCCGTAAACAATTTCTTGTTAACTTACAGTCTTCACTTTTGATTGTATCTCAACCAAACTTATACAGTAGTTAGATATCCATGAGAGCTCGGTTCCTTTCGAAAACCAGCTACAGATCCGCCCATGCATGACTAGATTATGGCCCTTGAAATGGTCCAAATTGCTATAATAGAGCTTGTTAACACGATAGTCTTTATTTTTTATTGTATCTCAACCAAACTTATACAGTAGTTAGATATCCATGAGAGCTTGATTCTCTTTCGAAAACAAGCCAGATCCGCCCCATGCATGACTGAATTATGGCCCTTGAAATTGTCAAAATTGCTATAATAGGGCTTGTTAACATGATACAATCCTTATTTTTGATTGTATCTCAATCAAACTTATACAGTAGTTAGATATTCATGAGAGTTTGGTTCATTTCTAAAAAATGGCCAGATCTACCCATGCATGGCTGGATTATGGCCCTTGAAATTGTCAAAATTGCTATAATACAGCTTGTGAACACAATAGAGCTTCCATTTACTATCTGATCTTCACCAAACTTAGATGGTATTTGAATATTGATGACATATTGGTTCCTTTTGAAACAAGCCAGATCAATGCCAGTAGAGCATAGGCCCTGATATGGGCCTCTTGTTAAATATATCCAATCTTCTTCGCAAACCAAATGGGATGCTGATGTTTTTAACAAGCTTCATTCTGTCAAACCAATCCTTGGCGAGTCTAATCTCTTGTACTCCTCCTTCAGTTTCAACCTGATTTACTTCATACTTGGCATTCATACTTGGTATAAATGTTAATCAGGAGTAGTAGATGTGCAAGACACAAATTTCATGTCCCTGTGACCTTTACCTTGACCTCTGACCTTGAAATAGGAATTGTTTTTGTTAAAATCTAATCTGTTGTACTCCTCTTTCAACCTGATTTACTTCATACTTGGCATAAATGTTAATCAGGAGTAGTAGATGTGCAACATGCAAATTTCATGTCCCTGTGACCTTGACCTTGACCTCTGACCTTGAAATAGGACTTTTTTTTGTAAAATCTAATCTGTTGTACTCCTCCTATAGTTTCAACCTGATTTACTTCATACTTGGCATAAATGTTAATCAGGAGTAGTAGATGTGCAACACGCAAATTTCATGTCCCTGTGACCTTGACCTTGACCTCTGACCTTGAAATAGGAATCTTTTTTGTTAAAATCTAATCTGTTATACTCCTCCTTCAGTTTCAACCTGATTTACTTGATACTTGGTATAAATGTTAATCAGGAGTAGTAGATGTGCAACACGCAAATTTCATGTCCCTGTGACCTTCTCCTCTGACCTTGAAATAGGATTTTTTTTTGTTAAAATATAATCTGTTGTACTCCTCCTTCAGTTTCAACCTGATTTACTTCATACTTGGCATAAATGTTAATCAGGAGTAGTAGATGTGCAATATGCAAATTTCATGTCCCTGTGACCTTCACCTCTGACTTTGAAATAGGATTTTTTTTGTTAAAATCTAATCTGGTGCGACATACTCCTCCTTCAATTTCAACCGGATTTACTTGAAACATGGCAAAATGGAGCCGTTTTGTGTGGCATCAGCCTGTCGGTCGGTCGGGTGATCGGTCCAGATAAAAGGAGCCGTTTTGTGTTTGATATCATCTTAGTATTTCTTTTTGATACTGATATTCAAATTGTCAAAGTCAAAGATAATACTGTGAGATATAATATGTGTCAGGGGTTGGGGCGGGGGTATTAATCACCTTTAGTGATAGTTATAGTTATTACAGTGTTGATAGTCTTAAAACACTATTCGACACTGTCCCAATACATGCTATAATTTCTTTCTTAAAGGAGATTGCACTTTACTATAAGCTGTGATAATCTTTATTTGTCTACATATATATATATATACTCTTATTTATATAACATACATTTCATTCCCATTACATAGATTTTAGTCATAAAACATTATTTATTTCTACTTCCATCATTTCCCATTATATAGTTCTATCAAACATATTCATTTTTAAATAATATTTCATGTACTACTTAATTTTAATGCGCGCTAAATGACCTTAGCTGTCGATGCGCCATAAAACACTATACATTCATTCATTCATTCTCTTATACAGACAATATGTGATGCCTTTGAAGCATAGATTTTTCAAGCACTTAACATCTTACACCCCCATCCCCAGACAAGAGTAATTTCTCCATTTTATTCCACAATGGCTTCAACTCCGCTAATTATGCCCCCTTCGAAGAAGGTATATAGGAGTCAATGTGTCGGTTTGTCTGTCTGTCTGTCGGTGGGTCGGGTTACAATTGCATGCTATTTTACAGAGTTATGGCCCTTTTACTTATTAAGTTATGGTGTAGGTCAAGGTGCTGTTTATGGGTCATCTTCAGTGATAGTTCTAGTTATACTCTCCCCCAACATGTTTTCAAACGAAGTCACTTGCTGATGTATGTATGTAGGAGAGGGTTAACAGAAGAAAAGATCAATTTCATGATCTTATATTCATGATTTTTGGTCCTCAGGGGTTTACTTTAAGGAAGTTGACACTCTAAACCCTCTCCCACCTTCAAGGAAGTTGTCACTCTAAACCCTCTCCCACCTTCTACATATCTGCAGCAGACCAGGGCAAAAATACTGAAAGTATCTAAGTATAGTTAGACTAGAAATGCCATGTTAGTTACACCTAACCTACTTAGAGATGGTGGCCTTCTTGTTCTGTCTTCTTTAAGCCTTTCCTACAAACAATAAATCTGCAGCAGGCGACTTAATAAATATTTTGGCATTTCTTTAATTGAAGGTAAATTATTGGGATAGAGTTGAAAACATTGTGGCAAAGGGATAAATTGCTCATTATGAGCAATTTCTCCTTTATCACAATATTTTCAAAATTCGTCTGTGGCAGAGGCGTCAGAAAGCTTCTATATGTGAGAAATGGTTAAGAAATGAATCTTTGATCTCATCAGACAGGAAAGTAGGACATCATATATGAATAATAAGTATAATTATTGTATGAATTTGAAAATATCATAGCTAAAGAAAAAATTGCTCATAAATCTGATTGCTTCATATAAGCATTGAGTTCCCCTCTTTCCACATTGTTTTCAAAAGTTGTATGCTGCAGATGCTTAAAAATGCCTCTGAATATAGGAAAGGGTTGTACGAAGTGGGAGTGTTTTGCCCTTTCCAACTTGCCGATGAAATTGGTGTTGATTTGGATGAAATTTCACCAAAAGCATCATCTCCAAAATAACTTCAATTTTGTTTATCCATGCAAGAATTCTGTATTTCCATGGCATCCGAAAAAAATGCATCTTCCATACCGATTGAAAAGTTTTCAAATAATGTTTAGCAGAAATGTTCCTTGGGTGACCCTCTATTTGATTCCTCCAAGTTATGTTGATTGGTCTAAAAACATGGCAACCAGGGGTGGACTGTTTTGCCGTATAATGGCTGAAGCGAAAACTGTATCAGACTGATGTTCCTTGGGTGACCCTCTACCTGATTCCTTTAAGCCATGTTGATTGGTCAAAACTTGGGTGTGGGTTATTTTGCTTTGTGGAAATGGAGCTATACTGGTCCTCTTGAGCCTCTTGTATTAGCTTACCTGACCACAAAATGAGTTATTGTTGTTTGCTTGACAAATCACATTACATTTTACTGAGGTGAGCGATCCAGGGCCATCATGGGTTAATGTTCTTTAGAAGGGCTGAGGCTTCAATCATGTAGGCTGATCCTTCAATCATGTAGGCTGATCCGAGACCCTTGACTTGAATCTTTTTGATGGTGGTCATATATCATATACACCCTTTATCACATCAACTGTCATCTTGTGTTGGCTTATTTCATTGAAACTGGCTCATCAACTAACTAGTGTACCCTCAACTGGCTCATCAACTTACTAGCGCACCCTCAACTGGCTCATCAACTAACTAGTGTACCCTCAACTGGCTCATCAACTAACTAGTGTACCCTCAACTGGCTCATCAACTAACTAGTGCACCCTCAACTGGCTCATCAACTAACTAGTGCACCCTCAACTGGCTCATCAACTAACTAGTGCACCCTCAACTGGCTCATCAACTAACTAGTGCACCCTCAACTGGCTCATCAACTAACTAGTGTACCCTCAACTGGCTCATCAACTAACTAGTGCACCCTCAAGTTTTGTTTTGGGCCATTTTTCCCTTTCACCACAATATTTTTATGAAGTCTATCTGCTTCAACGTTTGTTCCCAGTAAACTTATACACACATTTTAACGTTTGTTACCAGCAAACTTATACACACATTTTAATGTTTGTTACCAGTAAACTTATACACACATTTTAATGATTGTTCCCAGTAAACTTATACACACATTTTAATGTTTGTTCCCAGTAAACTTATACACACATTTCAACATTTGTTCCCAGTAAACTAATACACACATTTTAATGATTGTTCCCAGTAAACTTATACACACATTTTAATTTTTGTTCCCAGTAAACTTATACACACATTTTAACATTTGTTACCAGTAAACTTATACACACATTTTAACTTTTGTTCCCAGTAAACTAATACACACATATTAACATTTGTTCCCAGTAAACTTATACACTCATTTTAATGTTTGTTCCCAGTAAACTTATACACACATTTTAACATTTGTTACCAGTAAACTTATACACACATTTTAACTTTTGTTCCCAGTAAACTAATACACACATATAAACATTTGTTCCCAGTAAACTTATACACTCATTTTAATGTTTGTTCCCAGTAAACTTATACACACATTTTAATGTTTGTTACCAGTAAACTTATACACACATTTTAATGTTTGTTACCAGTAAACTTATACGCACATTTTGACACATTTGCAGCAGACAGCTTTTAAAAACATTTTGTCAAAAGAAACAAGAAATATCTTTAAAAAAGATAAATGGCAATCAATATGAGTAAACACTAAGAAATGGAACATGCGCATATTATTTGATATTTTGTCTTACTTATTAGAATGGCAGAAAACAACGTTAAATATGTAATATTTGTTTTATTTATATACTTTGGTTTTGATATGAATGAAAGTGAGAAAAAAAGAGCTTGCCTCTGATGGGAAGCGAACCACAGACCTTTCACTTGCCAATCCAAGTCAACATCCATTACATGGTGGAAGACAGTGGTACAGAGGTAGAGCGTCGGCCTCTCGTATCAAAGGTCCCTGGTTCGAGTCCCGTGATGAGCGGGTCCTGACTTTGGGATTTTTCCACACAAACGGCGCGAGTACTGGTGAAGTCTCCAGGAAGCAGACATCGAGCGTGATTAATCTAAGCCCAAGGCTTGTTTCGCAATCGATGTAAAATAAATAAGTTTAAACTAACATCCATTACACTACCACGTCATGATGTTAATACGTTCAAAGGCGAGAATTCATGACATGGCTGGAGATTACGCGAGGCTCCCAAGAGGTGTATTATGTTACACAGTATAAGTTTCAATTGACAATAAATAACTGAAAACTTGTCATATTTCAAAAGAAAAAAATATTTTGCTCTTAAATATTATATTTCATAGGTTTTCACTGATTTCTTTCACTTAAGGAAAACAATTAAAGGTTAGTATGCAGAACATTTCATTTTAAAACTTCACCTTTTAAGTGCCTCTCATGGGATCGCCAACTTAACTATGAACCAATCAAAACGTTTCATTTCCTTTATTTCTTCGACATTATTCATTAAATACAACATTTGATTGGTCTACAAGCTAGATCATTTGTTTAACATCTAGGTCAATACCCACGTTAATCGTCTATCGCCGAAAAAGTTGCTCATAAGAGGCAATTTCTCCCTAACCCTAACCCATGTTTTCCACTTTATTTAATGAATATACTTTCATTTATTAAGATGGCAATTATATTTGCGCGTATATGTTTTTAAGGTCGTCTGCAGATTTGTTGTATGTGGGCTAAGGATAATAAAGAGTTGTCTGCCTGGTATAGTTACTTTATACCTTTCTCACTTGCATTTTGATGCATCTGATGCTGCCAACTTGTATAGAGAACATCAATATTTTTAACCCTTAAAAGATACAACTAATCTGAGGCAGACACTGAAAATATCTAGGTAAAAATATTAGTAATCTCTATCATAAAAATAGAATTAAGTTGTGTTCTGTAAAAAGAAAACCTCAAATGTCCTTTTCAAACATTTCTGTAAACAACATCTCCTTAACCCTTTCCCACCTTCAGACAAATTAACAAGTATGACGCTTCTGCAGCAGATGACTTATGGTGAGCTGGTTTTCCTATTATCACAATGTTTTCAACTCTATTCAATTATAATGCTTTAATTATTTATAGTAATACGGCTGGCTTCTATATTTGTTTACCCTTACACTTTTTAGCTCACCTGTGCACGAAGTGCTCAAGGTGAGCTACTGTGATCACATTTTGTCTTGCGTGCGTCGTCGTCAACAATTGCCTTGTTAATAATCTACAGGCTACATTTTACATCAGATCTTTATGAAAGTTTATCAGAACATTCATCTCCATCAAATCTTGGACAAGTTCTAAACTGGTCCATACATTTGGTAAAATTAAATGAAAATATTGTTAACACTCTGGAGACCGCATTTTTGTGGTGATTGGTTTGGCAGAAACATCAACAACGAAAAATATTTTTTGAACAATCGGTTGATATTTGTTTTCCTTACTGCAAACTAATTTACTCACATCTGTTATAGTTCCATCATTGATGCAGAGACGTGATAAATAATAATTATGTCAGTGCTACTTTGGTACCGGATTGTTACTAATATTTGAGTTTTATCGAGACATTATCTACATAGAGTTAAAATATGTAAATATTATCTTCGTCATGATTGGGCAGATAATAAATATCATTGCGCGTTCTATCTGCCTTGCAAATAACTCTGATGATACTCAAATCTGGAAATTCCAAAAGGTTCTATAAATAGCGCACGAGACTGGTTATCTCAATATTATAAACGCTTTATTTTGTAGGTGTTTAAATATATGAAAGCGTCTAGATGATAAGACTGGTTTACAAAGGTTTAAAAGACACACGATGTCAGTGTGTACATACGTTATGTATGCACGCGTCTGCACGTTTTAGAGTCAATTAGCAATCAATGCTGAAAGTGTAGCCTAATTTAGTTTGGAGATCGAGCATTATAATATATGCCTATATTTTTATGAATTGAACAGTTTGGCAAATAGTGAAATTGTGCTTTTTGAGCATGTTTGTGTTTGTTTTTGCACTCACATTTTTCGAAGCAGTTTAACAACCTCAGATACATATAAATATACTGTGTTTATATGCCTCTGACAACCCTCAATCATGCAATGTGAAGGGACTAAATTGAACAGACCTGTTTAATATCGGACATCATTGAAACAAACACCAAACTAATGGATACTGTTTTCTCTCCTTCCTTGATAATTTAGTCATTTCTAAAGTACAAAATATTTTATCTTAATATGGCCCAGCGACCTGGTGATGAACATGTGATTACCCGAACAATTTAGATTACAAATAGCCATTCTAATGAGCTAAAACGGTAGTCTATCGAGTACCAACTAGATTTTTCATAAATTTGGAATGGCCTAATTTTGAACACATCACGACCAATTTCAGAACGTAACTAAAAAATCACCAAGACAACATTCTGGCAAACTAACATTATTCTACTGTCAAAAGATGCAGGGTTGATACATTCTCAAATTTACCCCCACCAGAGTCATCGCAAGCCCTACACCGATATACTGCTTGTTACTTTGCAGGATTTTCCATACGATCGCCACTACAGTGCCATTGGCGCTTTGATTAACTTGAGCATGTTGAATCTTTATCAGAATGTTTGTCTTGATGATTCGTAGGTCAAGTTTAAACATGGGTCATGTCAGGTCAAAAATTGGTCACTAGGCCAAATTGAAGGACAATCTTGTTAACACTCTAGAGGCCGCTATTTTTTCTTCATCAGTTTGAAATTTTGTCAGAATGTCTTAATAATATCTAGGTCAATATATCATGTTGAAACTTTATCAGAATGTTTATCTTAATGATATCTAGGTAAAGTTCAAATATTGGACATTTCTGTTAAAAAAATAGGTCACTTGGCCAAATTGAAAATCTTGTAAATACTCTGGAGCAGCTAGGGCTTCGGAAGACCGGTAAAAGTGCCAGTCCGGACCTGAATTCAAATCCCCAGACCGATTGCAACCTTAAAACTTGTAAAAAAATTGGTCCGAGATTTTATAATATTTATAAAATCTCGTTAATACCTATGCTATATATGTCACTGTGTAAACGAAATACCAATAAAATTCAATAAAAGCTCTTTGTTTCTAAAGCGTAGGATGACCTTCGAGAGAGTCACTTACCATGACGTAATCAAGATAAGCTGTCCGGTAATCAGTCCAGGAGGTGTGACAATCGGTTATGTAATTACTCCCTTCGGTTTGATAGATAATGCATGGGTTAAAGGCTTCTTTAAAAGTGTTTGCTAATTACTAGTTGATCAGTTTACCATATTTTAATCGGTCCCAGTCCGGCCTGAATTGATATGTTATTTTTATTCTGTTTCGGACCGTTTGTAATTTTCAAACTGTTACAAACGATCTACGCTGTTTCGAACTATTATGCAACATGTACACTGAGAACAGTCATCTGTAAACCTTCGAGATAGTCACTTACCGTGACGTAAACAGGATTATCGATCCAATTCAATTTCACAATCGTGTAAACTGATAGATTACCTCGGTTATGAATGAATTACCCGAGAAAATCCCATTGAATGCATGCGGTTATAATTTCATGCATCTGATTGGCTGTTATTAGGGAATTTCCATAGGTCACGTCACTGTATATTTTATAAGGCAGAAGTTTTAACTTTATTTCATTTAATTTGTCGATACTTTAGTGAAAGGGCTATGTTGACAAAACAAAGTTAACCGTACAGATAAAAGAAATGTATCTTCTGTGCGCAATCAATAATTTTCTAGTACGTACGGGTCGAACAATCTTAAGTATGAACGAGCATTGTAAACACACATGCGCGTTTATATTCGTCTGCAATTTTTGGAAAATTATGATTTGTAAAGTACTTCTACATTGACATTAACGAGCGATGACACTGTTATGCAACCATATATGCAAGGTAACCTGCAATAAACATGAAATTCGTGTATATTTGTTTTTAAAAGAGGGGGGGGGGGGGGGGGTGAAAATAATTCTGGACCGATTGAGATTTAAAAATTTCCGGAGCCCTGCTCTGGAGGCCACATTTATTGCTTCAGCAGCTTAACATTTTGTCGGAATATTCCTCTGAACGATATGTAGGTCAAGGTTGAATATGGGGCATAAACTAGGTCACTAGGCCAAATTGAAGGGAAATATTGTTAAACCTCTGGATGCTGCATTTTTAACTCGAGCATAAACTTAATCAGACCGTTTGTCTTGGTGATATATAGGCCAAGTTCGAATATTGGACATTTCTGTTGAAAAACTAGGTCACAAGGCCAAAGTGGAAGGACAATTTTGTTAACACTGTAGAAGCCACATTATTTGCTTCAGCATCTTCAAATTTGGTCAGAATGTTTGTCTTAATTAAATCTAGGCCAAGTTCGAATATAGGTCATACTGTGTTTAAAACTAGGTCACTAGGCCAAATTGAAGAAGAATATTGTTAAAACTCTAGAGGCTGCATTGTTACTTTAAGCAAGTTGAAACTTTGTCAGAATGTTTGTCTTGATGATATCTAGTCCATGTTCGATAATGGGTCATACCAGGTAAATACAAAATAGGTTACTAGGCCAAATGAAGGAGCATCTTGTTAACACTGGGGGTTGCATTTTGAATCCGTCTTGATGTGGTTTTCATTTGAAATCACTTTGCATAATTTCAGGTGAGTGATAAAAAATGTATTCTGTCTGCTTAACAGTAGAGATTTTGTACTTCCTACTTACAAGATAAAATGGACAATTTCTCCTTTTCCCACAATGTTTTCAATTTCATATCACAATTTCAATTCTGTTTTTCTAGACATTTCACTTTCTCCTTCAATAATAACATTTTCATAATGTTGCCTAGATATTTGCTGCAGATTTGTAATAAATGGGAAAAGGTCTACCCTATCCAACATACAACAAACCTACAGGAGACGACTTTGAAAACATCCGGGCGAAAAGGAGAAAAAAAATCCATAATTTAGAGTTCAATTATTGGATAAAGTTGAAAACATCGTGACAGGAGAAATTGCTAATTTTGAGCAATTTATCCATTTGTCACAATTTCTTCAAAGGTCGCTGCAGGGACATCAGAAAGCGTGTTGTGGGTAAGGGTGAACACTCTAACACATCATAATGCATGTGGGTAAGGGTTAACACTCTAACACATCAGAAAGTGTGTGAATGTGCGTAAGGGTTAACACTCTAACACATCAGAAAGCGTGTTGTGGGTAAGGGTTAACACTCTAACACATCAGAAAGTGTGTTGTGGGTAAGGGTTAACACTCTCACACATCAGAAAGCATGTTGTGGGTAAGGGTTAACAGTCTTAACACATCAGAAAGCATGTGGATAAGGGTTAACACTATATAACACATCAGAAAGCGTGTGAATGTGGGTAAGGGTTAACACTCTAACACATCAGAAAGTGTGTTGTGGGTAAGGGTTAACACTAACACATCAGAAAGTGTGTGAATGTGTGTAAGGGTTAACACTCTAACACATCAGAAAGTGTGTTGTGGGTAAGGGTGAACACTCTAACACATCAGAAAGCGTGTTGTGGGTAAGGGTTAACACTCTCTAACACATCAGAAAGTGGGTTAACACTCTAACACATCAGACAGCGGGTTAACACATCAGAAAGTGTGTGAATGTGCGTAAGGGTTAACACTCTAACACATCAGAAAGCGTGTTGTGGGTAAGGGTTAACACTCTCTAACACATCAGAAAGCATGTGAATGTGGGTAAGGGTTAACACTCTAACACATCAGAAAGCGTGTTGTGGGTAAGGGTGAACACTCTAACACATCATAATGCATGTGGGTAAGGGTTAACACTCTCTAACACATCAGAAAGCATGTGAATGTGGGTAAGGGTTAACACTCTCTAACACATCAGAAAGCATGTGAATGTGGGTAAGGGTTAACACTCTCTAACACATCAGAAAGCGTGTGAATGTGGGTAAGGGTTAACACTCTAACACATCAGGAAAAACTGTTAAACAGGCTTGAGATGTCCCTTAATTTTCAATATCTGTCTTACCAGTGGTTGGCGCTGGCCCCCCTTCATCAGTATAGCAGGCAGTCAGTGTAACAGTGTGCCAAGTGGGGGAGGGAGATATACATCGGCCATAATTGGTGATTTACTGTAAAGTGTGTTGTTCACTATTGGAGATTATTTGTTGAAGTGAGTTAACAAAAACTGTTGTGAGGAAAAGAATCCTGACTCTTTTTAACATGATATCTTATTGTGATGTTCGGAAAAAAAAATTATATACATAATTTGATGATAAAATAATTAAAAATTTAGTGATATATGAACAGCTTTTTTAAAATAATTTTGTTATACATAAACAGTTGTTTATATATAATTTTGTGACAGAATAAGAGCTTATTATATAGAACTTTGTGATATATATGAAAAGTTGTTTATATATAATTTTGTGATATATACAAACAGTTTTGATGGTGATTGTAAGTGAGGGGTGTATATACAAACAGTTTTGATGGTGATTGTGAGTGAGGGGTGTATCAAAATTATTGGAATCATACTCTTTATGCTGGAATATAAATTTCTATCAAATTTAAATCCATGAATTAGCCAGAATGATTTTATATTTTCTTGACAACAATTGATATTAATCCATAAGTTTTAAGGATAAAATAACAACATAAAAACCTATTATAGGTCAAATTAGAAATATTAAATAATATGCAATCGTTCAGATAATTTTAGAATTGGAAAAAAAATGAAATAAAAGAAATATATGAATTATAAATAGAATGTCACATATTGGGAACATAATAAAGATGTTAAGTTGAACAATGACTGCTGACCTTACATCTGAGTATATTATAACTGCTGACCTTACATCCAAGTATATTATAACTGCTGACCTTACATCCAAGTATACAATAACTGCTGACCTTACATCCGAGTATATTATAACTGCTGACCTTACATCTGAGTATATTATAACTGCTGACCTTACATCCAAGTATATTATAACTGCTGACCTTACATCTGAGTATATTATAACTGCTGACCTTACATCTGAGTATATTATAACTGCTGACCTTACATCCAAGTATATTATAACTGCTGACCTTACATCCAAGTATACAATAACTGCTGACCTTACATCTGAGTATATTATAACTGCTGACCTTACATCCAAGTATACAGTCACTTCTGACCTTACATCTGAGTATATTATAACTGCTGACCTTACATCTGAGTATATTATAACTGCTGACCTTACATCCAAGTATATTATAACTGCTGACTTCTGAGTATATTATAACTGCTGACCTTACATCCGAGTATATTTTAACTGTTGACCTTACATCCAAGTATACAATAACTGCTGACCTTACATATGAGAATACAATAACTGCTGACCTTACATCTGAGTATATTATAACTGCTTACCTTACATCCTAGTATACAATAACTGCTGACCTTACATCTGAGTATATTATAACTGCTGACCTTACATCTGAGTATATTATAACTGCTGACCTTACATCTGAGTATATTATAATTGTTGACCTTACACCCAAGTATACAATAACTGCTGACCTTACATCTGAAAATACAGTAACTGCTGACCTTACATCCAAGTATATTATAACTGCTGACCTTACATCTGAGTATATTATAACTACTGACCTTACATCTGAGTATATTATAACTGTTGACCTTACATCCAAGTATATTATAACTGCTGACCTTACATCCAAGTATACAGTCACTGCTGACCTTACATCTAAAAATACAATAACTGCTGACCTTACATCTGAGAATACAATAACTGCTGACCTTACATCCTAGTATACAATAACTGCTGACCTTACATCTGAGTATGTTATAACTGCTGACCTTACATCTGAGTATACAATAACTGCTGACCTTACATCTGAGTATACAATCTTATATCTGCCTGAATCTTAGATGATAATGAATCAGGCAAAGCTGACGTTTGACTCTTAGATGATAATGAATTATTCAATGCTGATTGAGATATGGCGGTTTGACTCTGAGATGATAATGAATTAGTCAATACTGTCTGAGATATCGCGATTTAACTCTTAAATAATCATGAATTAGTCAATGCTGACTGATATATCGCAGCTTGACTCTCAGTTGATAATTAAATAGTCAATGCTGACTGAGATATCGCAGCTTGACTCTCAGTTGATAATTAAATAATCAATGCTGACTGAGATATCGCAGCTTGATTCTTATATTATAATGAGTTAGTCAATGCTAAATTTTGATAGATTAATTATGAACTACTTGCAACATGACTTTGAAAACATCTAGGCAAAATTATGGAAAAGATAAGTGAATGTTATAATTATTGAAAAGACTTTAAAACATAGGCAAAAGTCGAAATTTCTTCATTGTTTTCAAATTGGTAGCGTATCTGACTCGTGATCTGGAGGTCACGGGTTCGATACCCGGTTGCGGCGACATTCTTTCTGGCGATGTTTTCCATTGCCTCTCACCTCTGATCTATGTGAGAAAGTAGTCAGTGGCTTCGAAAGAATGTTGTGTAAGTACTGGTGTGGGAAAGCCAGGAAAACATGGGTAGGTGCACTGACCGCCGTGATATGACCAAAGCTGTTGAAAGCGGCGTTAAACTCAAAACAAATCATTGTTTTCAAAAGTTGTTTCTTCATAATGCATTCATTTGTCAGAAAGGTTCAAGATGTTTTATTTGTTCATAACTGTTTACATGATATGATATTTTGAGAGATGGCTGGTTTGAAAACAGATTTATTTAAAGGGAATAACATTAACATCTCGATAATTAGAAGGTAGGACTTCATTAAAAAATAAAAAAAAATGAAGGGCAATGTCTACTTTTTGTGGCCATTGGGTTGACAATCGTCACAATGCTAACAGAAACATCAACAACGAATTTTTTTTACATAATCAGTTTTGAACAGCCTGTTGACTTGTTATGCAATACTGCAAACCAATTAACCTACATCCGTTAAACCGCCAAATATATAGTTCCATAAGTGATTCAGACGTGATTAGTAATAATCATGTCAGTGCTACTTTGGTACCGGCTTGATACTTAGATTTGAGATTTATCGAGATAATATCTACATAGAGTTAAAATATGTAAATATTATCTTTCTTCATGTTTGGGCAGATAATGAATATCATTGCACATTCTATCTGCCATGCAAAGTACTCTCAAAACACCTAGCCAAAATGGAAATTCCAAAAGGTTCTATAAATAGCTCACGAAACTTGTTATCGATCTTAAATCTCAATATTATAAATGCTTTATTTTGTAGTTGTTGCAATATATGAAAGCGTCTAGATGATAAGACTGGTTTACAAAAGTTTAAAGAACACGATGTCATGCAGTGTACAAGTTGGACACGTCTGTACGTTCTAGCGTCAATTAGCAATCAATGCTGAAAGTGTAGCTGAATTCAGTTGGAGATCGAGTATTATTGAATATGCCTATATATATTGATAATCTCAAGGCCTACACCGAGATACTGCTTGTTACTTTGCAGGATTTTCTACACGATCGCCACTACTGTGCCATCGGTGCTTTGATTCGACAAAGTATTAATCAAATTTAATTGGTATGTTTAATTTTATAGATTGAGACTTTCTGTGTTTACTTAGATGTTTTTCAAAGTCATCTACTTATTTTATTTTCTAAGTGGGAAAATGTTCAAACCAATGCAAAATGATTTTATGATTATGGAACAATATAAAACATTGGGTGAAAAGGAACAATTATATAAATTTTCCTATAAAGTTTGGAAAAATTGATTTACTACAGAGGTTTCAAAAGTCATCTGCTTTAAGGAAATATTATTAAAAGCTATGGCAAAAAGCCTCAAGTTCTTCACAAATTTATGCTCTCTAAATATATAACAAGATATTATCGGTCCATTACTCAGCCAAAGAATGGCAAATCTGAATGAACCATCTTGTTCCACTTTTCCCACATACAACAAATCTGCAGTATATCACTTTGAAAACGTCAAGGCAAAATATGGAAAAATCTATATTGAATTATATTTATTAATTCGAGTTAAAACCTTTATCCTTTTGCCGCAATATTTTCAAAAAGGTGTCTGCTTAGGAAGCATCAAAATATGTCTGTAAGGAAAATGTAGCTACAACTGTCTGTAAGTAAAATGTAGCTACAACTGTCTGTAAGGGAAATGTAGCTACAACTGTCTGTAAGGGAAATGTAGCTACAACTGTCTGTAAGGGAAATGTAGCTACAACTGTATGTAAGGGAAATGTAGCTACAACTATCTCTAAGGGAAATGTAGCTACAACTGTCTGTAAGGGAAATGTAGCTACAACTGTCTGTAAGGGAAATGTAGCTACAACTGTCTGTAAGGGAAATGTAGCTACAAATGTATGTAAGGGAAATGTAGCACAACTGTCTGTAAGTGAAATGTAGCTACAAATGTCTCTAAGGGAAATGTAGCTACAACTGTCTGTAAGGGAAATGTAGCACAACTGTCTGTAAGGGAAATGCAGCTACAACTGTCTGTAAGGGAAATGTAGCTACATCTGTCTGTAAGGGAAATGTAGCTACAACTGTATGTAAGGGAAATGTAGCTACAACTGTATGTAAGGGAAATGTAGCACAATTAAACCCTTTCTCACATACAACAAATCACAATTAAACCCTTTCTCACATACCTTTCTAACATACATCAAATCTTTCTCACATACCTTTCTAACATACATCAAATCTTTCTCACATACCTTTCTAACATACATCAAATCTTTCTAACATACATCAAATCTTTCTCACATACAACAAATCTGCAGAAGACTTTGAAATCATCTAGACAAAACTATGAAACATCTCTTTAAATGGAAGTATGATTATTGAATAATGTTGCAGCGGCGTCAGAAAGCATCTGTATGTGGGAAAGGGGGAAGTATATCATCTGTCAAAATCAATGTCAAACATACAAATAATATACATAGAGACCTTATCTATTTGATATTAAGGACTTTTAACCCTGTTAAACTTTTCCCACATACAGCCAATCTGCAGCACAGATATCTCCTTTTAACATACTGTTACCTGCTCTAGGTGCATCATACTGTTACCTGCTCTAGGTGCATCATACTGTTACCTGCTCTAGGTGCATCATACTGTGTCTGCATGGGGAAAAGGTCAACCGGATATCATTCTTTTTGACAAATATGCAACAGGCTACTTTTGCTACAATGTTTTCAAGCATTTTCAGTAATTATACTTTCATTGATAGATACTTACAAATGTTTGTGTTGCATGCCTTGTCGGAGACATAGAGATCTGTCTGTCCATTCTACTAGCACTCTGACATATAGATCTGTCTGTCCATTCTACTAGCACTCTGACATATAGATCTGTCTGTCCATTCTACTGGCACTCTGACATAGAGATCTGTCTGTCCATTCTACTGGCACTCTGAAATAGAGATATGTCTGTCCATTCTACTAGCACTCTGATATAGAGATCTGTCTGTCCATTCTACTAACACTCTGACATAGAGATCTGTCTGTCCATTCTACTAGCACTCTGACATAGAGATCTGTCTGTCCATTCTACTAGCACTCTGGCATATAGATCTGTCTGTCCATTCTACTGGCACTCTGACATAGAGATCTGTCTGTCCATTCTACTGGAACTTTGACATAAAGATATGTCTGTCCATTCTACTGGCCCTCTGACATAGAGATCTGTCTGTCCATTCTACTAGCACTCTGACATATAGATCTGTCTGTCCATTCTACTAGCACTCTGACATATAGATCTGTCTGTCCATTCTACTGGCACTCTGACATAGAGATCTGTCTGTCCATTCTACTGGCACTCTGAAATAGAGATATGTCTGTCCATTCTACTAGCACTCTGATATAGAGATCTGTCTGTCCATTCTACTAACACTCTGACATAGAGATCTGTCTGTCCATTCTACTAGCACTCTGACATAGAGATCTGTCTGTCCATTCTACTAGCACTCTGGCATATAGATCTGTCTGTCCATTCTACTGGCACTCTGACATAGAGATCTGTCTGTCCATTCTACTGGCACTCTGAAATAGAGATATGTATGTCCATTCTACTGGCACTCTGACATAGAGATCTGTCTGTCCATTCTACTGGCACTCTGACATAGAGATTTGTCTGTCCATTCTACTGGCACTCTGACTTATTGATCTGTCTGTCAATTCCACTGGCACTCTGACATAGAGATATGTATGTCCATTCTACTGGCACTCTGACATAGAGATCTGTCTGTCCATTCTACTGGCACTCTGACATAGAGATCTGTCTGTCCATTCTACTGGCACTCTGAAATAGAGATCTGTCTGTCCATTCTTCTGACACTCTGACATAGAGATATGTCTGTCCATTCTACTGGCACTCTGACATAGAGATCTGTCTGTCCATTCTACTGGCACTTTGACATAAAGATATGTCTGTCCATTCTACTGGCCCTCTGACATAGAGATCTGTCTGTCCATTCTACTAGCACTCTGACATATAGATATGTCTGTCCATTCTACTAGCACTCTGACATATAGATCTGTCTGTCCATTCTACTGGCACTCTGACATAGAGATATGTCTGTCCATTCTACTGGCACTCTGAAATAGAGATATGTCTGTCCATTCTACTAGCACTCTGATATAGAGATCTGTCTGTCCATTCTACTAACACTCTGACATAGAGATCTGTCTGTCCATTCTACTAGCACTCTGACATAGAGATCTGTCTGTCCATTCTACTAGCACTCTGGCATATAGATCTGTCTGTCCATTCTACTGGCACTCTGACATAGAGATCTGTCTGTCCATTCTACTGGCACTTTGACATAAAGATATGTCTGTCCATTCTACTGGCCCTCTGACATAGAGATCTGTCTGTCCATTCTACTAGCACTCTGACATATAGATATGTCTGTCCATTCTACTAGCACTCTGACATATAGATCTGTCTGTCCATTCTACTGGCACTCTGACATAGAGATCTGTCTGTCCATTCTACTGGCACTCTGAAATAGAGATATGTCTGTCCATTCTACTAGCACTCTGATATAGAGATCTGTCTGTCCATTCTACTAACACTCTGACATAGAGATCTGTCTGTCCATTCTACTAGCACTCTGACATAGAGATCTGTCTGTCCATTCTACTAGCACTCTGGCATATAGATCTGTCTGTCCATTCTACTGGCACTCTGACATAGAGATCTGTCTGTCCATTCTACTGGCACTCTGAAATAGAGATATGTATGTCCATTCTACTGGCACTCTGACATAGAGATCTGTCTGTCCATTCTACTGGCACTCTGACATAGAGATTTGTCTGTCCATTCTACTGGCACTCTGACTTATTGATCTGTCTGTCCATTCCACTGGCACTCTGACATAGAGATATGTATGTCCATTCTACTGGCACTCTGACATAGAGATCTGTCTGTCCATTCTACTGGCACTCTGACATAGAGATCTGTCTGTCCATTCTACTGGCACTCTGAAATAGAGATCTGTCTGTCCATTCTTCTGACACTCTGACATAGAGATATGTCTGTCCATTCTACTGGCACTCTGACATAGAGATATGTCTGTCCATTCTACTGGCACTCTGACATATTGATCTGTCTGTCCATTCTACTGGCACTCTGACATAGAGATCTGTCTGTCCATTCTACTGGCACTCTGACATAGAGATCTGTCTGTCCATTCTACTGGCACTCTGACTTATTGATCTGTCTGTCCATTCTACTGGCACTCTGAAATAGAGAAATGTCTGTCAATTCCACTGGCACTCGACATAAAGATATGTCTGTCCATTCTACTGGCACTCTGACATAGAGATATGTCTATTCTACTGGCACTTTGACATAAAGATCTGTCTGTCCATTATACTGGCACTCTGACATAGAGATCTGTCTGTCCATTCTACTGGCACTCTGACATAGATATATGTCTGTCCATTCTACTGGCACTCTGACATAGAGATATGTTTGTCCATTCTACTGGCACTCTGACAAAGAGATCTGTATGTCCATTCTACTGTCACTCTGACATAGAGATATGTCTGTCCATTCTACTGGCACTCTGACAGAGATCTGTCTGTCCATTCTACTGGCACTCTGACATAGAGATTTGTCTGTCCATTTTATTGGCACTCTGACATAGAGATTTGTATGTCCATTTTACTGGCACTCTGACAGAGATCTGTCTGTCCATTCTACTGGCACTCTGACATAGAGATCTGTCTGTCCATTCTACTGGCACTCTGACATAGAGATCTGTCTGTCCATTCTACTGGCACTCTGACTTATTGATCTGTCTGTCCATTCCACTGGCACTCTGACATAGAGATATGTCTGTCCATTCTATTGGCACTCTGACATAGAGATATGTCCATTCTACTGGCACTTTGACATAAAGATCTGTCTGTCCATTATACTGGCACTCTGACATAGAGATCTGTCTGTCCATTCTACTGGCACTCTGACATAGAGATTTGTCTGTCCATTATATTGGCACTCTGACAGAGATATGTCTGTCCATTCTACTGGCACTCTGAAATAGAGATCTGCCTGTCCATTCTACTGGCACTCTGACATAGAGATCTGTATGTCCATTCTACTGGCACTCTGACTTATTGATATGTCTGTCCATTCTACTGGCACTCTGACATAGAGATCTGTCTGTCCATTCTACTGGCACTCTGACATAGAGATCTGTCTGTCCATTCTACTGGCACTCTGACTTATTGATCTGTCTGTCCATTCTACTGGCACTCTGAAATAGAGAAATGTCTGTCAATTCCACTGGCACTCAACATAAAGATATGTCTGTCCATTCTACTGGCACTCTGACATAGAGATATGTCTATTCTACTGGCACTTTGACATAAAGATCTGTCTGTCCATTATACTGGCACTCTGACATAGAGATCTGTCTGTCCATTCTACTGGCACTCTGACATAGAGATTTGTCTGTCCATTATATTGGCACTCTGACAGAGATACGTCTGTCCATTCTACTAGCACTCTGAAATAGAGATCTGCCTGTCCATTCTACTGGCACTCTGACATAGAGATCTGTATGTCCATTCTACTGGCACTCTGACTTATTGATATGTCTGTCCATTCCACTGGCACTTTGACATAGAGATATGTCTGTCCATTCTACTGGCACTCTGAAATAGAGATATGCCTGTCCATTCTACTGGCACTTTGACATAAAGATATGTCTGTCCATTCTACTGGCCCTCTGACATAGAGATCTGTCTGTCCATTCTACTGGCACTCTGACATAGAGATCTGTCTGTCCATTCTACTGGCACTCTGACTTATTGATCTGTCTGTCCATTCCACTGGCACTCTGACATAGAGATATGTCTGTCCATTCTACTGGCACTCTGACATATTGATATGTCTATTCTACTGGCACTTTGACATAAAGATCTGTCTGTCCATTCTACTGGCACTCTGACATAGAGATCTGTCTGTCCATTCTACTGGCACTCTGACATAGAGATTTGTCTGTCCATTATATTGGCACTCTGACAGAGATCTGTCTGTCCATTCTACTGGCACTCTGAAATAGAGAAATGTCTGTCTATTCCACTGGCACTCTGACATAAAGATATGTCTGTCCATTCTACTGGCACTCTGACATATTGATATGTCTATTCTACTGGCACTTTGACATAGAGATCTGTCTGTCCATTCTACTGGCACTCTGACATATTGATCTGTCTGTCCATTCCACTGGCATTTTGACATATTTGCAGGCAATATATGTAGTCCTTTGACCACTCCTGTCTTATTTTCTTGTGACTTGTAATAATTGATTAATTTGATTACACCTATAATTTTATGTTCCATTTCCTGGTCTGCCTGTCATGGTGATGAAAACCTATACACCTGATAAATGCATGGACCCAGTTAATTGATTATTTTCTTATTTGGTCATTTTAACTTCCTTTGAGTGGTACACAACGTCCTTTGCATACCTACAATATAGGCAAGGTTGGAAAGGTTGGGTTAATGTTTACATATATTATGGTTTATTAATACCTACAATATAGGCAAGGTTGGAAAGGTTGAGTTAATGTTTACATATATTATGGTTTATTGAATACCTACAATAGAGGCAAGGTTGGAAAGGTTGAGTTAATGTTTACAGATATCATGGTTTATTGAATACCTACAATATAAGCAAGGTTGGAAAGGTTGAGTTAATAAAGTTATCTGTCACTCCAATAAAAACATTCCTTCAAGTCCTGTGTCCTTTTGATCCTTTCCACATACACACAAATCTGCAACAGACTAGATTGAAACAGATTATTACTAACTTGTTATGTAGCAGACACCTATGAAAGCATTGTAGGAAAAGAAAAAAACTTACTTGAGATGACCAATTTCTCTTTTTCGACAATGTTTTTGACTATTAAAAATGTATTTTCAATATTTGGTATCAAGTTACATTTTTCTCCAAAAATATTTTCAAAAGATAAAAAAATTCAAATATCCTAGCATGTAAATGGAGTTATGGGACTGGATGATCAGTATAAACATTTAAATGAGGTTATGGGACTGCATGATCAGTATAAACATTTAAATATCTGCCTGTACATGTTCTTACATTGATATCTGCCTCTATATGTTCTTACATTGATATCTGCCTGTATATGTTCTTACATTGATATCTGCCTGTACATTGTCTTACATTGATATCTGACCTCTATATGTTCTTACATTGATATTTGCCTCTATATGTTCTTACATTGATATCTGCCTCTATATGCTCTTACATTGATATATGCCTGTACATGGTCTTACATTGATATATGCCTGTACATGTTCTTACATTGATATCTGCATGTACATGTTCTCACATTGATATCTGCCTCTATATGTTCTTACATTGATATCTGCCTCTATATGCTCTTACATTGATATCTGCCTGTATATGTTCTTACATTGATATATGGTTGTATATGTTCTTACATTGATATCTGCCTGTACATGGTCTTACATTGATATCTGTCTGTACATGTTCTTACATTGATATCTGCCTGTACATGATATTACATTGATATCTGCCTGTACATTTTCTTTTCTCTATTGGTCAGTTTGTTCATTTCACTCTTAAAGTGCCTTTAAATTGTAGTGAATGTTTCTTTATCATATATTTGATAGTTTATGGCTACATCACATTTGATGCAACTTCCAACTACTTGTTATTGTCGTTTTTGAAAATAACCTGACGAAAGCTTAAACCTATGAAAATGTTATGACAAAAGGAGAAAAATGCTCTTGATGATCAATTTCTCCTATTTGTGGCAATGTTTTCAGGTGGTTTTAATTATCATTTACAAAGATTTTTGCTGAAGATTTGTTGTATATTGGAAAGGGTTAATGCCAAAATGTTGAACACATGTGTTTCAAATTTTTAGCTCACCTTTCACGAAGTGCAAGGTGAGCTATTGTGATCACATTTTGTCCGGCGTCCGTCCGGCGTGCGTCGTGCGTTGTCATAATTTGAGCTTGTTAACACTCTACGGGCTACATTTTTCATCCAATCTTCATGAAAGTTTATCAGAACGTTCATCTCCATAAAATCTTGGACAAGTTCGAAACTGGGCCATATGAGGTCAAAAACTAGTTTTACTAGGTCGAATTGAAGGGGAAATCTTGTTAACACTCTGGAGGCCACTTTCGAAGAAGAAGATTTTTTTAAGTTTTCACTATAGCCATATAAGGCAAAAATAGCCCCGCCCACCCCCGCCACCCCCGCAGGTGGCCCAATCAACATGGCGGGGCTATTTTGCCTTATATGGCTATAGTGAAAACTTAAAAAATCTTCTTCTTCGAAAGTGTCGGGCCTATTTTCAAATAATTTTGTAGAAATGTTCCTTGGGTGACCCTCTATCAGATTCCTTCAAGCCATGTTGATTGGTCAAAAAACATGGCTGCCAGGGGGGCGGGTCTATTTTGCCTTATATGGCTATAGCGAAAACTTAAAAAATCTTCTCCTCCGAAAGTGTCAGGCCGATTTTCAAATAATTGTGTAGAAATTTTCCTTGGATGACCCTCTTTCAGATTCCATCAAGCCATGTTGATTGGTAGATAAACATGGCCACCTGCGGGGGTGGCGGGGGGGGGGGCTATTTTGCCTTATATGGCTATAGTGAAAACTTAAAAAATCTTCTTCTTCGAAAGTGGCCTCCAGAGTGTTAACAAATCTTCTTCTCCAAAAGTGTCAGGCCAATTTTCAAATAATTTTGTAGAAATGTTCTTTAAGTGACCCACTTTCAGATTCCTGCAAGCCATGTTGATTGGTCAAAAAACATGGCCGCCAGTGGACAGGGCTATTTTGCATTATATGGCTATAGTGAAAACTTAAAAAATCTCCTCCTCCAAAAGTGTCAGGCTGATTTTCAAATAATTTTGTAGAAATGTTCCTAGGGTGACCCTCTATCAGATTCCTTCAAGCCAACTTGATTGGTCAGAAACTATGGCCACCAGGGGCGGGGCTTATATAGTTAAATTGAAAAAAAAAAATCAGGTGAGCGATCCAGGGCCATCATGGCCCTCTTGTTAATTTCAGCATGATGAAACTTTATCAGAATGTTTTTCTTGATATTATGTAGGCCAAGTTCGAATATGGGTGATGCTGGGTCAAAAACTAGGTCACTAGATCAAATTGAAGGAAATTCTTGTGAACACTTTGGATGCCACATGTTTTGCTTCAGCAGCTTGAAATTTGGTCAGAATGTTTGTCGGAATTATATCTAGGTCAAGTTCGAATATGGGTCATATTGGATCAGAAACAAGGTCAATAAAGGAAAATATTGTTCAAACTCCGGAGGCCGCATTTTTACTTTGAGCAAGTTGAAACTTTGTCAGAATGTTGTCTTGATGATATCTAGTCCATGTTGGAATATGGGTCATATCAGGTAAAAAAATATAGATCACTAGGCCAAATGAAGGAAAATATTGTTAACACTGTGGAGGTTGCATTCAGAATAATTGTCTTGATGTGTTTTGCATTGCAGTACATTGTATAATTAAGGTGAGCGATCCAGGGCCATCATGGCCCTCTTGTTTATCCATATGAAAGATGATTGAATCCACATCAAACTGGCCACCTTTCTGGTGCTTAGACAATACTAGCCTTTGAAGCAACTCTTATATAGCCTCCTGTTGTTCCATAGAAGTACCTTTTACCATTTCCCACATACAACAGATCTGTAGCAAACAACTTATTGAAAAGTGTTTAGAACTTTATGGCAAAAGAAGACATATTGCAAAATCAGCAATTTCTCGTTTTGTCAAAAAATATTTAAAAGTGGTATCAATATGTTTTTGCAAATGGCTAAGGGTTAACTTGTAAAAAATATGAATTGCGTTCATCGTTTTTAAAGAGTGAGTGTGGTTCATGTACATGTTCTTACTCAATTAAACCTTTCTCTGATGAATATAGTTGATTAGTGTAAAAGAGTGAGTAAGCCTTTCTCTGATGAATATAGTTGATTGGTGTAAAAGAGTGAGTAAGCCTTTCTCTGATGAATATAGTTGATTAGTGTAAAAGAGTGAGTAAGGTTGTTTCACAATTAAACCTTTCTCTGATGAATGTATCCCTGTGGTCGAGTGGTTAGCATCGGGGATTCAATCCCCAGTCGCGGCACTACGGTCATAATGTTGTGCCCTTGGGCAAGGCACATTTTCTAGCCTAGTACTGGTTTGATTACCTAGGGATCATGAATAAGTGAACCGTTGCCTTGATATAACTTAAATAATGTTGAAAGCAGCTTAAAACCCTAATTAAACAATTCTCTGATGAATACAGTTGATTGGTGTTAAAGAGTTTTAGATGCTCCCAAATTTGTCTGCATGTGGGATTACAGATGTTGTATGCACACAAATCTATACCAATCAAATTAAACATTTGGCATGAAAATCTGACTGCCAGCTGCGCCCTAATTATGTATACATGCATCAATGCTATAACGACTGCATGATGATGGAAATGTTTTAACCCTTTTCCACAAACAGATGCTTTTTCTGAAACTTGAAGCAAGCAACTTTTGAAAACATTGTGACAATAACAGAAATTGCTCACCCTGAGCAATTTCTCTTTTTGCTTCAATATTTTTAATGCTATTCAAAAATTACGCTTGCATTGATAGAGAAATCCAATAATTTTAATTTAAACGTTTTCATTCAGTCGTCTTCTGCAAATTTGTTGTAAGTGAGAAAGGGTTAACCATGTATCTTAAAGAATAGTTTCCTGGGGGTAAAAAATATAACATCTGCAAAATTGAAAGAAAGATTTAATACAGGGTTGTAAACACTGAGTAAATTAATCCTTTTAACACAGGTAGGCACAAATATAACAAATCTGATGAGACTACTTTTAACAGATGTAGGCACAAATATAACAAATCTGTGAAACTAATTATTGAATAGTGTTGAAAACATTGTCGCAAAAGAATACATTTCTCATTATTAGCAATGTTTTTAAAACCTGTTTTCAACTTTTTAGCTCACCTGAGCTTTGCTCAAGGTGAGTTATTGTGATCGCCTTTTGTCTGGCGTCCGTCGTGCGTCAACTTCTTCTCCTCAGAAACCAGTGGGTGAATTGGGATGAAACTTCACAAAAAGCATCCTCTCAATGACCTCACAAGATTTCCTTCAAATTGTTGGGATCCATGCAGAATTCTGGTTTCCATGGCAACGAAATGAAAACAACTTCAAAAATCTTCTCCTCCGAAAGTGTCAGGCCTATTTTCAAATAATTTTGTAGAAATGTTCCTTGGATGACCCCCTATCTGATTCCATGAAGCCATATTGATTGGTCGAAAAACATCGCCGCCAGGGGGGGGGGGGGGGGGGGGGGGGGGGCGGGGCTATTTTGCCTTATATGGCTATAGTGAAAGCTTAAAAAATCTTCTCCTCCGAAAGTGTCAGGCCGATTTTCAAATAATTTTGTGGAAATGTTCCTTGGATGACCCTCTATCAGATTCCTTCAAGCCAAGATGATTGGTCGAAAAACATGGCCGCCAGGGGGGTGGGGCTATTTTGCCTCATGGCTATAGTGAAAGCTTAAAAAATCTTCTCCTCCAAAAGTGTCTGGCTGATTTTCAAATAATTTTGTAGAAATGTTCCTAGGGTGACCATCTATCAGATTCCTTCAAGCCAAGTTGATTGGTCAGAAACTATGGCCGCCAGGGGGCGGGGCTTATATAGCTTTAGTGAAAAAACAAAAATCAGGTGAGCTATTCCAGGGCCATCATGGCCCTCTTGTTTCAGTTATTACACTTGCATTTATAGAGGTTTTTCATGTGTTTGCATAGATGTTTTCGAAGTCTGCTGCAGATTTGTTGTATGGGGAAAAGCATTCATCTTCTTGAAAATATAATGTTGTATTGCGAGAAATTTCTCCTTTTGCCACTGTGTTCGTTTACAAGGGTTTTTAGCTCACCTGAGCTTTGCTCAAGGTGAGTTATTGTGATCGCCTTTTGTCCGGCGTCCGTCGTGCGTCGTGCGTCGTGCGTCAACTTCTTCTCCTCAGTAACCAGTGGGTCAATTTGGATGAAACTTCACAGAAAGCATCCTCTCAATGACCTCACCAGAATTCCTTCAAATTTTTGGGATCCATGCAAAATTCTGGTTTCCATGGCAACGAAACTGAAAAAACTTCAAAATTCTTCTTCTCCCAAACTGGTTGGCAGATTTTCAAATAATTTTGTAGAAATGTTCCTTAGATGACCCTCTATCAGATTCCTTCAAGCCATGTTGATTGGTCGAAAAACATGGCCGCCAGGGGGGGCGGGGCTATTTTGCCTTATATGGCTATAGTGAAAACTTAAAAAATCTTCTCCTCCGAAAGTGTCAGGCCGATTTTCAAATAATTTTGTAGAAATGTTCCTTGGGTGACCCTCTATCAGATTCCTTCAAGCCATGTTGATTGGTCGAAAAACATGGCCGCCAGGGCGGGGCTATTTTGCCTTATATGGCTATAGTGCAAACTTAAAAAATCTTCTCCTCCGAAAGTGTGTGGCTGATTTTCAAATAATTTTGTAAAAACGTTCCTTGGATGACCCTCTATCAGATTCCTTCAAGCCATGTTGATTGGTCGAAAAACATGGCCGCCAGGGGGGCGGGGCTATTTTGCCTTATATGGCTATAGTGAAAACTTAAAAAATCTTCTTCTCCGAAAGTGTCAGACCGATTTTCAAATAATTTTGTAGAAATGTTCCTTGGATGACCCACTTTCAGATTCCTTCAAGCCATGTTGATTGGTAAAAAAACATGGCCGCCAGTGGGCAGGGCTATTTTGCCTTATATGGCTATAGTGAAAACTTAAAACATCTTCTCCTCCAAAAGTGTCTGGCCGATTTTCAAATAATTTTGTAGAAATGTTCCTAGGGTGACCCTCTATCAGATTCCTTCAATCCATGTTGATTGGTCGGAAACTATGGCTGCCAGGGGGCGGGGCTTATATAGCTAAAGTGAAAAAAAAATATTAGGTGAGCGATTCCAGGGCCATCATGGCCCTCTTGTCTATATTTTTGTCGATATTTGTCAATTTGATTCATAGATGCAAAGCTTTAAGAACATTCTAAAGTATCACATTTCTGAAATTATGTTACTTTGAGAATTGGAGGTAAATCTGCAGCAGAGATGTGAGCAGAGTTGTAAACATTCTAACAACAAAAGGTGAAATTGATCATAATGATTCAATGGTTTCAATGGTTTCAATGGTCATCTGCTGTAGATGCGTCAAACTTGCTTCTGAATATGTGACAGGATTAAGTTATCATCAATCTACTGATTGAATCCTTGATAACGGTTATTATGGGGGAGCACCCTTGGGCTAGGCATTTGTCCAAGCCTAGTACTGGTTAGATACCCAGGGATAACCCTTTTCAAAATACAACAACTTTGTAAACAATTTGGAAAGATTATGAAAAATCGCTGTGAATGAAAGTATAATTATTGAAAAGAAAAGAAACATTGCCGCATTGTTTACAAAAGTTGTCTGCTGCAAATTGCTCAAAATGCGTCTGCAGGTGGGAAAGTGTTAACAGATGCATTTTGTACTTATAATTTCAACCCTTTCCAACAAACAACACTGTCTTTCAACTCAATAGAGATTTTCCATATTAGGTCAGGAGATCTACTGCAGATTTGTTGTATGTGGGAAAGGGTTAAATAAATTATTAAGCTTTGAGAGTATCTGGAAGTGGTTGTATGTGGGAAAGGGTTAAATCAATTATTAAGCTTGAGAGTATCTGGAAGTTGTATGTGGGAAAGGGTTAAATCAATTATTAAGCTTGAGAGTATCTGGAAGTTGTATGTGGGAAAGGGTTAAATCAATTATTAAGCTTTGAGAGTATCTGGAAGTTGTATGTGGGAAAGGGTTAAATCAATTATTAAGCTTTGAGAGTATCTGGAAGTGGTTGTATGTGGGAAACAGTATGAGCAATTTCTCCTTTTACCATAATGTTTTCAAGTCTTCTTCTGCGGATGTGTCAAAAAGCGTCTGTATGCGGGAAAGTGTTAATGATGTGTATTTCTGGAATAAGATCGGAAGTTACAGTGTTGTTGTTGTCAATGGACCATGCCGAATAGTGTGTCCATGATGGTGGTAATTATGGTAAACAGAGTGAAGTGGTAATTATGGTAAACAGAGTGAAGAGTGAACCAAATTATGAGTCATGGGAACAAACAAAAATCTTCTTTTAAAATGATCATTCATCACAATGTATTTAAAATGATCATTCATCACAATGTATTTAAAATGATCATTCATCACAAGGTTTTTAAAATGATCATTCATCACAATGTATTTAAAATGATCATTCATCACAAGGTTTTAGAATTATCATTCATTACAATGTATTTAAAAATTATCATTCATCACAATGTATTTCAAATGATCATTCATTACAATGTTTTAGTATTTTCATTCATCTCAATGCATTTAAAATTGTCATTCATCACAATGTATATTAAATTATCATTCATCACAATGTTTTAGAAAGATCATTCTTTAAAATGATCATTCATCACAATGTTTTAGAATGATCATTCATCACAATGTTTTTAAAATTATCATTCATTACAATGTTTTAGTATTGTCATTCATCTCAATGTTTTAAAATTATCATTTCTGAATATTTTATAGAAATTACTTGGAAATTCCTCTATGAGATTTAAAATTGTGTTGAAAGCTTCATTAACCCTTTCCCACCTATAGACACATATTGATGCGTTTGCAGCAGACGACTTTCAAAACATTGTGCAAATTTAATGAGCAAAATCTTCTTTTAATAGAGATTTTCCATTTATTTGCCAACATTTGTTCAGGGTCGTCTACTGCAGGATGTACTGTATGTGGGCAAGGGTCGTCTACTGCAGGATGTACTGTATGTGGGCGAGGGTTGTCTGCTGCAGGATGTGCTGTATGTGGGCGAGGGTCGTCTGCTGCAGGATGTACTGTATGTGGGCGAGGGTCGTCTGCTGCAGGATGTACTGTATGTGGGCGAGGGTCGTCTGCTGCAGGATGTACTGTATGTGGGCGAGGGTCGTCTGCTGCAGGATGTACTGTATGTGGGCGAGGGTCGTCTGCTGCAGGATGTACTTTATGTGGGCGAGGGTCGTCTGCTGCAGGATGTACTGTATGTGGGCGAGGGTCGTCTGCTGCAGGATGTACTGTATGTGGGCGAGGGTCGTCTGCTGCAGGATGTACTGTATGTGGGCGAGGGTTGTCTGCTGCAGGATGTACTGTATGTGGGCGAGGGTCGTCTGCTGCAGGATGTACTGTATGTGGGCGAGGGTCGTCTGCTGCAGGATGTACTGTATGTGGGCGAGGGTCGTCTGCTGCAGGATGTACTGTATGTGGGCGAGGGTCGTCTGCTGCAGGATGTACTGTATGTGGGCGAGGGTCGTCTGCTGCAGGATGTACTGTATGTGGGCGAGGGTCGTCTGCTGCAGGATGTACTGTATGTGGGCGAGGGTCGTCTGCTGCAGGATGTACTGTATGTGGGCGAGGGTCGTCTGCTGAAGGATGTACCATATGTGTGTAAGGGTCGTCTGCTGCAGGATGTACCATATGTGCGCAAGGGTTAAACACTACTCAAACAATTTTGGGTTTAAATCAGCAGGTGCCTGAATGTCTCAATTTGTAAACTGATCAGAAGGAATTTTGTTGATTAGTATAGTCATTAACCCTTTCCCATATTGAACAAATCTGACAACTTTGAATCTTTTGAGATTATGGACATTTTTTATGAATGAAAGTCTATTTGAATAGAGATTAAAATATTATAGCATAAGCAGAAATTGCTCATTGTGTAAAATTTATAGGTTTTCCTATCCTTAATCAAAACCCCAAGCTTAAGGTCACCTCAAGCTTACTGTGAGTCCCAATCATAATAAGCTTGTGACTAACTTAATTAAGAAATCTTAACTTTCAGCATGCACAACATTATTAAGATTGCACAAGGTTACAAGGTTGCTTACGGGAGAACTATCCACAAGTTTAATTTCCTTGCGTGCACCAGCAAGCATAATTTTCTAGGACTGCAATCTTAATAAGACTTCAGTGATCTTGAGCAAATTTAAGCCGTCTATGCGAAATTCAGTTCTTATGTTTAGGACCTGTTCAAGAATTGTACTAGAACATTATGGACAGTTATAGATGGCTGTTCAAGAACATTTGTGCTTGAACTGTGCAAGAACACTGTTTAAGAACAGTTCTTGAATGTTTTAAGAACATCCTAAAGTTCTTAAAATGGTCTTGAACATTATAAGAACGGTTCATGAACTTGAATGTTCTTAAAATAATCAACTACGTTCTTGATAAAATTTCAAGAACAGCATATGAGCAGTTTAGGAACTCTTAGTGATTAATATGTTCTACAACTGTTCTTGAAATTATTATTAGAACAACTGAAGAACTGTTCAAGAACTCCAGAACATCAGTTCAAACTGTTATTGTTCTTAAAATGGTCTACAAATCATTTCAAGAACAACTTTAGATCCTTTTAGGCACATTTCAAATTTAAATATGTTCAACTTCTGTTCCTGAAATTAGTATAAGAACAAGTGAAGAACTATTTAGGAACTGTTAAATGTTTTTAAAATAATCTAAAAACAATCTAGAAGTCATTAAACATTTTCCTGTAACAATCTGCTATTATTCTTAAAATTATTGTTTGCTTTATTTCAAGCATTTACTTTATAATACTGTTCTTGAAGCTATATATAAATTAACAATGACTCAAGTATGTGCTATTAATAGTAACAACAACAACAACAACAACCGGAAACTGCCAGTTACAACAACGACAACAAAAACCGGAAACTGCTAGTTTTTAAAATGGACGCTTACCATGTGGCAGTTTTGAGGTTAGGCTTATTTTTTTACAAAATACGCAGTTATCAAGGATTTTCATCAAACTTTATGTTCATATATATAGTCACTCGTAAATAACTTTTCTGCACACCCTAAAGGTAAATCAAGATAGAATTAACATTACATGGAGCTAAACACTATGATCTGACTCAGAAATGACAATGACAACAACTTGGTTTACAAAACTTGACAGGTAAACTATTATTAATAACTGTTTTTTCAGTGATTTTAAGTGAAAATATACAATGAAATGACAACTTTAACACAAGAAGAACAGCCATGAAGTTCTAATTTAAGACACTTTAAATGTATTCTTATACAGTATGCAGGCTTGTGCCTAAAGTAAATTTTAGATTTCAGGCCCTATTTGTATTGATATGATTCTTCCAATGTTTGTGACATGGGTAATTTGAGATATTCTAGTGTTCTAAAACATTCAGGAGCAATATTTGAAATGTTGTTCAAGAACATTTCCTGAACATTTCATTATGTTTTTGAACAACAGTTCTAAGAGTGTTCTAGAATTGTTCATGGTTATTTTAAGAAGATTGAAAATGTCAGTTCAAGAATAGTTCCATATATGTTCTTGCAAACTAATTCAAGAACATTTACTGAACAGTTCATGATGAGTTCTAGAAGTGTTCTTGAACAATTCATGTACAGTCACTCTTAAACTGTTCTAGAACTATTCTTGGTTATTTTAAGAAATGTTAAATGAGACAAATTTCAATGTCAGTTCAAGAATAGTTCCAGATATGTTCTTGCACAATAATTCAAGAAGTGTTCTAGAACCTTCAAGAACAGTTCAAGAATTTATGTTCAACAATCAGTTTTTGATTTGTTCTTGAACAATTGTTCAAGAACCTTTTAAGAACCAATTTGTTTTTGAAATTTGTCTCATTTAACATTTCTTAAAATGTACTTAAAGTGTTCTTGAACATTTTATAAGCAGTTCAGGTGCAGGTGAATTGTTCTTGAATTGTTCTACACATTTTTGCAGGGGCGCGAACTTGTCAAGAGCTTTCTGCAAATTAGTATATTGATTTAGGATGTAATGCATAATTAACAGATTAAGATGCTGTTCACCCTTTCTCAAATGTAGACACAATCTAATGCATCTGAGACTTTTGAAAACATTGTGACAAACTGAGAAACAATGATTTCAACCCCTTTAATAACCCCTTTAAATAAACTTTGTTTTCTGTCAGTTTGCCAAGTTGTTTTCACAGTTGTCTGCTGTAGAATTCTTGTGCAGTAAGCAGGAAATGGTAAATTGTGATTCCTTTACATAACATTACCAAGAAGAGAAATTTCCTCCAGTTTCCAACATATTTCCTCTTTTTTCTCTCAGAAATTTTCGAACCAGCCACCTTAAAAGTAAACGGAAAACATAATTGTTTGCCCCAATACTTTCAAAAGTCTTCTGCTGCAGAGGCATCAGAAAGCATCTGTTTGTGGGAAGGGGTTTAAACAACTTGATAAAAATATAAAAGATCTCTTTAAATGAATGTATAACTTAAATAGAAAAGTCTCATTATGAAAGTTTCTCCTTTTGCCACAGTGTTTTCAAAATCCATCTGCTGCAGATGCTTACAAAATGTTTCTACATGTGTGAAAGGGTTAATCCTTTACCTCAAAGTGATGCAGCTTGATGCCTGTGCAGCAGACAAATTAAATAAACATTGTGTCAAAAGGATAAATTGCTGATGATGAGCAATTTCTCCATTAGATAAAATGTTTTCATTTACAGAGATTATTCCTGTTTTTGCCTAGATGTTTTCAAAATCGTCTGCTGCAGATTTGCTGTTTGTGTGAAAGGATATTAATAAAGATATCCAGTGTTTCTCTTTGATTGGTGCCAATGTGAATAACAGCTTGAAAACTGTGTAAGCCAGATTATATGGGTGTTTTAGATCATATTCTTAGATAACATAGTTTTGCAGAAATTCATGGAACTTTGAGCCTAGTTTCATGTAATGTAGACACATTGTGACACATCTGTAACAGTCGATTGAAGCACATCTTTAATAGTCGACTGACACATTGTGACACATCTTTAATAGTCGACTGACACATTGTGACACAACTGTAATAGTTGACTGATGCATTGTGACACATCTTTAATAGTCGACTGACACATTGTGACACATCTGTAATAGTCGACTTTTTCAAACATTGTTTATCAAGACTGTTTAATTTTAAACTCTCATTTAGAGATGTTCTTTATAGTCGTCTGCTGCAGATTTGTTTTTTGCAATATTGTTTTCATCTCTATTCATTCATTAAACCTTTCATTAATGGAGATTTTTCAACATGTTTAAGTCATGTACTGCAGATTGAATGTATGTGGGAAAGGGGGTTAAAATTAGGGCTGTAACGATACATTTGAATATTCGATATAACCGAATACTGGTCTGTACAATACATATTCGTTATTCGCATCATCCAGAAATGAATATTTACGAATAAAACTAAAAGCTGTATGATTTAAACTAAATTCAATGTAATTGAACTACAAACATAACAAACCTTTTGTCACACTTGCAAACCTCTTTTGTTTCATAGCGCATTCGGCACTATATTTAAATAGTACCCCATCCATAACAGCTGACCACTGATTTTGCGACGTTTAAAATGTGTTTTGAATGAATTTTGAATTACAATTCGATTGAAAATAGAGAATTCCCATTTAATGACAACCAAAACCCATCAACAAAAAATGCCGAACCACATGGAAATTTAAATTATTGAATCTCCGGCCAAATATACGTCACTTGTATTTAAACATTTAGGATTTCCGAAAGGGTTCAAGGAAGACATTCAATCTCACACTATGACATCGGGTTAAACTAGTAAAACGCTACATAAAATTCATAATTTCCTCCCTTGCTTATGCCTGTTATAAAATCAAAGTAATGAAAGTATTTAAGTTGATATTCTTTTGAGGATCACAAGCATGTCTACTAAAGACTAGAAAACGTTATTTAAATACTACATGTATTGTATTGAAACTTTCTACAACCCTACCAAACTATCACACCTATGTAAATTATCAAGTTAGATAAATCTATCCTGCATTTTATGCAAGTTATGACCCTTTTTGTGTCACACTGTGTAGCATGATAGGCACTTAGGGATTACTTTTTGTGTCACCTGCGTAGCATGGTAGGCACTTAGGGATTACTTTTTTTTTGTCCGGCGTCTGTCCGTCCGTCCGTCACACTTTTTCGTCACGTTTTCGAATAACTTTTTTTCTACTCAAAGGATTACATTGAAACTTCTGACAATAGTTTATATCAATGTGTGTAATTGGTTCACAAAAGGGGGATAATCCAAATATTTTTATACCCTTTTCTGTCAAAAATTAAAATTTTCTGACAAGGCCCCGGCAGGTGACACACAATGCTCCATTCTAGTTTTTTTTGTCCAGCGTCTGTCCGTCACACTTTTTCGTCACACTTTCAATGAGCAAGTGCAGGTGACACATGTGCTCCGCGGAGCACTCCATTCTAGTTTTACTTAGAAATTCTGGTTAAAGTTTTGCGTGCAACTAAATTAAGAGTCCATATCTCAGTATTTACTGGATGCATTGCATTGAAAGTTTCTACAACCTTACCCAACTACCACACCTATGTAGACTATCAAGTAAGATAATTTTATGCAAGTTATGGCCTTTTTTTACTTAGAAATTCTGGTTAAAGTTTTGCGTGCAACTACATTAAGAGACAATATCTTAGTAACAACTTTATGCATTGCATTGAAACTTTGGACAAACGTTCCCAACCATCACACCTATGTAAAGAATCAAGTATGATAACTCTATCCAGTATATTTTGCAAATTATGGCCCTTTTTATACCTAGAAATTTGGTTAAAGTTTTGCATGCAACTACATTAAGAGTCGATATCCTAGTACTTACTTGATGCATTGCTTTGAAACTTTATACATTAACCCTACCCAACTATCCCACCTATGTTGATTATCAGGTTAAATAACTCTAACCTGCATTTTATGCAAGTTATGGCCCTTTTTGGACTTAGAAATTGTGGTTTAAGTTTTGCGACCAACTACATTAAAAGTCCATTATCTCAGTAACTACTTGAAGCATTGTATTGAAATTTTATACAACCTAATTTCACCACTATATACACACCCAATTAAGATAACTCTATCTTGAGTATATGATGCAAATTGTTGCCCTTTTTAGCTCGACTTTTCGAAGAAAAGGCTAGCAATACTACTCGCCCCGGCGTCGGTGTTGGTGTCACACCTTGGTTAAGTTTTTTGTACAGTTTTAAGTTTTTTGTACAGATATTGCTTTGGAACTTACAACACTTATTCACCATCATTACCTCCATCAACAGACAAGAGTACATAACTCTGTCAAGATTTTTGTAAGAATTATGGCCCTTTTTCCACTTAGATTTTTTAAGTTTTTATTACCAATTTACTTTTTAGCTCACCGTCGCCCGTTGTTCGTCGTTCGTCGTCCGTCGTCAACATTTGCTTGTTAACACTCTAGAGGCAACATTTTGCATCCAATCTTTATCAAATCTAGGCCAAGTTCAAATATGGGTATTGTCGGGTCAAAAACTAGGTCACTAGGCCAAATTTAAGGAAAATCTTGTTAACACTCTTGAAGCCGCTTTTTTGCTTGAGCATGTTGAAACTTTGTCAGAATGTTTGTCTTAGTGATATCTAGGCCAAGTTCGAATATAGGTCATGTCGGGTCAAAAACTAGGTCACTAGGCGAAATTGAAGGAAAATCTTATTAACACTCTGGAAGCCACATTTTAG
Organism: Serripes groenlandicus; assembly: GCA_031761405.1. NCBI lineage: Eukaryota > Metazoa > Mollusca > Bivalvia > Cardiida > Cardiidae > Serripes > Serripes groenlandicus. Next base: position 618,151 of record JASEVX010000012.1, on the reverse strand, counting down.
GCTTGAGCATGTTGAAACTATGTTGGCAAATTTGACTTAGTGATATCTAGGTCAAGTTCGAATATGGGTCATGTCGGGTAAAAAACTAGGTCACAAGGCCAAATTTAAGGAAAATCTTGTTAACACTCTGGAAGCCACATTTTTGGCATGAGCATGTTGAAACTTTGTCAGAATATTTGTCTAAGTAATAGCTAGGCCAAGTTCGAATATGAGTCATGTCAGGTCAAAAACTAGGTCACTAGGCCAAATTAAGGAAAATCTTGTTAACACTCTTGAAGCCGCATTTTAAACTTGAGCATGTTGAAACTTTATCAGAAAGTTTGTCCTGATGATATCTAGGCCAAGTTCGAATTTGGGTCATGTCATGTCAAAAACTAGGTCACTAGGCCAAATGTAAGGGAAATCTTGTTAACAGTCTGGAAGCCACATGTTTGGCTTGAGCATGCTGAAACTTTGTCAGAATATTAAATTTTGTCTTGATGATATCTAGGGTAAGTTCGAATATGGGATATTAAAAGAATTTAATTCCATCGAGAACTTTGGTTGCTGCGGCATCAGAAAAGGGGAAAATTTCCAAATCTTAAAAAATCTTCTTGTCCAAAAAGCACTGGCTCGATTTGAAAATTATTTTGAAGATTGTTCAAATATTTCCGATCCGTTGAAAAACATGGCACAAATGTTCCTTGGGTGACCTTCTTCCAAGGTTATTCAAATAAATCAGATCCATTGAAAAACATGGCCACCAGGGGGGTTGCTTGTTTTCCTTATATGTATAGAGTAAAAACTTTGAAAACTATTGAAGTTCTATTAAATCAGGTGAGCGATATAGGGCCATCATGGCCCTCTTGTTTACTTAGAATTTTGGTAAAGTCTTTTGTACCAATTCCATTTTTTTCAAGACCATTACAGATATGTATTCGAAACTTACAACACTTATTCACCATTCCCCATCATTACTTCTATCAACAGATGAGAGTACATAACTCTGTCAAGATTTTTGTAAGAATTATGGCCCTTTTTCGACTTAGAATTTCGGTTAAGTTTTTTGTACCAATTTACTTTTTTCAAAACCATTACAGATATTGCTTGAAACTTACAACACTTTTTCACCATCATTACCTCCAGCAACAGACAAGAGTACATAACTCTGTCAATGTTTTTGTAAGAATTATGGCCATTTTTCGCCTTAGAATTTTGGTTAAGTTTTTCATACCACCCTACTTTTTTCAAAACCATTAGTGATTTAGCTTATATACTTACAATACTTATTTATCATCATTACCTCCATCAACAGACAAGGTTACATAACTCTGTCAAGTTTTGTTTAAGAATTATGGCCCTTTTTCGATTTATAATTTTGGTTAAGTTATTCATACCAAATCATTTTTTTTCAAAACAATTGGAGATATAGCTTAAACACTTACAAAAATCTTTTAACTATCATTACCTCCACCAACAGCCAAGAGTGCATATTTCAGTAAAGGTTTTTGTAAGAATTATGACTCTTTTTCGACTATTGCCCAAAAAAGTTTTGTTTTATTGGCAAGCACAAAAAAGTCGAGCAATACTGTCCTCCGACAGCTCTTGTTTTACTTAGAAATTATGATTAAAGGTTTGCGTGCAATTACATTAAGAGTCCATATCTTCGTAACTACTTGATGCATTCCATTGAAACGTTATACAACCTTTCCCAACCGTCACACCTATGAAAGTAATCAAGTTAAATAACTCTATCCTGCATATAATGCAAATTATCACCCTTTATGAATCTCTGGTTAATGTTTTGCATGCAACTACATTAGAGTCCATATCTCAGTAACGTAAATAAGCAGGGGAATAATCGAGCGCGCTATCCTCCTCCGACAGCTCTTGTAAAAAATAGTTGTTGAATGAAATTGCTCACAATAATAAAATGGATAAACTACAACCTTAACACTACCCCATTGTTAATTCTTCACAACAACTCAAATGTTTTCATTTCATGTTTCCTGTTTTCTATCCAATTATGTACTGTTTTCCTCTTCTTTAACCATTTCCATGTAACGAATTTTGATGCATCAGACATCCCTTGAAAGCAATTGCTTCTTTTGAAACAATGTCTTCAACTCTATAAAATAAGTAGTTTCATTAAGAGATATTTTTAACATTCTTTACTACAATTGTTTTCAAAGTCATATCCTACATATTTGTTGTATGTGGGAAGAGGTTTAAGAGTGAGCACTAAAGAAAGTTAATTATTTCATAGAGCAGGATTATAAATTGTGTAACCTCACAAGATCAGTATCTAGCAGATCCACTAAATTGCTAACTTTTTTCCAAGAAATTTTACTGTGGCATTATTGTTCATGGGGTAGTTATAGAATAGTCGTTGCTTTCATAAGGCCCAATGGGATATAAAACCTTGTTGATCTGTTTGGCTTGATGTCAAAGCCTACGTATGTTGTCCCACATTCCTGGTGAGTGTTCACCTGAAAATCAACTATTTTCTACATAGGACAAATCGGCACCAGACAACTTTGAAAGCAACTAGATGAAAATGTGAAATATCTCAGTAAAGTGAATGTTATTTTGTAAATACCTCAGTAGAGTGAGTGTTATTTTGTAAATACCTCAGTAAAGTGAGTGTTATTTTGTAAATACCTCAGTAAAGTGAGTGTTATTTTGTATATACCTCAGTAAATTAAGCGTTATTTTGTAAATACCTCAGTAAAGTGAGAATGTTATTTTGTAAATACCTCAGTAAAGTGAGTGTTATTTTGTAAATACCTCAGTAAAGTGAGTGTTCTTTTGTATATACCTCAGTAAAGTGAGTGATATTTTGTATATATCTCAGTAAATTAAGCATTATTTTGTAAATACCTCAGTATATAAAGTGAGTGTTATTTTGTAAATACCTCAGTAAAGTGAGAATGTTATTTTGTAAATACCTCAGTAAAGTGAGAATGTTATTTTGTAAATACCTCAGTAAAGTGAGTGTTATTTTGTAATAAAGTTGGAAACATGGCAATAGCATTTTACACATCTTCAATAGACAACTTTTGAAAACATTGTGGCAATTTCTCCTTTTGTTTCAATATTTTCAACTATTCAATAATTGCACTTCTATGTATAGAAAAGTTTCCTTATTTTTTGCTTTGAGGTTTTAAAAATCATCTGTTGCAGTTTGGTTGAATGAGGGAAATGGTTAGCTGTTCCATAATGGTTGAAACTACCAAGGGAAGAAGTATTAACGACTTTACCTGTGAAATCACATCTGTTCAAATGCATTAAAATATTTGTTTTACCTTGCTAATTATTGTCAGATTTCTTTGTCAAGAAATAGCTTATGACAAAATTCTCCTTTTGACACAATGTTTTAAAAATTAATCTGCTGCAGATTGGTCTTAATGAAGTAGACAACTTGTGAAAATATTGTGGCAAAAGGACAGATATGGAAAATCTCTACAAATGAAAGAATAATTTATCACAATGTTTTCAAAAATTGTCCGCCACAGATGTGTAAAAATGTGTCTGAAAGTTAGACAGATTAGTTAAAAGTCTGCTGTATTTGGGAAAGTCTGTGTAAAAATTAGTCTGAAAGTTAGACAGATTGGTTAAAAGTCTGCTGTATTTGGGAAAGTCTGTGTAAAAATGCGTCTGAAAGTTAGACAGATTGGTTAAAAGTCTGCTGTATTTGGGAAAGTCTGTGTAAAAAAAAGTTAGACAGATTGGTTAAAAGTCTGCTGTATTTGGGAAAGTCTGTGTAAAAAAAAGTTAGACAGATTGGTTAAAAGTCTGCTGTATTTGGGAAAGTCTGTGTAATAAAAGTTAGACAGATTGGTTAAAAGTCTGCTGTATTTGGGAAAGTCTGTGTAATAAAAGTTAGACAGATTGGTTAAAAGTCTGCTGTATTTGGGAAAGTCTGTGTAAAAAAAGTTAGACAGATTGGTTAAGTCTGCTGTATTTGGGAAAGTCTTGTGTAAAAAAAGTTAGACAGATTGGTTAAAAGTCTGCTGTATTTGGGAAAGTCTGTGTAAAAAAAGTTAGACAGATTGGTTAAAAGTCTGCTGTATTTGGGAAAGTCTGTGTAAAAAAAGTTAGACAGATTGGTTAAAAGTCTGCTGTATTTGGGAAAGTCTGTGTAATAAAAGTTAGACAGATTGGTTAAAAGTCTGCTGTATTTGGGAAAGTCTGTGTAAAAAAAGTTAGACAGATTGGTTAAAAGTCTGCTGTATTTGGGAAAGTCTGTGTAAAAAAAGTTAGACAGATTGGTTAAAAGTCTGCTGTATTTGGGTAAGTCTGTGTAAAAAAAGTTAGACAGATTGGTTAAAAGTCTGCTGTATTTGGGAAAGTCTGTGTAATAAAAGTTAGACAGATTGGTTAAGTCTGCTGTATTTGGGAAAGTCTGTGTAATAAAAGTTAGACAGATTGGTTAAGTCTGCTGTATTTGGGTAAGTCTGTGTAAAAAAAGTTAGACAGATTGGTTAAAAGTCTGCTGTATTTGGGAAAGTCTGTGTAATAAAAGTTAGACAGATTGGTTAAGTCTGCTGTATTTGGGAAAGTCTTGTGTAAAAAAAGTTAGACAGATTGGTTAAAAGTCTGCTGTATTTGGGAAAGTCTGTGTAATAAAAGTTAGACAGATTGGTTAAGTCTGCTGTATTTGGGTAAGTCTGTGTAAAAAAAGTTAGACAGATTGGTTAAAAGTCTGCTGTATTTGGGTAAGTCTGTGTAAAAAAAGTTAGACAGATTGGTTAAGTCTGCTGTATTTGGGATTTTATTTTTTAGAATATAGAATCTGGAAACATTGATTGTTTTCATTAAAAAATTTATATCAATTATTTACATTAATTGTTAACATTGATTGTTTACATTAATTGTTTACATTGATTGTTTACATAATTATGTCATCTGATGCAAAGGCATCAACAATTAGCTGCATTTAGGAAAGCTATCGACTAACAATTCTTATGTACATGAAGGGGTTTAAGAGTGAGCACTAAAGAAAGTTAATTATTTCATAGAGCAGGATTATGAATTGTGTAACCTCACAAGAATAGTATCTAGCAGATCCACTAAATTCCTGCTTTCACTGCAGATCTCATTTAAATATACTAAATCATCTCTTTCACTGCAGATCTCATTTAAACATACTAAATCATCTCTTTCACTGCACTGGATCTCATTTAAACATACCAAATCATCTCTTTCACTGCAGATCTCATTTAAACATACTAAATCATCTCTTTCACTGCAGATCTCATAAAAACATACCAAATCATCCCTGTCCAACCTACAACAAGTCTGCTGTAGATCTATGACATTAAAAACATTTTGGCAAAACAAAAATAAATGATAAAACGTATTGCAGAGCTCTTCATTAGGGGCATATTACATGTTCTTAAATCCTTATTTAATACTGTTATCTAACCCTATGTTGTTGGTACTCAAAATAATCTTTTTGATAAGATGATTCATTTGAGTACCTACAACATAGGGTTTGGTTGAATAATAAGATACGTTTAAGGGGAAGAAAATCCTCCTCTGGGACTGACTTTGAATTATTATGAAACACAGATAGAAACGATAGATATAACCAATAGATAGACCAGATAGATAGAACTGATAGATAGAACGAATAGCTAGAACTGATAGATAGAACGAATAGCTAGAACTGATAGATAGAACCAATAGCTAGCTGTTTGCTGGAATATGTTCACCCACAGATATAACCAATAGATAAAACCGATAGATAAAACCGATAGATAGAACCGATAGTTAGCTGCTGGCTGGAATATGTTCACATACAAAGGTCCTGGCAATAAGACAAAGTACCACAATCTGGAATATCCAAACATCACTTTGTTCTTAATGATTATATGGTAATGAAAATAAACATGGCAGTGATCGGATCACAGACCCCCAAATTATCTTATATCAACAAGGCTGAAATGATATGACTTCACCATTTCCCATAAACAACACATTTGTAGAAGATGACTTTGAAAACCTCAAGACAAAAATATGAACAATTTCTTTAAATGAAAATATAATTCTTAAATAGAGCTGAAAACAATCTGACGTGAGAAGAATGTCCCCTTTTGCTGCAATGGTTTTAAAAGTCATATCTGAACACATGAAATTGTATCTGCATCTAGAAAATGTATAATAGCAATAGTAGTTCCCCTCACCTGAATAGAATGTAAAAAGTAGACCCTGTCATGTCAAAGGTTGGGTGTTAATGAATTTGAGGCATCGTGAAATGTGAAATAACAAGCAATGATTTGGTAATTTATAGAGATTTTCCTAGTTTTACCTAAATGTTCTCAAAGTCATCTGCCATAGTTTTATGTATATGTTCTCAAAACCATCTGCCATATTTTACCTATATGTTCTCAAAGTCATCTGCCATAGTTTTACCTATCAGTCATATGCCATAGTTTTACCTATAAGTTCTCAGTCATCTGCCATAGTTTTACCTATATGTTCTCAGTCATCTGCCATAGTTGTGCTGTATTTGGAAAAAAAGTTATTTTTATGTAAAATAAATTTTTGATCTGTCAGGAAAATTTAATTCACATTCCCTGGCATGCCAGTATTCAGATTTTTGCTCTGCCTGCCTTGGCAGGGTGTCCATCTATATGTCTGTCTCTCCATCAAACTTTGATTTATTGGCAGGTAAGTTATTGTTTGAAAAAAACTTGTGTTCTTTAGATACATGTTAACCCTTTCCCACATACAATAAATATGTAGCAGACAACTCTATAATTGTCAAGTGCAAGTTATAGAAAATCTCTATTTAGGATAGTACATTGATTACTATTTGTGTATGATTATTGAATAGAGTTGAAATCATTGTGGCAAATGGAGAAATTGCTCATCATGATTTCAAAAGATGTCTGATGCTGAGGCGTCAGAAATGGTTAAAATGGCCTGTGAAGGGCTTGAGATAAAGAGCATGTTATGTCTTAGCCCTTTTACACATTCAGCAAATCAGCAGCAGACAACTTTGAAAACATCTAGGAAGAAACATGGCCAAACTTTCATAAATGAGAGTTGAAAATATTGTAGCAAAAGAATTGTTTTCAAAAGTTGAAGCAGCAGATGCATAAAAATGTGTCTGCACCGCAGAAAGGGTTAAACAAGCTTGTTAACATTATGATCAGGGACAAAAATTGTGATAATTTTCATTTGAAGTTGATCATTAATTTCATTAGCTTCAATCAGAACCTGATTTGACCTGTATGTATAGCTGGTTATTGGTTACCATGACTGTCAGCACATAATATGAGCTGTATGTATAGCTGGTTTTTGGAAGGTGATTATTATGTATAATAATCTTCTTCCTATGGGATTGCACAGGCTGATGGAATATGCCCAACAACACACATCCTCTCTATAAACTATATGATCTTTTCATACTTAAAGTGTTTTCATTTACAACCAGTTTGATGTAGATAGACACTGGTTTTTTTTTTTAAATAAATTTTATTTTGAGAAATACAAATGATTCTGCAGTAAACAGTATCTTATGAATATTCCTACGCCGCACGCTTTCTTTTGTAAACAACACCGATATGCAGTAAACGAACTAGGTCAATTCGAGGACTGACCTATCGTCGAATTATTACACCCAATGAATGAAATCAAAACGTAATATAATTCCAATGTGGACTAGATTGTTTTCAATAAGTACAAATACTTTTTATTTAATTGAATAGTATAACACTGTAGAATTGACACGAACTTACTTTTAACAACGCTTCATAACATCATATGGTAGCCAGTGATTTCGACCCCAAATATTTTAGACCCCAGTGTCGTAAGTGATTTCGACCCCACTTTTATTTTACCCTATTAACAGTCATGTTTAAATAATAAAAAATTTGATTGGCTATTTAATTATCTTTAAATAATGATTAAATAAACGATCTTGATGTGTTATAAATAGTTGAGGATGACTTTGAAAAACTAATCAGATACCACACCAATTATTCTATGAATTTAAAACATTGGGGTAAAACAAGTATTCACGAATATTAATTCTAAAAACATATCAAATAAAAGTGATTCTTCAATGAAGTAGAAAACATTGGGGAAAAACAAGGCATGCTTGATCATCCCTTTTCCACCTTTTTTTCAAACATGTGCTGCAGATTAAAAAACAAAGTATACAATAAAAACATGATACGACTTTGAAAAACTTATCAGAAATCACAACAATTATTCAGTGAAGTTGAAAACATCGGGCAAAACGATCTTGATGTGTTATAAATAGTTGAGGATGACTTTGAAAAACTAATCAGATACCACACCAATTATTCTATGAATTTAAAATATTGGGGTAAAACAAGTAATCACGAATATTAATTCTAAAAACATATCAAATAAAAGTGATTCTTCAATGAAGTAGAAAACATTGGGGAAAAACAAGGCATTGATCATCCCTTTTCCACCTTTTTTTCAAACATGTGCTGCAGATCAAAAAACAAAGTATATAATAAAAACATGATACGAATTTGAAAAACTTATCAGAAATCACAACAATTATTCAGTGAAGTTGAAAACATCGGGAAAAACGAGTTTTCACTAATACATAGGCCGTACACTTTGAAAACATCGTGTCGGGATAACATTGTGGTAAAAGGAGAAATGTACATACATGATGAGAAAGGGGGAACTTTTACAGGCTGTATACTTTGAAAACATCGTGTCGGGATAACATTGTGGTAAAAGGAGAAATGTACATACATGATGAGAAAGGGGGAACTTTTACAGGCTGTATACTTTGAAAACATCGTGACATGATAACCTTGTGGTAATTGGAGAAATGTGGACACATGTACATACAGGGTGAGTAACGGGGAACTTTTGCATGGTATGTAGGCCGTATACTTTGAAAACATCGTGACATGATAACATTGTGGTAATTGGAGAAATGTGTACATACATGGGGAGAAATGGGAACCATTTACATGATACATTTGTACTCTGTACAAGATTTACATGATGGGTAGGCCGTATACAATGAAAACACTGTGACAGGATAACAGTGTGATAAAGGAGAAATGTACAAACATAGAGAGAAGTCGGGACATTTACATAATATGTAGGCCGTGGTAACTTCCCATTTCGTCTAATCCCATTTGGTCTACTGTTTTTTGTCCCATTTGGTCTACACCCTAATTCCCATTTCGTCTACTGTTCATAACATGAATATGCAAAGCTTTATTTCTATGGAGCTTGCTAATTTATCTGACATTGACATTAAAGCATTTTAGCATTTATGCCTCCTAAAATAACACATATTATCTTTAATTATCTTTCACACCTGAATGGTGTGAAAACTTACTTTTGAGGGTCTCAACATAATGTAGACTAGGACTGGCTGCTGCAGTTTATACTGAACTGACAGGTAGTCTGAGTCTACATTAAAGATCAGATGATCTTAGTTTACACTGTTTGCAGTGTTTGAATGCCATCTCATTATTAACCCACATATTTTTAACAAAAGATGTTTGTCTTATTGAATAAGTGTGTAAGGGGCTGTCTGTCAACTTAAATATAAGTGAAGACGAAATGACACTGGGGTCCAAACTGGGTGTAGACCAAATGGGACAAAGTGCAAAAAGTGTAGACCAAATGGGAATAAACCGTAGTCCGTAAACTTTGAAAACATCGTGACAGGATAAAATTGTGGTCAAAGGAGGAATGCACATACATGGTGAGAAATGGGAAACTTTTACATGATGGGTAGGCCGTATACTTTGAAAACATCGTGACAGGATAACATTGTTGTAATAGGAGAAATGTACAAACATGGGGATAAATTGGGACATGTACATGATATGTAGGCCGTATATGTGGTAAAAGGAGAAATGTGGACATATGTACATACAGGGTGAAAAATGGGGAACTTTTACATGATATGTAGGCCGTATACTATGAAAACATCGTGACAGGATAACATTGTGGTAAAAGGAGAATTAGGCAAGGTTTCATCTTTTAATCGTTTGTATGTATCAGGTGTTAATAATAAAGTTTTACATGTTTATATTAATTGCTTAATTCATCTCAATTAACAATAAGTTTCTTTAACTTTCTTTATTGCTTTAAATGTTATATACGATTAATTTCAGCGCAATTAACAATTATCTAATAGTAGTGTAAACAACAATTAAATTAACTATCGATTACAATAGACGTATTCATTAGGTATTTTAATACAATTATTACACCAACAATAACATTCACCAAGAACAACAAAATCGTACGTTTGCATGACCGAACTCTCCGTGTTTAACCCTTTACATGATAGAATACACAAATTAAAGGGATATAAATACATCAAATGTTGATTGATTGGGGTTTAATGCCGCTTTTAACATTATTCTCAGTCATATCACGGCGGTCACCTACTCATGCGTTTCCTGATGTTTTCACACTATAACTCCACACAACAACCTCCCAAGCAACTGGCTGCTTTTACGTATAGACTTAGCCCATGTGTGGAAGACGAATGATGTATTGACTTGTGTTAAACGACGGGAAAAAAGTGATCCGAGCCGCGATTTGACTCACAGCCACTGGATTGACAGCCCGCGACGCTACCAACAGAGCTTCCGGGACTCGACTAGGATACATTTAAAAAACTTTTCTAAAAAATATAACAATTACTCAAAACCACTTATTCCTCCTTTTTACACAATGTGTCGACCCTCTTCCAAAAATATTTTTTCAATATTCTGGATACCACACTATAAATTTACAACCATTTTACAACGCCTTGCAACTTTATTTCAAACATTTTCACTGACAAAATTATCCATACTTTTGTTTATATATTTTCCAATATGCCACTTCTCGTCTCTTTTCACCTCTGTATTCTCCCGGTTTCAAAATCCCAAGCATCCTTAAGTATTCAAGTAAAATATGTTTCATATATATGTACAGTTATAACTGAAACGATGCTGTAAAGGGTGCAAACTATCAACTAATCAATAAATCAATCAACTAATTGGAGTTCCTACCGAGTTAAATCAACGTTTAGATACAGATACAAAATAGGTCAATAGCTGTTAAAGACCTACATTCCACGAGAGACTTAAGTAGGACACTTTTTAATAGAAAATAATTTCTTGAGTATTAGACGTTTTGCTGAACGTTTAGTAAGTTCAGATGTTTAATACACATTAAGAGAGTAACTTATGGGATTTCATATCGGTGAAGTATTTATTTTAATGTCTAGTATTTATTATCATGTTATATTGTGTAACCCCAGGCTAAGAAAAGCTCCATTTATGGAATACCCCTGACATTTTCATTCATATTAGAAAGTTATTCTTATTTGTAATTCACATTGTCTAGTGAAGTTGTTGCTTTTCTTGAAGTCCTTCTTGATCAAAGACAGTTAAACGTTTTAACCAGTGGCCGGATTTTTGTATGTATTTATTGTTGTTTTTTTAAAACATTTTTGTATTGTTAGCATGTGGTTAAAAGAACAAGCATTAGCTATGGACAATGAATGAATGTATATTGTTTTATGGCGCATCGACAGCTAAGGTCATTTAGAGCGCTTGATTATTATTCATGATCCCTGGGTAATCAACCCAGTACTAGGCTATAAAATGTGCCTTGCCCAAGAACACTCCACCATGACCGTAGTGCCTCAACCGGGGACCCGCATTTTTAAGATTTAATTTCTTTGTTTCATTTATTCCCCTTTCGTTCCTATCCACACATCGTAGCCATGATATGTGCGTAACTTGCATAAATTTCATTATCCCATCTGCACCTGGTTGACATAATCTTAAATCACCTTCCATCAGTACTTTCAGTACTTTGATTATTGGTTACCATGACTGTCAGCACATGATATGACCTTGGGGTATCATTGGGATGCTTAGAAATTTAGGACAAGGAGAATATTTAGACCTGCCAGCGTGACCACATATCATGATTTCTCTTTGTCCTTACTAAGTACATTAATTTAAGGTAATGGCATTTAAAACATCCCTTTTACACTCTATATACATGTGTGAGTTTTACAAATTAAAAACAAAAGACAAAGGCCAGTATATTAATTGAATGTATGTACCTTTTTAGTGAAGCGAAATTCATTAGTCGCCGGGCAGAAGCCCGCGACTTCTATTTTTAATAGGTTTTCGGAAATCACATGGGAGGGGGGGTTATTATTAGATTTTTTTTTTTTTTTAAATGTCTTGAACATATTACAATTGCGTTTGTTTTAATCACTAAGTTATGACACATTTAAAATGAAATAAATATTCCGATGTATGTGCAGTTTCTTTATTCTGACTTGCATTTACGTTTTTGTGTTTTATTTACAAAGACAAAACAGTCCCTATTAGCTAGACTGCGATACTTTATTTTCATAAACTATGTAATCAAAAGGCGATAACTACAAACCTTTACGTCGCACAGTCTAATTTTTTTACATACGCGCACCTGCTTGCAAAAGACTATCGATATGAAAATCACTTCGAATTCTCCTTTAAATAGATAAGTATCAACATAAACTGGTAACAGAAACAAAAATGAGAAATATTTTGTGAAAATATGTCTTAAATATAAGCCTGTTTATCGGTCGTGAACGTCGAAACGCCTTTTCCTCGGTTCGTGACCTAGTTTCATATTGCCAAAATGTAAACAAAGCAAAGTAACCGGAAGTAAAATGTTAACTTAGAAAAGTGACTTGTTTATGCAGACAAAAAATGTCGCACGACGAATTGATTTCTTAAATGTCACGAAACGAGTGCATGGGTTGAATGTAGGAGAAAGAAAGATAATATAGAAATGCTTTTTATCACTCGAATGCAGTGGAATAAAACATGCACTAAAGCTTTGCCTGATTTTTTATTCACTTTCTTCAATGTCTGACACTACGCCTCGATTTGACAGGGTCAACATTTCGAAAGAATGCTCAAACACCTTATAACAGATAGATAGCTAATATTACACACTTGAATGATTAAATATATGTGATATTAAATGTGTATTTGGCTTGAAACAAATTAAGAGAAGAACAAACTCTGATAAACAATATATTTAGAAATAAAGAAAATCTGCTCTTTCGCACCCAATTAATTTCATACTTGCCACCTATTAAATAGTAATGGGACTCGCAATTGGCATTTCTCTTGCGCCAAACATATATTGTATGCATCAACGATTTAGATAAACAATTTAGTTGATATGTTGTTTCAAGTGTGGTCTACTTTTTAAACATATGAGGATAATTTTTAACATCTGTGAAATATTTATTATAATTATTATTAAAAAGGAGGAAGTTCATGTCTTCAGCAATTTAACCGTTTTCTCAATGTTTTAAGCATTTAAAGGTTTTCATTGTTGCTTCAGACATGGAAAGGGTTTAATAGCTTTTTATTGCATGTAGATTTAAATCCCAAAATGTATTATTTTGTTGTGGTTTTATTGACAAATACAAAACATCAAAAATCCTGATTTGTAGATCTATGTGGAATTTCAAAAATCCTGGAATAAGTCCTTATGAAAACATTATGTGTATGTTAAGACTAATGAAAGTCAAGAATACATGTGTGTTAAAAAAATAAATCAATGCAGTCTTTTCCGGCGACATTGATGCTTTGCATCAACTTTCTCTTGTACTGTATCTAGTCTAAACAGTAAAAACTGAATTGGTTACCTAGCTGCCTCATACGCTTTATTAGTTTGATAGTATGTTAAACCGGCAACCATTAAACAAGAGGTTCGCGCTAAATGTAATCTGGTTCCTTACATGCTATGATATATTACGCAGTAATTAGATGAAGAAGCCACAGCCTGTATTCACCAAACTTTTCAATTTATATTTTTGACTAAAGCTAAATCTTAATATTTAGTTCACTTTTTGGATTCCCGGTAATTTAGATTTAGTCTGTATTTACCATCACGTTTAAAAACGATCTCAATTAAACCATGCATTCATCTGTAGTCTATTTATAGATTTTCCCTCAATCATCCTAACTTTTCATTATACCCCCAAAAAACAAAGTTTTGGGGGTGTATATAGGAGTCACTGTGTCGGTTGGTTGGTCGGTCGGCCGGAAGCCATATTTTGTCCGGCCTATTTCATACAAACCACTAGGTGGAATTCAATAAAATTTTACATGAGACTTCTATACCAAGAGGAGATGTGCATATCCTAAAGGGGTTATAATTGCATTTTATTTTACAGAGTTATGGCCCTTTTACTTATTAAGTAAGCCATATTTTGTCCGGCCTATTTCATACAAACCACTGGGTTCAATTCAATAAAATTTTACATGAAGCTTCTATACCAAGAGGAGATGTGCATATCCTAAAGGGGTTACAATTGCATGTTATTTTACAGAGTTATGGCCCTTTTACTTATTAAGTAAGCCATATTTTGTCCGGCCTATTTCTTACAAACCACTGGGTGGAATTCATTAAAATTTTACTTGAAGCTTCAATACCAAGAGGAGATGTGCATATCCTAAAGGGGTTACAATTGCATCTTATTTTACAGAGTTATGGCCCTTTTACTTATTAAGTAAGCCATATTTTGTCCGGCCTATTTCTTACAAACCACTGGGTGGAATTTAATAAAATTTTACTTGAAGCTTCTATACCAAGAGGAGATGTGCATATCTTAAAGGGGTTACAATTGCATCTTATTTTACAGAGTTATGGCCCTTTTACTTATTAATTATGGCCATTTTACTTATTAAGTAAGCCATATTTTGTCCGGCCTATTTCTTACAAACCACTGGGTGGAATTAAATAAAATGTTACATGAAGCTTCTATACCAAGAGGAGATGTGCATATCCTAAAGGGGTTACAATTGCATGTTATTTTACAGAGTTATGGCCCTTTTACTTATTAAGTAAGCCATATTTTGTCCGGCCTATTTCATACAAACAACTGCGTGGAATTCAATAACATTTTACATGAAGCTTCTATACCAAGAGGAGATGTGCATATCCTAAAGGGATTACAATTGCATGTTATTTTACAGAGTTATGGCCCTTTTACTTATTAAGTAAGCCATATTTTGTCCGGCCTATTTCTTACAAACCACTGGGTGGAATTAAATAAAATTGTACATGAAGCTTCTATACCAAGAGGAGATGTGCATATCCTAAAGGGGTTACAATTGAATGTTATTTTACAGAGTTATGGCCCTTTTACTTATTAAGTAAGCCATATTTTTTCCGGCCTATTTCTTACAAACCACTGGGTGGAATTCAATAAAAAAATTACATGAAGCTTCTATACCAAGAGGAGATGTGCATATCCTAAAGGGGTTACAATTGCATGTTATTTTACAGAGTTATGGCCCTTTTACTTATGAAGTAAGCCATATTTTGTCCCACCTTTTTCTTACAAACCACTGGGTGGAATTCAATAAAATTTTACATGAAGCTTCTATACCAAGAGGAGATGTGCATACCCTACAGGTCTTACAATTGCATGTTATTTTACAGAGTTATGGCCCTTTTGTTGGTCGGTCAGAAGCCATATTTTGAATCAAGGTGCTGTTTTGGGGGTATTTATCATCTTCAATGATAGTTCTAGTTTGCTTTGTTTTTAACAATATGACTTTCGTTCCGTATGAAAAGCAACAGTTCATCGCGTGACCATGGAAGGGAAACAAAAACACGACCTTGACAGGTGTAAAAAACATCAGAAATTAGGAAATTCTATAAAGTATAATCATTGAAAACAGTTGAAAACATTATGGCAAAAAGAGAAACAAAACACGACCTTCACATGTGTAAACAACATCAGAAATTAGGAAATTCTATTTGAAAACAGTTGTGAAAACATTATGGCAAAAGGAGAAACTGCTAATTTTGAGCAATATCTTCTTTAGTCACGATGTTTTTCAAAAGTCGTCTGCCACAAACACAAAAGGTCACAGATTTTAACACCAAAATTTGGGAGAGCCTTAAAGGGAAATTGCTACGTCATAGCGCATGAGGATTTTACTCAAATAAACCGCATCAGCACAAATTCCGGTTGTGTCATTTTAAGGCTAGAAACAATTGAGGTTTTATACAAGAGTGTAACCCTTTCCCACATACTGACACGTCATCAGCTGACAACTTTTAACCAAACTCTCCATAAATGATAGTATAATCAATGTAATGAGTTGTAAACGTTGCTTAAGGAGAATTTGGTCATAATAAAGTAGTCGGTGCGTCAAAAAGTGCCCATGTGGGAAGGGGTTAAACAGTGTTATCTACTCTATCCAATAGGTTTAACTTACAACTATTTGTCTATATTTTTGCAGATTTGTTGAATGTGAGAAAGTCGATGTTTTACCTAATAAAGTGATGTACAGCTCCTTACATCTCCTTACACAACGTATAAGATAATATCAATAATATTGAATTCGGAAAAAAAAAATTGTTACAGAAGAGAAAACTTTGTTAGAAAAGGAGAAAAAATTGCTTGTTTTGAGCATTTTTTCTTTTTCCAACAATGGTTTGAAATATCATCTGCTTCAAGTGTATCAAATATCATTTGCATTGCAGGAAAGGGTTTAATAGTAGTTGTCATGACAAACAGGTAAAGGTAAATTATTGCAAGTCATTTAGTGGTCATGATATGTGTCATTCAGTGTCGAATATTATAGTCAAGTTGCCTATGGCGTATCATTGACTAGTGGATTACTTAAGGGTTAGGCTGTATGTACCCAATTACAACAAATCTAAAGCAGACAATTTTGAAAACATATTCAACAATATTTAGTTGATATTGAATTGATTTATGGGATAATATAAAGGTAAATTGGCCTATCTAACTTTGGTCTCTATGTAATGGGATCATATAAAGGTAAATTGGCCAATCTAGCTCTTTCCCTCATGCAGATGCAATGTGACGCATCTGCAGCATTCCTCTTTAAGAAATATTGCGGTGAATGGAGCTGGTAATGGTTCATTTTAAGCTGTATCTCCCTTTTCCTGCAATGTTTTCAGAAAGAAGTGCAATGGCATCTAAATCAGGGTAATGAAGGATGAAAGAGTAAATTCCAACAGAGATTTGGGAAATAGTTTTTGCTGAAAAGAATAAAACTCGACATTCACATTTCAATTTTTGTGGAAGTTAATTTTGTTCATATCCCTTTCCCACATACAGAGGCTTTCTGATGCCTGCAGACTTCTGCTACAATGTTTTACTTCTGCCATCATGTTTTACTTCTGCCACCATGTTTTACTTTTGCCACCATGTTTTACTTCTGCCACCATGTTTTACTTTTGCCACCATGTTTTACTTCTGCCACCATGTTTTACTTCTGCCACCATGTTTTACTTTTGCCACAATGTTTTACTTCTGCCACCATGTTTTACTTCTGCCACAATGTATTACTTCTGCCACAATGTTTTACTTCTGCCACCATGTTTTACTTCTGCCACCATATTTTACTTCTGCCACCATGTTTTACTTCTGCCACCATGTTTTCAACTTTATTCAATAATTATTATTACATTTATAAGAGTTTCCATATTTTTGCAAAGATGTTTCTTAAGTTGTCTGCTGCAGATTTGTTGTATGTGGGAAATGGTAATTGAAGGGATTACAGTTCCAAGTACAAATGATATTTCAATAAATTTTAAGGGCTGAATTTTCAGGATAAATCTAAATTTTATGTTTCGCTTGTTAAACTCCCAAGAATATCTTATCTGATGTTTAATATTTCACAGTTTGGATTTTTGCGATTATTTCTGGGTTAACATTGTTGTTATTCAAAATGTTTGTTCTTCATTTAATCAATTTCATATTTTATTTATATATATATCTAGTTATTTTATTGATGTTTTAAAAAAAGAAAAATGAACCCAAATTTAGAAGATGTTAATTGTGCTGTGTAATTGATGTTGAAGCCATGGAAATGTTAATAACGTGTGATATGTGTTACTAGTGAGAAGAGTGTAGAGCTGGGTGGTTGTACTGGAATTAAAACTGTTGGATTAACGCTTTACAAAAGATAGGGGCAAAATGGCTCTTCAAAGTTTCAGTATGATGATGGTGCGACTGGCTCACTGGCGCCATAAATCGCATAAGAGTAGAAAGGTGAGTTTGAAACCCTGGAGGTCTTTGTAAACAATCTCTTTCCTTAGGAACAAGAGAAAGTTGATGCAACGCATCAATGTCGCCGGAAATCCATACTGCAGTTATGCATAACACTAACATTATAGTAGTTGAATAAACAGTTATCAACTGAGGGACATATTGGAACATCAGGGGTGGGGTCAAGTGAAAATGTATCATAACTTGCATTGTTTGTCAACGAAGTGAATGATGATTGAAGCCTTTCATTGTTTATGATCAATCTCCATTCCAAAGTAGGTTGACCATACACACAACCAACTAATTATTGATCATAAACAGTAATGGAAATGAGTAATCATTAGTCTTAGTATGTATACAGTGCTTTCATTAAGGAATAATTATAAGATTTGTGAATTCCACATACACTTTTCAAGATGTTTGTCAGAATATTTGAATTTTATTATTTTTCAATAAAACCACAAACAGACAATTTAGGATTTGCATTCAATAGCACGTCATTTTACATTTCCTCTATTAAAGTCAACAGTGGACACCTTTGCAGCAATCTACTTTAAAACAATGAGATAAGGGTTAAATCGCTGAAGACATGAGTTTTCTCTTTTTCTCAAGATGATATTAGCTTGGCATCCTAATTATATCATACTTTAACAAATGTTGAAATGTAGTCCAATATTTATAAATTAGACCACCTTCGAAATATAATATCAACTAAACAGTTAAATCTCATTGAAATTGTTGTATAATTTAAACTTACTTTCGAACATAAACTGAGCCCTACAACATGTTAATTTATTTTAATTCTTTCCTTCCTTTTTCATAATGAAAATAACAAACTACTCATGTTTTAAAATTATATTATGATGAGCGCCCTTGTGTCAATGATGCATGACAATATGCAGATCAGAAGCAATATGCCTTTAGGGAATTAAATGACACATTTAAAATTGTCAAGGACGAAATAATTTTGTACGAAAGACCCTATTCTTTCTTATTCGCAGAGGTGTCGTTCTTGAAACTCTCTTTATAAGCAGAGAGTGTTCGTTCAAAGTAATTTTTCTATTAAAACCAGTTTTATCTCGGTTTGTTCTTTTCTTCATTTGTTTCGAACCAAATAAACATTTTAAATCGCATATGATTTACTATTTGTAAGTGAGTGTAAAGAGCGGATCTCTGCAAAGGAGATTGATCTACGCAGTTGGTATTCGTGAGTCACGCGATCAACAGTTTTAGCTTAGAAACAGTTCATATTTTAGATATACATGGATAAACATTATAAAATGCCTTTTTCACAAATCAAGATACAAATGGCCCTTACTGATCGATTTAGAGCCATCTTGGCCCTCTTGTATACTTGGAAATTCAGCTTTGCGTGCAACTACAATTATATTCCATATCTCAATATTTACTTGATGCATTGCATTGAAACTTTATACAACCCTTCCCAACTATCACACCTATATAGATTATCAAGTTAGATAAATCTACCCTGCATTTAATACAAGTTATGGCCCTTTTTGTGTCACCTGCGTAGCATGGTAGGCACTTAGAGATTACTTTTTTTTTTGTCCGGCGTCTGTCCATCCGTCCGTCTGTCTGTCCGTCACACTTTTTCGTCACACTTTTTCGTCACGTTTTCAAATAACTTTTTTTCTACTTAAAGGATTACATTGAAACTTCTGACAAATGTTTATATCAATGTGTGTGATTGGTTCTCAAAAGGGGGATAATCCAAATATTTTTATATCAAGAGTTATTGCCCCTTTTCTCAAGGCCCCGGCAGGTGACACACGTGCTCCGGGGAGCACTCCATTCTAGTTTGAATTAGAAATTCTGGTAAAAGTTTTGCATGCAACTACATTAAGAGACCATATCTTAGTAACTACTTGCTGCATTGCATTGAAACTTTATACAATCCTTTTAAACTATCCCACCTATATAATTATCAAGTAATATAACTCTATCCAGCATTTAATGCAAGTTATGGCCCTTTTTTGTCATAGAAATTCTGGTTAAAGTTTTGCGCGCATCTACATTAAGCGTCCATATCTCAGATTTTAGTTGATGCATTGCATTGATACTTTATACAACCCTTTCCAACCATCCCACCTTTGTTAATCATCAAGTTAGATACCTTGATCCTGCATTTAATGCAAGTTTTGAACCTTTGCGTGCAACTATATTAAGAGACCATATCTTAGCAACTGTTTGATGCATTGCCTTGCAACTTAATATAACCCTTCTCAACCATCACAGCTATGTAAACAATCAAGTATGATAACTCTATCCAGCATTTAATGCAAATTTTTACTTAGAAATTCTGGTTAAAGTTTTGCATGCAACTACATTAACAGTCCATATCTCAGTAACTATCTGAAGCATTGTATTGAAACTTTATACAACCGATCTCAATTTCACAACTCTTTACACAACTAAGTAAGATAACAATAAGAGTCCATATCTTGATAACTACTTGATGCATTGCATTGGAACTTTATACAGCCCTTCGCAACCATCACACCTATATGTGTGTATAACTATATATAACTAAGTAGTATGACTATATTATGCATATAATGCAAATTATCACCCTCTAAGAAATTCTGGTTAATGTTTTGCATGCAACTACATTAGAGTCCATATCTCAGTACCTAATAAGCAGTGGAATAGTGGAGCGCGTTTAAAGCATTATGGGAAAATGTGAATTTAAGCAATTTCTCCTTTTCCAACAATGTTTTCAATATGCTTCAAAGGTTTTCTGTTTTCTGGTAACTGCTAAATGACAGATGTCGAAAAACTGGAGGGAGTTTGCTTGTTAGCTCACCTAAGCACGAAGTGCAAGGTGAGCTTTTGTGATCACTCACCGTCCGGCGTCCGGCGTCGTCGGCGTCTGTTAACAATTTCCTACAAATGACTTCTCCTACTAAACCAATGAACAGATTTCAAAATAACTTCACAGGAATGGTCCTTAGGTAATCCTCTTTCAAAGTTGTTCAAAGAAATTAATTCCAAGTAGAACTTTGGTTGCTGCAGCATCAGAAAAGGGGAAAATTGCCAAATCTTAAAAAATCTTCTTGTCCAAAAGTACTGGCCCGATTTAAAAATTATTTTGCACAAATGTTCCTTGGGGTACCCTCTACTAAGATTGTTCAAATATTTCCGATCCGTTGAAAAACATGGCCGCCAGGGGGCGGAGCTTATTTTCCTTATATGTGCATTGTTAAAACTTTAAAAATCTTCTTGTCCAAAAGTACTGGCCCGATTTGAAAATTATTTTGCACAATTGTTCCTTGGGACACTCTTTACCAAGATTGTTCAAATATTTCCAATCCATTGAAAAACATGGCCGCCAGGGGGCGGAGCCTGTTTTCCTTATATGTGCATTGTTAAAACTTTGAAAAATCTTCTTGTCCAAAAGTACTGGACCGATTTGAAAATAATTTTGCACAAATGTTCCTTGGTGCACCCTTTACCAAGATTGTTCAAATATTTTTGATCCGTTGAAAAACATGGCCGCCAGGGGGCGGAGCTTGTTTTCCTTATATGTGCATTGTGAAAACTTTAAAAATCTTCTCGTCCAAAAGTAATGGCCCAATTTGAAAATTATTTTGCACAAATGTTCCTTAGGACACCCTTAACCAAGATTGTTCAAATATTTCCGATCCGTTGAAAAGCATGGCCGCCAGGGGGCGGAGCTAGTTTTCCTTATATGTGCATTGTTAAAACTTTACAAATCTTCTTGTCCAAAAGAACTGGCCCGATTTAAAAATTATTTTGCACAAATGTTCCTTGGGGCACCCTTTACCAAGATTGTACAAATATTTCCAATCCGTTGAAAAACATGGCGGCCAGGGGGCGGAGCTTGTTGTCCCCCGCTTTTAGCGAAAGCTGGGGACTATTATTTCTCATTCGTCAGTCCGTCAGTCCGTCAGTCCGTCACGCTGTCACAAAAACTTTAACCTTGGTCATAACTTCTGAACCGTAATAGGTACTGCTTTCATATTTCACATGTGTATTCCTTGTGACAACCCCTTTCCATCAATACCAATTTTTTTGACCTTGTGACCTTGACCCTGACGAGTTATGGCCCTTTACCCCTATGTATGACTAAATTCATTTCCGGGCTATTTCTCTGCAACCGCTTTTTGGAATTTTATGAAACTTCATAGGAAGGATCACCACCAAGTGTAGATGCGCATATCGTGTTTGCGTTCCGGTTGGATTATTTTGCACGGAGTTATGGCCCTTTACCCCACCATCAGGCTATGTATGACTAAATTCATTTCCGGGCTATTTCTCTGCAACCGCTTTTTGGAATTTTATGAAACTTCATAGGAAGGATCACCACCAAGTGTAGATGCGCATATCGTGTTTGCGTTCCGGTTGGATTATTTTTCACGGAGTTATGGCCCTTTACTCCACCATCAGGCTATGTATGACTAAATTCATTTCCGGGCTATTTCTCTGCAACCGCTTTTTGGAATTTTATGAAACTTCATAGGAAGGATCACCACCAAGTGTAGATGCGCATATCGTGTTTGCGTTCCGGTTGGATTATTTTGCACGGAGTTATGGCCCTTTACCCCACCATCAGGCTATGTATGACTAAATTCATTTCCGGGCTATTTCTCTGCAACCGCTTTTTGGAATTTTATGAAACTTCATAGGAAGGATCACCACCAAGTGTAGATGCGCATTTCGTGTTTGCGTTCCGGTTGGATTATTTTTCACGGAGTTATGGCCCTTTACTCCACCATCAGGCTATGTATGACTAAATTCATTTCCGGGCTATTTCTCTGCAACCGCTTTTTGGAATTTTATGAAACTTCATAGGAAGGATCACCACCAAGTGTAGATGCGCATATCGTGTTTGCGTTCCGGTTGGATTATTTTTCACGGAGTTATGGCCCTTTACTCCACCATCAGGCTATGTATGACTAAATTCATTTCCGGGCTATTTCTCTGCAACCGCTTTTTGGAATTTTATGAAACTTTATAGGAAGGATCACCACCAAGTGTAGATGCGCATATCGTGTTTGCGTTCCGGTTGGATGATTTTTCACGGAGTTTTACCCCACCATCCGGCTATGTATGACTTAATTCATTTCCGGGCTATCTCTCTGCAACCGCTTTTTGGAATTTGATGAAACTTTATAGGAAGGATCACCACCAAGTGTAGATGCGCATATCGTGTTTGCGTTCCGGTTGGATTATTTTTCACGGAGTTATGGCCCTTTACTCCACCATCAGGCTATGTATGACTAAATTCATTTCCGGGCTATTTCTCTGCAACCGCTTTTTGGAATTTTATGAAACTTCATAGGAAGGATCACCACCAAGTTTAGATGCGCATATCGTGTTTGCGTTCCGGTTGGATGATTTTTCACGGAGTTATGGCCCTTACTTCTGAACCGTAATAGGTACTGCTTTCATATTTCACATGTGTATTCCTTGTGACAACCCCTTTCCATCAATACCAATTTTTGTGACCTTGACCCTGGCGGGGGACCATGATTCTCTGAATTTGCTTGTTTTCCTTATATGTGCATTGTTAAAACTTTAAAAATCTTCTTGTCCAAAAGTACTGGCCCGATTTGAAAATTATTTTGCACAAATGTTCCTTGGGGCA
This sequence comes from Serripes groenlandicus, assembly GCA_031761405.1. Classification (NCBI taxonomy): domain Eukaryota; kingdom Metazoa; phylum Mollusca; class Bivalvia; order Cardiida; family Cardiidae; genus Serripes; species Serripes groenlandicus. Next base: position 594,467 of record JASEVX010000012.1, on the reverse strand, counting down.
CCCTTTACCAAGATTGTTTAAATATTTTTGATCCGTTGAAAAACATGGCCACCAGGGGGCGGAGCTTGTTTTCCTTATTGTTAAAACTTTAAAAATCTTCTTGTCCAAAAGTATTGGCCTAAAAAGAGTAAAAACTTTGAAAACTATTGAAGTTCTATTAAATCAGGTGAGCGATATAGGGCCATCATGGCCCTCTTGTTTTTTTAAACCTGGCCTGTCAGTACAATTGGACTGTTGTTAAATTTGAGAAGCATGTAGATTGGAATTGCTGATTAAATATTCACTTAGTGTTTTACCCTTTCCCACAAACAGCTGCTGTTCAATAAGTATTCTTTCATTTATGAAGAGTTTCAAAGTTGTTAATCTGCTGCAGATTTGATGTATGTGATTTGAGACATATGACATATGAAAATATGATGGAAAGGGAGAAATTGCTCAAGCTTATGTCATGGCAAATTATCTGTGGTGCATGTGTGTGCGTGCAGACTTTTCCTCTGTAACAACTGGGCCAGTTGGCTCTCCAAAATTCCTTCAATTTTGTTATCCATACAGAATTCAAGCTTCCATGGCAATGTAGAAATGATCCTTGGGTGACTCTTTATCAGATTCCTTCAAGCCATGTTGATTGGTCAAAAAACAGGGGCGGGCTGTTTGCCTTATATATGGCTATAGTGAAAACTTAAATAAAATTGTGGTGGAGTCTATATTACGTGTGGTAATTTTACCTTGATTTGTGACACTTTTGCTTATACAAGTGATGACACCTATAGTACATGAGACTGTTTCATCATTTTGTAAGAATAAACTACCACACATAATGTTGACTCCAACACACAAAATGATTTTTCACATGAATAAAATGTTCACACATCAGGTTAAAACTATCACATGTAATGTTTACACCACCACATGAAATGTTTACACCGCCACATGAAATGTTTACACCACCACATGTAATGTTTACACCCACCATGTGTAATGTTTACACCCACCACATGTAATGTTTACACCCACCACGTGTAATGTTTACACCCACCACATGTAATGTTTACACCCACCACATGTAATGTTTACACCCACCACATGTAATGTTTACACCCACCACGTGTAATGTTTACACCCGCCACGTGTAATGTTTACACCCGCCACATGTAATGTTTACACCCACCACATGTAATGTTTACACCCACCACATGTAATGTTTACACCCACCACATGCAATGTTTACACCCGCCACGTGGAATGTTTACACCACCACGTGTAATGTTTACACCCACCACGTGTAATGTTTACACCCACCACATGTAATGTTTACACTCACCACATGAAATGTTTACACCACCACCACGTGTAATGTTTACACCACCACATGTAATGTTTACACCCACCACATGTAATGTTTACACCCACCACATGTAATGTTTACACCCACCACATGAAATGTTTACACCACCACCATGTGTAATGTTTACACCACCACATGTAATGTTTACACCCACCATGTATAATGTTTACACCCACCACATGTAATGTTTACACCACCACATGCAATGTTTACACCACCACATGTAATGTTTACACCCACCACATGTAATGTTTACACCCACCACATGCAATGTTTACACCACCACATGTAATGTTTACACCCACCACATGATTGTAATGTTTACATCGATCTTTCTTCGTCCTCATATAAACAGTGACCGAAGTTCACCCCGAAGTTCTAATGCATACTTCCACTGTAAAAAGTAGTCCCTATCAATAACCTTTTGGTTTTATACAAAATTAGCAACAAGGCACTTATAACATTTCATTTATCGAGATTTATTCTCTTTAAACAATATTTTTAATAAATGTCGAAATTCAGAACAATTGTAAACAATATGCTGTCATTTAAAGTGACGTCACACGTGTGCTGTGAGTCAGCTATTTATGTAACTAGTTACATATGATATGTATGTCACTGCTTTATGTCACTCCTGGAGTGCAAGTTATGTGATAAATATATATATGTAGTTTGCAGTATTTACTTCTTGCAATTTCTTTCACATTCTTGATTAATGTTACCATGGACACTAGCAGTTACACAATTGCTCACTCTGGTGATCTATTTTTGACCATTTTGGCCCCCTTATTGATCATTTTGGCCCCCTTGTTGTTCATTTTGGCCCTCTTGTTGACCATTTTGGCCCCCTTGTTGACCATTTTGGCCCTCTTGTTGATCATTTTGGCCCCCTTGTTGACCATTTTGGCCCTCTTGTTGATCATTTAGGCCCCCTTGTTGACCATTTTAGCCCTCTTGTTGACCATTTTGGCCCCCTTGTTGATCATTTTGGCCCTCTTCTTGACCATTTTGGCCCTCTTGTTGATCATTTTGGCCCCCTTCTTGAACATTTTGGCCCTCTTGTTGACCATTTTGGCCCTCTTGTTGACCATTTTGGCCCCCTTGTTGACCATATTGGCCCCCTTGTTGACCATTTTGGCCATCTTGTTGACCAATTGGCCCCCTTGTTTTGTTATTGTAAACTGTGTCTGCAGAAGAGGAGTTTAAATGCGAATCTGTGATCTATCAATGGATATCTAGTTAAAACATAGTTTGAGCGGTCAGCTTTTCTGATTGCTATTCCAGCCATATCTGGCCATTACTGACCATTTCCCCTTGAAAATGACCTTTCTGTTCTATGATAACCCTTTCCAAGATGGAGTCTAACATTTTATGACTTTGCAGTAGGTGACTTTTGGAAACATTGTTAGCAATGTTGAAATTTCTGAAAAGAACAATTTCTCATCTTTCCACTATGCTTTTGACTGTTAATTCTAAGTTTTCTCAATTTTACATTTTAATGACTCTTTACCCTTTAACACAAACAACCAATCAACAGTGGACAACTTCGCAAATATGTGGAAAATCTCTTTAAATTGAAGTAAAGTTCTTGAATAGAGTTGAAAACATTGTGGCACAAGGAATAAAATGCTAAATAGCAATTTCTCCTTTTCTATAAAACGGCGTTAAACCCTAATAAATCAATCAATAATAAATAAATCTATAATAGTTTAAATGTCATCAGCTGCAGATGTATCAAAATATGTCTGTATATAGGAAGAGTTTAAACATGTAACAGGTATAGGGTAAATGTGTTGAATATAGGAAGAGTTTAAACATGTAACAGGTATAGGTTAAATTTGTTGTATATGTAGGAAGAGTTTAAAAATGTAACAGGTATAGGTTAAATATGTTGTATATAGGAAGAGTTTAAACATGTAACAGGTATAGGGTAAATTAGTTGTATATAGGAAGAGTTGAAACATGTAACAGGAATAAGGTAAATTAGTTGTAGAGTTTAAACATGTTACAGGTATAGGGTAAATTAGTTGTATATAGGAAGAGTTTAAACATGTAACAGGTATAGGGTAAATTAGTTGTATATAGGAAGAGTTTAAACATGTAACAGGTATAGGGTAAATTTGTTGTATATAGGAAGAGTTTAAACATGTAACAGGTATAGGGTAAATTAGTTGTATATGGGAAGAGTTTAAACATGTTACAGGTATAGGGTGAATTAGTTGTATATAGGAAGAGTTTAAACATGTAACAGGTATAGGGTAAATTTGTTGTATATATAGGAAGAGTTTAAACATGTAACAGGTATAGGGTAAATTAGTTGTATATAGGAAGAGTTTAAACATGTTGCAGGTATAGGGTAAATTAGTTGTATATGTAGGAAGAGTTTAAACATGTAACAGGTATAGGGTAAATTTGTTGTATATAGGAAGAGTTTAAACATGTAACAGGTATAGGGTAAATTTGTTGTATATAGGAAGAGTTTAAACATGTAACAGGTATAGGGTTAATTTGTTGTATATAGGAAGAGTTTAAACATGTAACAGGTATAGGGTAAATTAGTTGCATATAGGAAGAGTTTAAACATGTAACAGGTATAGGGTAAATTTGTTGTATATAGGAAGAGTTTAAACATGTAACAGGTATAGGGTAAATTAGTTGTATATGTAGGAAGAGTTTAAACATGTAACAGGTATAGGGTAAATTTGTTGTATATAGGAAGAGTTTAAACATGTAACAGGTATAGGGTAAATTTGTTGTATATAGGAAGAGTTTAAACATGTCACAGGTATAGGGTAAATTTGTTGTATATAGGAAGAGTTTAAACATGTTACGGGTATAGGGTAAATTTGTTGTATATAGGAAGAGTTTAAACATGTAACGGGTATAGGGTAAATTTGTTCCTGTCTTAACAGTTTGCCACTTTTAGACACATTTTGACACATCTGCAGCAGACAACATTTGAAAACATTGAGGAGAAAGAAAATTTGCTCATTATAAGTTATTTCTCCTTTTGCAACAATGTTTTCTATATTCTTACAAAAATTATTCATTTAAAGTGAGTTTTCAAATTTACTTATATGTCTAGAAGCCTTATTTTTAAACTTCAGCATGTTAAAACATCAGAATTATTGTCATGATGATATTTCGGCTAAGTTCAAATATAGGTCATGTCCGATCATAAACTAGATCACAAGGCCAAATTGTAGGAACACCTTGTCAACACTCTAGAGACAGCATTTTTGGCTTCAGCAGCTTGAAACTTTGTCAGAATGATTATCATGACAGTATCTAGGTCAAGTTTGAATATGGTTAAGGTTGCCATAAAAAACAAGCCATATTGAAGAACAAATTTGTTTACAAGCTGGAAGCCATATTTTTAGATCTATTCTTATCACTCTCTATCCGTCGTCCATGTGTCCGTCGTCCGTCCGTGCGTCGTTAACTTTTAGCATCATCTCCCCCTGAACCACAGGACCAATTTCAACCAAACTTCACAGGAATGTTCCTTCAGTGGCCGTCTTTCAAAATTGTTAAAAGATTTAAATTCCATTGAGATTCCAATATAATTAAGTAGAAATGTTCTTTGGGTGATCCTCTACAAAAATTGTTCAATCCATACTGATTGGTTGAAAATCATGGCAGTCAGGCGGCATCAGAAAAGGGGCAAATTGATAAAATTGAAAATTCCATTTTTAGCTAGACTATTCGAAGAATAATGAAAGCTTTACTACTCACGTCGGCGTCGACGTCTCTGGCGGCGTCCGGTTAAAGTTTTAGGGCAAGTTGGCATTTTCACTTATAAGTAATTGTGCAACGGCTTTCATATTTGGAATATAGTTACATATTATACCTTTCTTCACATTGAATGCTGAAGATGCCGAGTGTGACTTTCTTTTTGGGGTAAAAACCATGATTTTGGGTGGTTAAAGTGTTAGGGCAAGTTGGAATTTTCATATTCTTTTTACTTTTTCTCAATAAGTACTTAAGCTAGGGCTTTCATATTTGGAATATTGTTACATCTTATACCTTTCTTTACATTGAATGCTGAAGATGCTGAGTGTGACCTTCTTTTTGGGGTCAAAAACATGATTTTGGGTGGTTAAAGTTTTAGGGCAAGTTGGAATTTTCATTTTCTTTTTTACTTTTTCTCAATAAGTAATTGTGCCAGGGCTTTCATATTTGGAATATGATTACATCTTATACCTTTCTTCATATTGTATGCTGAAGATGCTGAGTGTGACCTTCTTTTTAGGGTAAAAGACATGATTTTGGGTGGTTAAAGCAGAGCAAGTTGGAATTTTCATCTTTTTTTTAAGCAGCCAGTTGCTTGGGGAGATTGTTGTGTGGAGTACTGGTGTGCCAAAACCAGGAAACTTATGAGTAGGTTAACTGGCCGCCGTGATATGACTGAGAAATTGTTAAAAACGGCATTAAACCCCAATCAATCAATCATCTTTTTTTACTTTTTAGCTCACCTAAGCACGAAGTGCAAGGTGAGCTTTTGTGATCACTCACCGTCCGGTGTCCGTCGTCGTCATCTGCATCGTCGTCGTCGGTGTCTGTTAACAATTTCCTACAAATGACTTCTCCTACTAAACCAATTGACAGATTTTAAAATAACTTCACAGAAATGGTCCTTAGGTGGTCCTCTTTCAAAGTAGTTCAAATAATTTAATTCCACGTAGAACTTTGGTTGCTGCGGCATCAGAAAAGGGGAAAATTGCCAAATCTTAAAAAATCTTCTTGTCCAAAAGTACTGGCCCGATTTGAAAATTACTTTGTATATATGTTCCTTGGGGTACCCTCTACCAAGATTGTTCAAATATTTCCGATCCGTTGAAAAACATGGCCGCCAGGGGGCGGAGCTTGTTTTCCTTATATGTGCATTGTTAAAACTTTAAAAATCTTCTTGTCCAAAAGTACTGGCCCGATTTGAAAATTACTTTGTATAAATGTTCCTTGGGGTACCCTCTACCAAGATTGTTCAAATATTTCCGATCCGTTGAAAAACATGGCCGCCAGGGGGCGGAGCTTGTTTTCCTTATATGTGCAGCGTAAAATCTTTAAAAATCTTCTTGTCCAAAAGTATTGGCCCGATTTAAAGATAATTTTGCACAAATGTTCCTTGGGGGACCTTCTACCAAGATTGTTCAAATTAATCTGATCCATTGAAAAACTTGGCCGCCAGGGGCAGGGCTTGTTTTCCTAATATGTGCATTGTAATATCTTTCTTGTCCAAAAGCACCTGCCTGATTTAAAAATTATTTGGCACAAATGTTCCTTGGGTGACTTTCTACCAAGGATGTTCAAATAAACCCGATCCGTTGAAAAACATGGCCACCAGGGAGGGTTGCTTGTTTTCCTTATATGTTTAGAGTATAAAACTTTGAAAACTATTGAAGTTCTTAATCAGGTGAGCGATATAGGGCCATCATGGCCCTCTTGTTCTCAATAAGTACTTGTGCTAGGGCTTTCATATTTGGATTATAGTTACATATACCTTTCTTCACATTGAATGCTGAAGATGCTGAGTGTGACCTTCTTTTTGGGGTCAAAAACATAAATTCATCATTTTTGATCATTCATTAACCTTCATTCAAATCACTTTATACTTCACACATTTGTTAAGGACCATCACACAATTAGGTTAGATAACTCCATTGTATCTTAAATACGGAGTTATTGCCCTTGATTGACTTAGAAAGTTTGATTTTTATACCCCCAGATACATAGTATATGGGGGCTATATAGGAGTCACGCTTGTCGGTCGGTTTGTCAGTTGGTTGGTCGGTTGGTCGGTCGGTCGGTCCGTTGATCTGGACATTTCTTGTGAACACTATTTCTCAGCAATCCTTTGTCAGAATTCAATATAACTTCACAAGAATGATTGATACCAAGCCTAGTTGTGCATATTGTGGGCGTGTTGCACTGGAATTATTTTTAAATGAGTTATGGCCCCTTGAAATTCTCATACATATGTATATTGTCAGGCACCAGCTGGGGGTATTCATCACCTTCAGTGATATTTCTAGTTTAAATTATATATATTTAAATGTATGTATCTATTCAGTTGCTTTTAATCAGAGATCAGCTGTTGTGGGTGGGGTACTATACAAATATAGCGCCAAATGAAACTGAAGAAATTTGCAAAGTGTGACAAAATGTTTATGTTTGTAGTTCAATTAAATTGATTTTAGTTTAAATCCTACAGGATTATATTCGTAAATATTCGATTCTGGACGAAGCGATCAATGAATACGTTTCGGACAGACCTGTATTCGGTTATAACGAATATTCGAATGTGTCGTTACAACCCTTATTGACTATGTGGTTGGCATTACCCAGGTGAGCAATCCAGGGCCACCATGCTGTATAGTAGATGCTTTATAATGTGTCTATATTTGGTAAAGGGCTAGCTGCTGCAGTGTCCTGGTCGCCTGATTTGGACAGCTGCTTAGTTTAGAACCCTATCCCACTTGTAGACGCATTTTGACAATTTTGCAGCAAACATTTTTTGATTCCATGATTCCACAATATAGAGATTTTCCTTATTGTTGAAGAAATGTTTTCAAACCCTTTACCACTTACAATAAGTCGGCGGCAGACAGCTTTGAAAACATCTAGTTCGAAATCCGGAAAACCCCTAAATATTAAAGTATTATTGTTGAAAAGAGTTGGAAACATTGTGGCAAATGGAGATTTTGCATCATTTAGTCAAAATATTTTAGTTGCAGAGTCTGTATAAGGGAAAATCATTGATATTAGAACTTCCAATTTTGGCCTTGAAAAATCAACCTTTGAAATGCCAAGTCCAGAAATGTACTGCTTAAAGCTGTAATGTTATTCTTCAGTCTAACATAAAGTGAAACTCACAAAGAATGTTTTAGTTTTTCTGTTATTTACAGTGCTCTGAAATAAACCAGAGTGTCGGGGGTTTTCTGTGTATTTAAAGATAGCTATATTATGTAAGATTGTCTTTTTGAAAATCAACATATTAACAAAGATTGTTTGTTTCTGTTTATTTACAGAGTGATTTCACTATCGTCGTTGACGATTTTGCTGCCACCAACAATTCAGAAGTTAGCGTCAGGAAAGGTCAGCAGGTGGAGGTCATAGAACTGTCGCCAGGGCAACCAAACTGGTGCTTTGTGAAGACTCTACAAAATGAGGGGGTTGAGACATTTCAGGGTTTGGTTCCCACAGCAACGCTCAAACCCATTCCACGCCTATTGGGACCAGGGTCACGGTCAAGTTTGGAATTTGAAGGTAACTTTTTTTTGTTTATTGTTAACCATTTCATTGATACAGACGACTTTGAGGCTTTTCAATGTTGAGGAAGAATGGATGTTGTTGGTGATAAAGGGAGTAATTTCTCAATTTGGCTGTCTTGTATAGCTCACATGTTTTTTGGGAAGTTTTGATGGCCTTCTGTATTGACTCTTTCCCTCATGCAACAACAGATACAGATGATCTTGAAAACATCTAGTCAAAAATATGTAAGTTCTCTATAAATGTAATTACATAATTATATAAGTATTAATTTGATTTGATAATATTGTGACAAAAGTAGTCTGCTGCAGATGTGCTTTATGTGGGAAAGGGTTACATGATGAATAATATAAGAGATACAAAGATGAAGTTGTCTGCTCTAGAGGCATCAGAAAGCATCTGTATGTGGGAAAGGGTTAAAGACATGATGAATAATATTAGAGATACAAAGATGAAGTTGTCTACTCTAGAGGCATCAAAAAGCATCTGTATGTGGGCAAGTGTTAAAGACATGATGAATATAATATTAGAGATACAAAGATGAAGTCGTCTACTCTAGAGGCATCAAAAAGCATCTGTATGTGGGAAAGGGTTAAAGACATGATGAATAACATTAGAGATACAAAGATGAAATCGTCTGCTCTAGAGGCATCAGAAAGCATCTGTATGTGGAAAAGGGTTCAGACATGTCTTTCCATGTTTGAACCTTCATGTTGAACCTTCATGTTGAACCTTTATGTGGAACCTTCATGTTGAACCTTCATGTTGAACCTTCATGTTTTGCCAAATAATCCCTTTGGTAATTATTCTTAGTATCTTTTAGAGTATTTAGTTTTTAGACTCATTAAATGAACCCCATTCTTCTGAAAAGGTACAAGTTGGCTTATCTGAACTTTTGTGCATCTGCACAGTCAGATTAAGATCTACATTGTTCCTACATTGTTCCTACATTGGTAACTTAAGCTTGTAAGAAGTTTCTGTCAACCTGCGTATATTCTGATAAATCTTAACAGATGCACCGTCTGATCCTAATATACATTTTTGACTACTGCCAACTTGTACAATTTCAAATGGTCAGGCTGAAGAAAGCAGAGCTCTAGATAAGGAGGTGATACTTTAACTACCCACATCATAGATTTTACTGAGTGCTTACAGTGATATAATAGAACTTCCTTATCTAATAACCTTTGGCATGTTCTAGTAGGGTTCTAGTAGTAATATAGTAGGGTTCTAGTAGTGTTCGTGTTCTAGTAGGGTTCTAGTAGTAATCTAGTAGTGTTTGTGTTCTAGTAGTGTTCTAGAAGTGTTCTAGTAGTGTTCCAGTAGTGTTCATGTTCTAGTAGTGTTTGTGTTCTAGTAGTGTTCATGTTCTAGAAGTGTTTATGTTCTAGTAGTGTTCGTGTTCTGGTAGTGTTCGTCTTCTAGTAGTGTTCATGGTCTAGTAGTGTTCTAGTAGGGTTCTAGTAGTGTTCTAGTAGTGCTTTTCTTTACCTTGTCTTGAATATAATTTTGCCTTTGATGCTGCTGAAAGTGTGAATTCCTATAATAAGGAAGTCATTAAAGTTTAGTTGTTTGATCGATTAACCCTTTCCCATGTATATAACAATTCTGCAGCAGATGACTTTGAAAACTTCCAGGAATTAATACAGAAAATCTTTAATAGTTATTGAATACAATTGAAAACATTGTGGTGCGGTGGAATGTGTCTGTACAGATTTATTTTAATGTGGGATAGACGTATTGGTGATTGAATGTGTCTGTACAGATTTATTATGTCTCCCCCATTACATGGGGGTGACATATTGTTTTTGCCTGTTCCGTTCGTCCTTCCGTCTGTCACACTTGTTTCCGTTCAATAACTGAAGAATGCTTGGGCGTAGAATCTTCATACCTGGTATGCAGGTTGGTCATGACCAGTAGCTGACTCCTATTGATTTTGATAACAGAAGGTCAAAGGTCAAGGTCATGGTGACCTTGTGAGGTAAAAAATGGTTTCCGCTCAATAACTGAAGAACGCTTTGGTATGCAGGTTGGCCATGCCTAGTAGAAGACCCCTATTGATTTTGAGGTCAGTACGTCTAAAGTCAAGGTCACAGTGACCATGAGCTTGAAAGGTCACAGTGACAATAAGCTGATAAATAGTTTTTGCTTGGGCCCAGGAACTTCATACTTGATGTGCAGGTTGGTCACCACCAGCAAATGACCCCTATTAATTTTAAGGTCACTAGGTCAAAGGTCAAGATCACAGTGGTCAAGGTCACATCCGTCACACTTGTTTCCGCTCAATAACGGAAGAACGCTTGGGCATAGGATCTTCATACTTGGTATGCAGGTTGGTCATGACCAGTAGATGACTCCTATTGATTTTGATGTCAGAAGGTCAAAGGTCAAGGAAACTCCATACTTGGTATGCAGGTTGGCCATGCCCAGTAGAAGACCCTATTAATTTTGAGGTCAAAGTCAAGGTCACAGTGACAATGAGCTGAAACATTGTTTTTGCTTAATAACTGTAGAATGCTTTGGCCATGGAAGTTAATACTTGGTGTGCAGGTTGGTCACCACCAGTAGATGACCCCTATTGATTTTGAGGTCACTAGCTTCAATTAAAGGTCAAGGTCATGGTAACCTTCAGCTGAAAAATGGTTTCCTCTCAATAACTAAAGAATGCTTATGTTGAGGAACTTCATACCTGGTGTGCAGGTTGGTCCTTACCAGTAAATGACCTTTATTGAATTTGTTTGATTTTGAGGTCACAAGGTCAAATGTCGAAGGTCACGGTAACCTTCAGCTGAAAAATGTGTTTTACTCAATAACTCAAGAACGCTTATACCCAGGGACTTCAGACTTGGCGTGAAGCTTGGTCATAACCTGTAGATGACCCCTATTGATTTTTATGTCAGTAGGTCAAAGGTCAAGGTCGCGGTGACCTTTGGCTGAAAAATGGTTTCCGCTCAATAACTGAAGATTGCTTGGGCCCAGGAACTTCATACTTGGTGTGCAGGTTGGTCACCAGCAGCAAATGACCCCTATTGATTTTGAGGTCACTAGGTCAAAGACCAAGGTCATGGTAACCCTCAGCTGAAAAATGGTTTCCGCTCAATAACTGAGGATTGTCACTGTTGCTTCATCTCCAGTCCAAAACTAAAAAATTCATCTCCATCATTTCTTTTCCTCCCCTACGACCACACAAATGGGGAGACAAGCGCTTTTTCAAAAAAGCAATCTCTAGTTTTAATGTGGGATTGAGGTATTGGTGGTGCGGTGGAATGTGTCTGTACAGATTTATTTTAATTCGGGATAGACATATTGGTGGAATGTGTCTGTACAGATTTATTTTAATTTGGGATAGATGGTGTCTCTACAGATTTATTTTAATGTGGGATAGAGGTATTGGTGATTGAATGTGTCTGTACAGATTTATTTTAATTCGGGATAGAGGTATTGGTGATTGAATGTGTCTGTACAGATTTATTTTAATGTGGGATAGAGGTATTGGTGGTTCAGTGGAATGTGTCTGTACAGATTTATTTTAATGTGGGATAGAGGTATTGGTGGTTGAATGTGTCTGTACAGATTTATTTTAATTCGGGATAGAGGTATTGGTGATTGAATGTGTCTGTACCGATTTATTTTAATGTGGGATAGAGGTATTGGTGGTTCAGTGGAATGTGTCTGTACAGATTTATTTTAATCGGGATATAGGTATTGGTGATTGAATGTGTCTGTACCGATTTATTTTAATGTGGGATAGACATATTGGTGATTGAATGTGTCTGTACAGATTTATTTTAATTCGGGATAGAGGTATTGGTGATTGAATGTGTCTGTACAGATTTATTTTAATGTGGGATAGACATATTGGTGATTGAATGTGTCTGTACAGATTTATTTTAATTCGGGATAGAGGTATTGGTGGAATGTGTCTGTACAGATTTATTTTAATTTGGGATAGAGGTATTGGTGGTTCGGTGAAATGTGTCTGTCCAGATTTATTTTAATTCGGGATAGAGGTATTGGTGGAATGTGTCTGTACAGATTTATTTTAATTCGGGATAGAGGTATTGGTGAAATGTGTCTGTACAGATTTATTTTAATTCGGGATAGAGGTATTGGTGGAATGTGTCTGTACAGATTTATTTTAATTCGGGATAGAGGTATTGGTGAAATGTGTCTGTACAGATTTATTTTAATTTGGGATAGAGGTATTGGTGGTTCGGTGAAATGTGTCTGTCCAGATTTATTTTAATTTGGGATAGAGGTATTGGTGGTTCGGTGAAATGTGTCTGTATAGATTTATTTTAATTTGGGATAGAGGTATTGGTGGTTCGGTGAAATGTGTCTGTCCAGATTTATTTTAATTTGGGATAGAGGTATTAGTGGTTCGGTGAAATGTGTCTGTCCAGATTTATTTTAATTTGGGATAGAGGTATTGGTGGTTCGGTGAAATGTGTCTGTATAGATTTTTTTTAATTTGGGATAGAGGTATTGGTGGTTCGGTGAAATGTGTCTGTATAGATTTATTTTAATTTGGGATAGAGGTATTGGTGGTTCGGTGAAATGTGTCTGTATAGATTTATTTTAATTTGGGATAGAGGTATTGGTGGTTCAGTGGAATGTGTCTGTCCAGATTTATTTTAATTCGGGATAGACGTATTGGTGATTGAATGTGTCTGTACAGATTTATTTTAATTCGGGATAGACATATTGGTGATTGAATGTGTCTGTACAGATTTATTTTAATTCGGGATTGAGGTATCAGTGGTGCGGTGGAATGGAGAGAATTGGTTCCTTAATGTTTTTGTAGAGATGAGAGAATTGGTTCCTTAATGTTTTTGTAGAGATGAGAGAATTGGTTCCTTAATGTTTTTGTAGAGATGAGAGAATTGGTTCCTTAATGTTTTTAGCACACCTGATGGGTAGAGCTATTCTGATAACTCACTGTCTGGCTTCTTTCCTTCTCATCTGTTGGTCTGTATGTTCACATTTTCCTAAAAACAACTTCTCCTCCTAAACCAATAGACAATTTTCACAGGACTGTTCCTTTGATTTGGTGTATGTTGGGTTAAACTAAACCAGCGGGTAAAGGGATAAAGATTTTCATTTGATGATAAATTTAGCAACAGTAAATTATATTAAGGTGAAATATCTGGTACTACAGACATCATTCTGCCATCAATTTATATTTTGTTGTGAACATTTGGAGTTAGGTACTTACAATTCATAGACTCTTTGATTAAAGTACCCTTAGCCAGATATGATATGATTTAGTTGTTTGCTTTGGATCTCGGGTCAGGTCAGGTCAGGTCAGGTCTTACCAAAGCCTTTAAAAATGGTAGTAATGGCTTTCCAATATTGGTGTCAGGATTGAGAGATTAGCATTAGGACTGAGTGACCTGTACTGGTGTCAGGATTGGGAGATTAGCATTAGGACTGACCTACACTGGTATCAGGATTGAGAGATTAGCATTAGGACTGACCTACACTGGTATCAGGATTGAGAGATTATGATTAGGACTGACCTACACTGGTATCAGGATTGAGAGATTAGCATTAGGACTGACCTACACTGGTATCAGGATTGAGAGATTAGCATTAGGACTGACCTACACTGGTATCAGGATTGAGAGATTAGCATTAGGACTGACCTACACTGGTATCAGGATTGAGAGATTAGCATTAGGACTGACCTACACTGGTGTCAGGATTGAGAGATTAGCATTAGGACTGACCTACACTGGTATCAGGATTGAGAGATTAGCATTAGGACTGACCTACACTGGTATCAGGATTGAGAGATTAGCATTAGGACTGACCTACACTGGTGTCAGGATTGAGAGATTAGCATTAGGACTGACCTACACTGGTATCAGGATTGAGAGATTAGCATTAGGACTGACCTACACTGGTATCAGGATTGAGAGATTAGCATTAGGACTGACCTACACTGGTGTCAGGATTGAGAGATTAGCATTAGGACTGACCTACACTGGTGTCAGGATTGAGAGATTAGCATTAGGACTGACCTACTTTGGTGTCAGGATTGAGAGATTAGCATTAGGACTGACCTACACTGGTGTCATGATTGAGAGATTAACATTAGAACTGACCTGTACTGGTGTCAGGATTGAAAGATTAGCATTAGGACTGACCTACACTGGTATCAGGATAAATGGTCCAGTAATACTAGTAACTTACACAGGAAATGCAGTGATAATACATATATATGGAGTTAAATACAAAACAAACAAATCTGCTTTAGTAATGTCTGAGGAAAAACAAGCAATTGTAACTTATTATAAACACCATTTCCCACATGCAACAAATCTACAGCAGACGACTGAAATCCTCTATGCATTAAAATATGTACATTTTTTTTTCATTTGAATGATTACTATTAATTGAAGAGAAAACATTATGACAAAAGGAGAAACTCACTCTTTATGACTGTTTCTCCTTTTACCACAATGTTTTCAAAAGTTGTCTGTAGGGTTAGGGTTATGCTACTGTATGTGGGAAAAGGTGTAGAAATATGTTTTCAACATAGCATGGAAATTTGAAATGAGCAATTTCTCCTTTTCCCTCAATGTTTCCAATAAGTCTGCCTCTGAATGGGTGGATGAGGATCGTTTTCCATATTTTCAGAATCTCCAGATCAGAGTCCCAGTGCCTCATTGGCTAATCTTCACATGTCTTCTTCACCAGTGGCCAAACGTAGAAGTAGCAGCTTTAGGTAAGAGTATTTTCATTATAAATTTGTATTATCATTCAACACATAACACATACAACATATAACACATACAACATATAACACATACAACATATAACACATACAACACATTGACATCATCTTTGGATAAGAGAGGTTTTTATGTAGACAGTCAGTTATAATCCAGTCAATGCTGAAACTTCATGAATGATTACAGGAGGTTGTTACAATGACCTACAATGGCCTACAATGGCCTATCACTACTGCAAGCCATAACCATTAAATCATCATTAAAAATACCTTTAAAATTTTAACAGGATTTTCATCTAGTTTTAATGGTGCCCCATTAAAAAAACCTCTTAATCTTGCATGCTTTAATGGTCACTATTTTAATGGCATCCTTGAAAACCCTGTTAACAGCATCCATTAAAAGTCTGTTAAAAATTAAGAAATAATAGCCATGAAAGTCACATTAAAAAATGACCCTTAAAGTCTTAACAGGACCATTAAAAGCTTTTAACAGGGTGATAAATACCCATTAACATCCCATGAAATAAATTAATGGTCAAATGTTTTAATGACATACTTAAAAAGCCATAAAAAAATCCCTTTAAAATCCTGATAAACCATGCAAGATTAAGAGCCATTAAATTTTAACAACCCCATGATTTAGAGCCATTCAATTTTAACAGCCCATTTCATGGTTACTTCCTGACTGGAAAAAATACCATGAAATATTTTAACAGAAAATTAATGGGGTTGGAAGCATGCTTCCGATGCCATTTGGTCAGTTAAAAGGGTCACTTGGACACCGCAAAAAGTGACCTTGACCTTGGGCATAGAAGGCTGGGTGTTGCGCATGACACGCCTGTACGAAATAGTCTGGGCAGACTAAAACCAGATTCTGTACAGAATAAAATACAGAAACTGTGCAGCAGTCTCTGTACAGAAAAAAATCTGGTTCATTGAGACATAGTTGAACCAGATTCTATAAATAGATTTTTCAAATGGAGACAAAGAGCAAAATCTGTACAGAATTTCGCGAAATATTTAAATTAGGCAGAAAATAATTCTGGGTGTAGAAATATTCTGGCTAGAAAAAATATGGGTGCATAAAAATTCTGGCCAGAAAAAAATCTGTACAGAATTAATTCTGTATGGAAGAAAAATACTAAAAATGTGTAGTTATATTCCCTTTCCCACTTGAAGACACATTTGCAGCAGAAAACCTGTGATAACATTGTTGAAAAAGGAGGGATTGTTTGAAACAAGCAGTTTCTCCTTCTGCAACAATGTTTTTCAAAGATATTCAACTATTGGACATAATTGAAAACATTGTGACAAAAGGATAAATTTCTCAATGAAAATTTCGCAAAAAAAGAAGGTGTAAGTAACATAATATTTTATTTAAGTTTAAACACAATCATTTTCTTTTAAACAACAATATAACAAATGATAAATGTATAATTTACAAAGATAACTAGAACTATCATGTACTGAAGATGATAAATAACCCCAAAACAGCACCTTGACCTACACCATAACTTAATAAGTAAAAGGGCCATAGCTCTGTAAAATAACTGCATGACCTTTAGGATATGCACATCTCTTGGTATAGAAGCTTCATGTAAAATTGTATTGAATTCTTCGAAGGTGGTATAATTGTTCAATTTCATAAATGGTTTTAAATCATAAACTGTAGCAACGTCTTCTTTCTGTTTCCTTGCTTGCCCAGGATTTCTTGCTTGATCCATTATTCAAGTGCATGCCAACAATAATGTATGTAACAGCATCTGAAATTGAAAAAAAAAAAAAATATTTTTGCATGGACATTCAAAGGCGTATGCTGCAGATTTTTTTGATGTGGGAAAGGGTTAACTGAAAAAACACCTCAAATAACTTGTCCTATTGTAAAAATTTAGATTTTATCCTGCAATATCCGAAAATGAATTTGTCCGAATACAACGCTAGTTATCAAGCAAGCTCTAAACATGTTACGACGAAGATCATGAAAATATATCTTTTGAAGATTGATAAAGTATAAATTTCATAAGAAAGATAATATTTATTGCAATAGTAATATATTGTTGTTTTAACACGTATTATTTTGAGGTATGTATTGAGTTAATAGGACTTTAAAACCGATTTGTCACTTTGTTGACAAAGACATAAAATGGCGGCCACTCGCGTAGCGAACACGATTCGGACTAGAATTGCTATGCATTTGTCAATTTCCGGCCGATTTCAAGAATTTATATATTAAAATAAAGCTCCGATTATAAGGTTTTATTTGATATTATCAGAAAAAACATACCTGGTAGTTATGAGGCAATCAGCTCGAAATCCATTAACGCTAGCAATCGCGGTCATTCAAATTTCCCAACAGATTTCAAATTCTCATCTGATTGGATAGTTTGACCGTTATAAACACACGTTCGTAAGTGTGACTCTGACACTAAAAATATCATCCGTCGTCCCCACATTTGTAGCAAGTAAAACTCAAAAACTATTGAAATGAAAATGAAATATGAGATATGAAAATAACAAAGATATTTTCTGGAAGTTTAAACATTGTTCTGTGCAATGGATAACCATATTTTAATATACTACACTTTTTGATAATATTATCCTTATGAATAATGTCAGTCTATCAATATTTGGAACAAAATTAATAAAATACAGAAATCACAATACCTGTGTCTGTTAAACCAGGCATTATTCAAAATACAAAATAATTCTAGATGTTCAATGTATTTCTAACTTTAGTTGAAATGTTAAGCTTTCAGAATATGTGTAATTTCTATGAAAAAATCGGGGCTGGAAAAAATCTCACTCGTCCTATAAGCGAACGTTGAGAAGTTTTCATATCTGTAAACCACAGTCCAGTATCATCATCAAATTTTACACTATCAAACCAATCAACACTAGTACTGCTTGCTATAATGTTTTGAATTGTTGAATGGTTGTTGCCTTGGACCATTCCGATCCACATATATCACCCAACATTTATTTGTCCTTGACCTTGATCTAGTTGGGACTTTGAAAATTTTCAAAATATAATGTCAAGGATACCACCGGGGGCATAAGCGTTTATTGAACGCGGCGTTCTTGTTTTAATTTTTCAAATTTTATTTAATGGGCATTTATAAAATAATGGCCATTAAATAACCATATTGGAAGTGTTGACATATTTTTATGGCCATTAAAAAGAAAACAGCTTATTAATGGGCATTAATAAACATGTTAAAAAATTGTATAACAAGATTTCATGCTTTTTTTATGGTCATTAATTTTGTAAGATCTGTTTCTTCATTGTTTAAGGCCATTCTGGGTATTATTCATGGCCATGAAAAGGATATTTCAGGATATTTTAACAGGCTACCCCATTAATGTCTTAAACCCTGTTAAAATTACTATTACAGGATCTAATGGGGTAAATTAATGGGTTTTTCAAGTTTAACATACATTTAATGGATAAGTTACTATAATTTAATGCCCTGTGTATGCAGTAGTGTATGTCAAACCTGTTTAATGAATCCTTTCATTTTGAAGCATCTTCAAAAGACTTCTTGTTGAAAAGCATGTAATATCTGATTTGTCTATATCTGTAGGATACAGACTTTTGCAGCAGTAAAAAATCTATTTACGTTGTATGATATTTTAAGCTCACTTGATCTCAAACTGCTCAAGTTAGTGTGATTTCCCAGTGTCTAACGTCCATCAAGATCTTATCTTCTGTAACAAGTGGGTCAATTGGGATGAAACATCACTGAAAGCATCCTTAGCATAATTTCTTCCATTCTTTTGATCCATGCAGAATGCTCGTTTCCATGGCACTCAAAAGATAAAAAAAAGAAAAAAAAAATCACCTCCCTAACCGGCTGTCCTATATATTCAATAATTTTGTAAAATATTCCTTTGGTGACCCTTTATCAAATTCATTTCAGCCATGTTGATCTGTCTAAGAAACAGAGCTGCCTGGAAGCGGGTCTGTTTTGCCTCATATGACTATATTGAAAACTTTTGATTTCCAAAAAGGTTTGTAGGAATGTTCCTTAGTTGACCTGACCCTCTATCAGATTCCTTCAAATCATGTTGAATGGTCAAAAACATGGCTGCCAGATAGTTGGGTTGTTTTTCCTTATATGGCTATAGTTTAAACTTGTTTGAAAGACGTGGTTAGGGTTAGGGGGCATGGCTGTTTTGACTTATATGGCTATAGTGAAACTTTAAAAATATACTTCTCCAAAAGAATCTGGCCAATTTCCAACTGATCTTGTAGAAATGTTCCTTAAGTGACATTATTACTTCCCGCCAGGTTGATTGGTAAAGAAAAAGGAGTTATTGTGGTTGGCATGACAAATCACATTGCATTACTCAGGTGAGAGATCCAGGGCCATCATGGCTCTCTAGTTTAAGTTATCTGCTATGTAAACATTTGTTATAGGCCCATATTATGGGAACACCTGAAGCTTGCTGATGGGCAGTGTCCACAATGTGTCCACAATGTGTCCTTTCTATAAGTCAAACTGGCTGATGGGCAGTGTCCACAATGTGTCCACAATGTGTCCTTTCTATAAGTCAAACTGGCTGATGGGCAGTGTCCACAATGTGTACACAATGTGCCCTTTCTATAAGTCAAACTGGCTGATGGGCAGTGTGCACTATGTGTACACAATGTGTCCTTTCTCTAAGTCAAACTGGCTGATGGGCAGTGTCCACTATGTGTACACAATGTGCCCTTTCTATAAGTCAAACTGGCTGATGGGCAGTGTCCACAATGTGTCCACAATGTGTCCTTTCTCTAAGTCAAACTGGCTGATGGGCAGTGTCCACAATGTGTACACAATGTGCCCTTTCTATAAGTCAAACTGGCTGATGGGCAAGGTCCACAATGTGTACACAATGTGCCCTTTCTATAAGTCAAACTGGCTGATGGGCAGTGTCCACTATGTGTACACAATGTGTCCTTTCTATAAGTCAAACTGGCTGATGGGCAGTGTCCACAATGTGTACACAATGTGCCCTTTCTATAAGTTAAACTGGATGATGGGCAGTGTCCACTATGTGTACACAATGTGCCCTTTCTATAAGTCAAACTGGCTGATGGGCAGTGTCCACAATGTGTACACAATGTGTCCTTTCTATAAGTCAAACTGGCTGATGGGCAGTGTCCACAATGTGTCCACAATGTGCCCTTTCTCTAAGTCAAACTGGCTGATGGGCAGTGTCCACTATGTGTACACAATGTGTCCTTTCTCTAAGTCAAACTGGCTGATGGGCAGTGTCCACAATGTGTCCACAATGTGTCCTTTCTCTAAGTCAAACTGGCTGATGGGCAGTGTCCACAATGTGTCCACAATGTGTCCTTTCTATAAGTCAAACTGGCTGATGGGCAGTGTCCACAATGTGTACACAATGTGTCCTTTCTCTAAGTCAAACTGGCTGATGGGCAGTGTCCACAATGTGTCCACAATGTGTCCTTTCTCTAAGTCAAACTGGCTGATGGGCAGTGTCCACTATGTGTACACAATGTGTCCTTTCTCTAAGTCAAACTGGCTGATGGGCAGTGTCCACAATGTGTCCACAATGTGTCCTTTCTATAAGTCAAACTGACTGATGGGCAGTGTCCACTATGTGTACACAATGTGCCCTTTCTATAAGTCAAACTGGCTGATGGGCAGTGTCCACTATGTGTACACAATGTGCACTTTCTATAAGTCAAACTGGCTGATGGGCAGTGTCCACTATGTGTACACAATGTGCCCTTTCTATAAGTCAAACTGGCTGATGGGCAGTGTCCACTATGTGTACACAATGTGTCCTTTCTCTAAGTCAAACAGTTTTTCATTCCATTTTTCACCAAACTTGTTGAACATGTTCATTCTCAAAATGTCTGGGCCACTTGGTGAATTGCTTGTTAGGGTATAATGTCAGGTTCAAGCTTGAAAACCAGTCAAATTACCTTAGGCAATTCCAGATTATGGCCCTAGAATTATCCAAACTTGGTCAAATTAGTCTTGTCCACTCCCTTAGTTGAAGATTTTTCATCCCATCTTCACCAAATTTGGTGAACATGATGATTAGCATGTCTGGGCCAAGTCCGATTTCCAAATAAGCCTTGTCAGACAGTTTTCATCTGATTTTCACCAAATTTGGTGAGTATATTTGTAGACAGTGTCTGGGTTAAGATTGATAACCAATCAGATCGTCTACTACACTTATATTATGGCCATTGAGTAATCCAACATTTTGCCAAATAACTTCAAGAGTTCTTATCAATCTTTATCTCAAACTTGCTGTGAATGTTTATTGACATACAACATCGGTTGCTATAAAAAATCTGGCTCTTTTTGTGACAGTTTGGCACTCTTGTTGGCACTCTTGATGGCACTCTTGTTTCACAATGTTTTCAAAAGTTCTCTGCTGCAAAGACATAACAAAACTTGGATCTTATTTCTAGTATCATAAAAATATCAATGCTCCAGATGACTCTGGAAATAGCATTCTAGGGTTATAGGAAAAATTAACCCTTTCCAACATACAACAATTCTGCAGGAGACAACTTTTAAAACAACATGGCAAAAATGTGTAAACATCTTTTAAAATGAAAGAATAATTATTATTTAAATAAGTTACATTTGTGACAATTAATGGAAAAAATGTTTATTATGAGTAATTTCTTCTTTTAACACAAGTCATCTGCTACAGATGTCTCAACTTGTGTCTGCATGTGGGATAGGGTTAACAATTGACTATAATTAGTTTACATGATTCATCTGCTACAGATGTCTCATCTTGTGTCTGCTTGTGGGATAGGGATATATGTCACTTTGAAAACGAGAACAAAGTCGTCTGTAATCCTTCGCGACAAGTCACTCACCGTGGCATAAACAGGATTATCGATCCACTTAAGTTTGAAAATCGTGTAAAAGATAGATAATGCCAATCGGAATACCTCGGTAATAAATTCTTCACCACTGATGGATGACGGAATTACCTGAAAAAACCAACATTGAATGCATGTGGTAATGGTTTCATGCATCTGATTGGCTGTTGGGTGTTTTAGGGAATTCCATAGGTCAAGATGGTGATAGTGTCATGGAAAAACAGATATTTATGAAACGTTTCGTTCAACTAAATATGTCACTGTATATATATATATAAGGCAGAATTTTTAATTTCATTCAATTTGTCTTTGTTGAAAGGGCTCAACGAAATTTACTTGCGATATTCAAAAAGTCAAATGACCGGCTTGGCAAAGGCAATCATGTTGACCAAGAGAACCAGTTCAAACTGGTTCATAATTACTCAAATGGGTAAAATTAATGTACTTACCTAAAAAAAATGGCTTTTTCTACTTATTTCAGTCATGGTTTTTCCAAAACAACAAAGACATTTTTTGTAGTAAATTTTTAATTTTTATGTAGACAAAACAATGTTAACCGTACAGATAGAGAAATTTATCTTCTGTGCGCCATAAGTAATTTTTTAGTAAGTACGGGTCGAACAATCTTAAGTACGAACATGCAATGTTAATATACATGCATGGTTATGTTTGTCTGAAAATTATGATTTGTAAAGTACTTCTACATCGACATTAACGAGCGATGACACTGTTATGCAACCATCTATGCAAGGTATCCCGCAATAAACATGAAATTCGTGTATATAATTTTTAAAAGAGTTTCAATATACTTTTGTTAACGGGGGTGGGGGGTGAAAAAATAAATCCGGACTGATTGAGATTTCAAAATTTTCGGAGCCCTGGACTATAATGAAAACTTAAAAAATCTTCTCCTCCGAAAGTGTAAGGCTGATTTTCAAATAATTTTGTAGAAATGTTCCTTAAGTGACTCACTTTCAGATTCCTTCAAGCAATGTTAATTGGTTGAAAAGCATGGTCGCCAGGGGACGGGGCTATTTTGCCGTATATGGATATAGTGAAAATTAAAAAATCTTCTCCTCAAAAAGTGTCAGGCCGATTTTCAAATAATTATGCAGAAATGTTCCTAAAGTGACCCACTATCAGATTCCTTTAAGCCATGTTGATTGGTCAAAAATCAAGGCTACCACAGGGCAGGGCTGTTTAGTGAAAACTTAAAAAATCTTCTCGCCCCAAATGTCAGGCCGATTTTCAAATAATTTTGTAGAAATGTTCCTAGGGTGACTCTATCAGATTCCTTCAAGCCATGTTGATTGGTCGAAAACTATGGCCGCTAGGGGGCGGGGCTTATATGGCTAAAGTAAAAAAAAAAAAATCAGGTAAGCGATCCAGGGCCATCATGGCCGTCTTGTTCAATAATATCACAACAGCAAGTTGACCTAATGATCTTGTAGAAATGTTCCTTACTTCATGCCATGTTAATTGGTAAAGAAAAAGGAGTTATTGTGGTTGGCATGACAAATCAAATTGCATTAATCAGGTGAGAGATCCATGGCCATCATGACCCTCTTGTTTTCTCAGGCCATCACAACATTCTTTCCTTTCCCACATACATGTGCAGACCACTTTGAAAACATCTTGGCCAAAATATGAAAAATCTCTATGTGTGAAAGGGCTAATTTAGCCATTAGTAGAAGACAAATGGTGCTAGTCAGAGGGACTTTTTTCAATAATCAGAATGAATGAATGGTCAAGTCTAATATAACCTCTTGATACATTCAGAATGAATGACCAAGTCTGATTTAACCTCTTTATACATTCAGAATGAATGACCAAGTTTGATTTAACCTCTTGATACATTCAGAATGAATGGACAAGTCTAATTTAACCTCTTTATACATTCAGAATGAATGACCAAGTCTGATTTAACCTCTTGATACATTCAGAATCAATGAATGACCAAGTCTGATTTAACCTCTTGACACATTCAGAATGAATGAATGACCAAGTCTGATTTAATCTTGATACATTCAGAATGAATGAATGACCAAGTCTGATCAAACCTCTTGATATATTCAGAATGAATGAATGGTCAAGTCTGATTTAACCTCTTGATACATTCATAATGAATGAATGACCAAGTCTGATTTAACCTCTCGATATATTCAGAATGAATGACCAAGTCTGATTTAACCTCATGATACATTCAGAATGAATGAATGACCAAGTCTGATTTAACCTCTTGATACATTCAGCATGAATGAATGGTCAAGTCTGATTTAACCTCTTGATATATTCAGAATGAATGACCAAGTCTGATTTAACCTCTTGATACATTCAGAATGAATGAATGACCAAGTCTGATTTAACCTCTTGATATATTCAGAATGAATGAATGATCAAGTCTGATTTAACCTCTTGATACATTCAGCATGAATTAATGACCAAGTCTGATTTAACCTCTTGATATATTCAGAATGAATGACCAAGTCTGATTTAACCTCACATGATACATTCAGAATGATTCGTTTTAAACATTTCTGAGGAAAAAAGTGTTACATCTCTTCGTAACAATGGAAGTTAAAATATTACAGACAGTTTGTTTCTAGAACAAATGTTTAAATGAGAGCAATTGTTTGTATTACCTGCATTTGCAGGTTGGCACAACTTTTGTTGTTTTTGCATCATATCATATGTATTGGGTTACTGTTTAAAATCTTTGAAATTAATATCTTTTGAAATCAGTTCCTTTTAATTACTTGCAGAAAATGGTTAACAAATCCTGTACGCAAACTCAGTACCAGCAAGATGGAGAAAGGTACTGCAACGATACTAGAGGGACAGAAAGGGGATTTCATCACGAAGAAAACTATGGGGCCCCTTCGAGCCTCAAAGGTAGGATGTTGACTTCTAGATCCTCATATCCCCATCATATGCTATGGGATTTATTGTAAAAGGATTATCAAAAAATACCAGGCTCCAATTCCACCAACCCTACATAGTGCAAAGTAAAACTGAAAATCTTAAGTAAGGTCGGAACACATTCCAGCATTAATGTTTTACAAAAGTAAGTGACTTATGCATGGAGAAGGAATAAATCTAACAATGATTGTCAAGAAATTATATTTTCAGGCATCCTTGTTAGGAAATCAAAAATGATGAAATATGCTTTTAAATATTTTAAAGTAATACTTATCACTAAGCAAGATTGGTGGAATTATGGAGGTTGTCAGGGATGGAACAATGAAGAAAAAACAGTAAATTAGAATGTATCATATAGATATGGAATTGAAAACGTTAGGGAAAAAACCCAAATGCTGGTTTAGACGAATTTTGCCTAAACCCCTTCCCATGTAAAACAAATCTGCAGCAGACGCATCCTGAAACATCTTTAAATGATAGTACACTGTATAATGATTGAATAGAATTTTAAAAAACATTCTTGCAAAAAGAGAAATTGCTCATTATGAGCAACTTCTCCTTTTGTCAGTATGTTTTCATTTTTTACGTCTGCTGCAGAGATTTCAGAATACAGCGTTTATATGTGGCATGTTTTGCCACAATGTTTATTAAAGCTGTATGCTGCTGATGTGTCTTTTCTGAGAAAGTGTCAATTATTAAGATTTTACAATTAGCCCATAATATTTGGTTGGTTACCTATTGAAGGCTGTAAGGGTTAGGGTTAACCCTAACCCTAACCCTAACCCTATACAGAGGATGATTTTGATCTTAATACCAAAGAGACCAGATATATTATTACCCAAACTTATTTTAAAGATAAGTATAAAAAAGGGATAAATGTATGTTTTATTGCAATTTGAAGACTGCAACACGCAATCACCTTCATACAAAGTGCCCATCAAGCCCTTCGGGCAATATTTGAGAATGCATGTTTTGTTGTCGTTATAAGAGTGAAACACACACTTCCAGAAATATTAATATAAGAAGAACAAACATCACATCGTCACTTTCACAGGCATATCAGCATTATAAATCACAGCTTAAATTTCCAAGCAAGACAAAATGGACACATAAATTGTCAAATTGAATGAATAATGATATCCATCTGTGCAAATCTTGAAGTTCAAAACCAGTAAGAGTCCAATGCATTCCCCAATGATATCAAAGAAAACACTTTTTTTACCACAAAAACAAAAAAACAAATATAAAGGTGTGTTTTATTCTTATAACTGCAACAAAACATAAAACATTAAACCCTTTAATGATAGAGAGAAAACATGAAACATTAATCATGAAAGAAAACATGAAATATTAATCATTTTAATGATAGAGAGAAAACATACATTAAACCCTATAAAAAAGAAATAGAGAGACAGCTGGATAAACATGGACAAAGACAGGTGAGAGGGATGGCAAAACATTGACAAAGAAAGATAACTAGTTTGAATGTATAATAATATTAAATGGGATGAGCTCCCTTGTTAATGACCTATTTTTACAGCAAATAGAAGGAAATCAATATGCTGGTGTTATAATCAACACAGGCAGTGATGGGAGCTAGAACAGTTGTTCTTTTCCTTGTGGCAAAAGTAGAAATTTGTCATAATGACTTTCAAATACAGAGAGTAGCCAATAGTCTTCTTCATTTGTTGTATGTGGGAAAAGGTTGACAGGTTTGTTGTATGTGGGAAAAGGTTGACAGATTTGTTGTATGTGGGAAAAGGTTGACAGATTTGTTGTATGTGGGAAAAGGTTGACAATATGTTTTGTATGTGGGAAAAGGTTGACAGATTTGTTGTATGTGGGAAAAGGTTGACAGATGTGTTGTATGTGGGGAAAGGTTGACAGATTTGTTGTATGTGGGAAAAGGTTGTCAGATTTGTTGTATGTGGGAAAAGGTTAAAGGTTGTCAGATTTGTGGGAAAAGGTTGACCGATTTTTAACCTGGGAGATATTGAACAAACAAACAGATTTGCTGGAACATGGGCGATGGTCTGGCACCATCATTAATATGGGCAATGATCTGGCACTGTCAATAACATGGGCGATGACCTGGCACCATCATTAACATGGGTGATGATCTGGCACTGCCATTAATATGGGCGATGATCTGGCACCATCATTATCCTGGGCAATGATATGGCACCGTCATTAACCTGGGCGATGATCTGGCACATCATGAACATGGACAATTATCTGGCACCGTCATGAACACGGGCGATGATCTGGCACATCATGAACATGGACAATTATCTGGCACCGTCATGAACACGGGCGATGATCTGGCTCATCATTAACATGGGTGATGATCTGACAATGTCATCTTGCACCGTCATTAATATGGGCGATGATCTGGCATGTCATTAACATGGGAGATGATCTGGCAATGGCATTAACATGGGTGATGATCTGGCACAGTCATTAATATGGGCAATGATCTGGCACCGTCATTAACCGGGGCAATGATCTGGCACATCATGAACCTGGGCGATGATCTGGCACTTCATTAACACGGGCGATGATCTGGGACTTCATTAACATGGGCAATGATCTGGCACATCATTAACACGGATGATGATCTGGCACCGTCATGAACATGGGTGATGATCTGGCACTGTCATGAACATGGGTGATGATCTGGCAATGTCATCTGGCACATCATTAACATGGGCAATGATCCGGCAATGTCATCTGGCACGTCATTAACATGGGCGATGATCTGGCACTGTCATTAACCTTTTTCTGTATAAAACTTATCTACAGCATACACTTGCAAAAACATCTACACATACAAATCTAAAGTGAACATCTGTGAAAACATTTAGACAAACAAATCTAAAGCAAACATCTGTGAAAACATCTTGACAAACCAATCTAAAGCGGACATCTGTGAAAACATTTAGACAAACAAATCTAAAGCGGACATCTGTGAAAACATTTAGACAAACAAATCTAAAGCGGACATCTGTGAAAACATCTAGACAAACACATCTAAAGCGGACATCTGTGAAAACATCTACACAAACAAGTCTAAAGTGGACATCTGTTAAAAAAAAATATCTAAAGCAAACATCTGTGAAAACATCTAAACAAACAAAGAGAATAAGTTTAATTATTGGATAACATTTTGAAAAAACTTATGACACATCCAGAAATTGCGCTTAAATGGCAATTTTAACTTTTTGTCACAATGGATTCAAGTAGTCTGCTGCATATATTTCTAAAGTTGTCTGTATCAGAGACAGGGTTAATCTAAAGTTGTCTATCTGAGACAGGGTTAATCTAAAGTTGTCTGTATCAGAGACAAGGTTAATCTAAAGTTGTCTGTATCAGAGACAAGGTTAATCTAAAGTTGTCTGTATCAGAGACAAGGTTAATCTAAAGTTGTCTGTATCAGAGACAATGTTAATCTAAAGTTGTCTGTATCAGAGACAGGGTTAATCTAAAGTTGTCTGTATCAGAGACAATGTTAATCTAAAGTTGTCTGTATCAGAGACAGGGTTAATCTAAAGTTGTCTATCTGAGACAGGGTTAATATAAAGTTGTCTGTATCAGAGACAGGGTTAATCTAAAGTTGTCTGTATCAGAGACAATGTTAATCTAAAGTTGTCTGTATCAGAGACAAGGTTAATCTAAAGTTGTCAGAGACAGGGTTATCTAAAGTTGTCTGTATCAGAGACAGGGTTAATCTAAAGTTGTCTGTGTCAGAGACAGGGTAAATCTAAGGTTGTCTGTATCATACAGGGTTAATCTAAAGTTGTCTATCTGAGACAGGGTTAATCTAAAGTTGTCTATCTGAGACAGGGTTAATCTAAAGTTGTCTGTATCAGACAGGGTTAATCTAAAGTACAGGGTTAATCTAAAGTTGTCTGTATCAGAGACAGGGTTAATCTAAAGTTGTCTATCTGAGACAGGGTTAATCTAAAGTTGTCTGTATCAGACAGGGTTAATCTAAAGTTGTCTATCTGAGACAGGGTTAATCTAAAGTTGTCTGTATCAGACAGGGTTAATCTAAAGTACAGGGTAAATCTAAAGTTGTCTGTGTCAGAGACAGGGTTAATCTAAAGTTGTTTATCTGAGACAGGGTTAATCTAAAGTTGTCTGTATCAGACAGGGTTAATCTAAAGTTGTCTGTATCAGAGACAGGGTTAATCTAAAGTTGTCTGTAACAGAGACAGGGTTAATCTAAAGTTGTCTGTATCAGAGACATGGTTAATATAAAGTTGTCTGTATCAGAGACAGGGTTAATCTAAAGTTGTCTGTATCAGAGACAAGGTTAATCTAAAGTTGTCTGTATCAGAGACAAGGTTAATCTAAAGTTGTCTGTATCAGAGACAATGTTAATCTAAAGTTGTCTGTATCAGAGACACGGTTAATCTAAGATTGTCCGTATCATACAGGGTTAATCTAAAGTTGTCTGTATCAGAGACACGGTTAATCTAAGGTTGTCTGTATCATACAGGGTTAATCTAAAGTTGTCTATCTGAGATAGGATTAATCTAAAGTTGTCTGTATCAGACAGGGTTAATCTAAAGTACAGGGTAAATCTAAAGTTGTCTGTATCAGAGACAGGGTTAATCTAAAGTTGTCTGTATCAGAGACAGGGTTAATATAAAGTTGTCTGTATCAGAGACAGGGTTAATCTAAAGTTGTCTGTATCAGAGACAATGTTAATCTAAAGTTGTCTGTATCAGAGACACGGTTAATCTAAGATTGTCCGTATCATACAGGGTTAATCTAAAGTTGTCTGTATCAGAGACACGGTTAATCTAAGGTTGTCTGTATCATACAGGGTTAATCTAAAGTTGTCTATCTGAGATAGGATTAATCTAAAGTTGTCTGTATCAGACAGGGTTAATCTAAAGTTGTCTGTGTCAGAGACAGGGTAAATCTAAAGTTGTCTGTGTCAGAGACAGGGTTAATCTAAAGTTGTCTATCTGAGACAGGGTTAATATAAAGTTGTCTGTATCAGAGACAGGGTTAATCTAAAGTTGTCTGTATCAGAGACAATGTTAATCTAAAGTTGTCTGTATCAGAGACAAGGTTAATCTAAAGTTGTCTGTATCAGAGACAGGGTTAATCTAAAGTTGTCTGTATCAGACAGGGTTAATCTAAAGTGGTCTGTATCAGTAACAGAATTAATCTAAGGTTGTCTGTATCAGACAGGGTTAATCTAAAGTGGTCTGTATCAGTAACAGAATTAATCTAAAGTTGTCTGTATCAGACAGGGTTAATCTAAAGTTGTCTGTATCAGAGACAGGGTTAATCTAAAGTTGTCTGTATCAGAGACAAGGTTAATCTAAAGTTGTCTGTATCAGAGACAGGGTTAAACTAAAGTGGTCTGTATCAGTAACAGAATTAATCTAAAGTTGTCTGTATCAGAGACAGGGTTAATGTAAGGTTGTCTGTATCAGACAGGGTTAATCTAAAGTGGTCTGTATCAGAGACAGGGTTAATCTACAGTTGTCTCTATCAGATACTGGTTAATCTAAAGTGGTCTGTATCAGAGTCTGACGTAGACTGTACAACCATGTTTTATGTATGTGTATCATTGAAGGGAGGTGTAAGAGTCTGACTGCTATGAAGGAGTACAGCTGTACAACCATGTTTTATGTATGTGTATTGTTGAAGGGAGGTAAGAGTCTGACTGCTATGAAGGAGTACAGCTGTACAACCATGTTTTATGTATGTGTATTGTTGAAGGGAGGTAAGAGTCTGACTGCTATGAAGGAGTACAGCTGTACAACCATGTTTTATGTATGTGTATTGTTGAAGGGAGGTGTAAGAGTCTGACTGCTATGAATGAGTACAGCTGCACAACCATGTTTTATGTATGTGTATTGTTGAAGGGAGGTGTAAGAGTCTGACTGCTATGAATGAGTACAGCTGTACAACCATGTTTTATGTATGTGTATTGTTGAAGGGAGGTGTAAGAGTCTGACTGCTATGAATGAGTACAGCTGCACAACCATGTTTTATGTATGTGTATTGTTGAAGGGAGGTGTAAGAGTCTGACTGCTATGAATGAGTACAGGTGTACAACCATGTTTTATGTATGTGTATTGTTGAAGGGAGGTGTAAGAGTCTGACTGCTATGAATGAGTACAGCTGCACAACCATGTTTTATGTATGTGTATTGTTGAAGGGAGGTGTAAGAGTCTGACTGCTATGAATGAGTACAGCTGTACAACCATGTTTTATGTATGTGTATTGTTGAAGGGAGGTAAGAGTCTGACTGCTATGAAGGAGTACAGCTGTACAACCATGTTTTATGTATGTGTATTGTTGAAGGGAGGTGTAAGAGTCTGACTGCTATGAATGAGTACAGCTGTACAACCATGTTTTATGTATGTGTATTGTTGAAGGGAGGTGTAAGAGTCTGACTGCTATGAATGAGTACAGCTGCACAACCATGTTTTATGTATGTGTATTGTTGAAGGGAGGTGTAAGAGTCTGACTGCTATGAAGGAGTACAGGTGTACAACCATGTTTTATGTATGTGTATTGTTGAAGGGAGGTAAGAGTCTGACTGCTATGAAGGAGTACAGCTGTACAACCATGTTTTATGTATGTGTATTGTTGAAGGGAGGTGTAAGAGTCTGACTGCTATGAATGAGTACAGCTGCACAACCATGTTTTATGTATGTGTATTGTTGAAGGGAGGTGTAAGAGTCTGACTGCTATGAATGAGTACAGCTGTACAACCATGTTTTATGTATGTGTATTGTTGAAGGGAGGTAAGAGTCTGACTGCTATGAAGGAGTACAGCTGTACAACCATGTTTTATGTATGTGTATCATTGAAGGGAGGTAAGAGTCTGACTGCTATGAAGGAGTACAGCTGTACAACCATGTTTTATGTATGTGTATCATTGAAGGGAGGTGTAAGAGTCTGATGTATGTGGGAGAGAGACTGGAGAAAAACAGAATAGTTTATTGATTTTTATATGCAGCCTTTCTGAATAACGAACTGTCTAGCATTTCTAGCATTCTTTACATTATCCCTGGCTTTTATGAAGAAAGAGATCTATAGAGGTTACCATCATTTGTCTGCAGTTTTGTTTTTGGGTCTTTTTGCTTTGAATAGTTTTTGTGAGTCTTGGTCTTTTCCACGTGCAGACGTGGTCTTTTCCACGTGCAGATGTGTTGGCAGCAAACAACTTTTGAAAACATGACTTCAAAAGAAGAAATTGCTCAAAATGGCAAGAGCAAAACTGACAACAGGCGAATTTTGGCACAATGTTTTCAGAATTATTCTGCTGCAAATATATCAAATTGTTTGTGTCTTTTGTGTCTTGTAGGTTAAAGGATAGAGAAATGACTTACACCTACCAATTTCTCTTTATACCAAAATTATTCTAATCCCCCTTGTGTCTGGCTTTTGTCCACTTGTGAAATGCAACTTATGTCGCCCGTCGGTGTCGACAATATCTTTAAACAACCCCTGTTAAAGCACCACTGGGTCAATTAAAACCAACTACACAGGAATTTTCCTATGGTGATCCCCTTTACAAAATATTGAACAAAATTTATTTTATTTTTAAGTCTCAGGTTGCTATGGCATAAACAAAGGAAAAAAATATCAACACTTTTAAATTGTTCTCAGCTGAAACTGCTGGTCTGATTTCAAGATGATTTGGCAGAATTGTTCAAGCCATATTGAAACGGCATTAAAAAGGGGTAAAATGACAACACTTTAAAACTCTTCTGCTCTGAAAGAATTTCGTCTAATTTCAAAAAATAATTTGGATGAAATGTTCCTTGGCTGATGCTTTTAGACGTCTCTGCAGCAGACAACTTTTGAAAAGATAATGAAAATGAGAAGTTGCTCATGATTAGCAATTTCACCTGTTTCAACAACATTTCAGCTTTATACAAGACGGATGTTTGATGCAAAGCATCAAAGAGAAGCCGCAATATTTCGTTTCACATGAAGAAATAAGAAAAAAGATCATTTAAATCCACAAACATTAGAACAATTTAATCTGTAGTCACTAATGCTGATATCGATTATTGAAGAAATAAGTTTTATGTAGGATATTTAACCTGGCAGGGTCTGTGTTTTAAGTGAATGAGATAATTTAGAGTTAAGCTGGGTCCAATTCCACCAACCTTTCTTAGCGCTAAGTAAAACTTAAATACTTAAAAGCTTATTTCATCATTTTTGTTTTCCTAATAAAAATGCCATAAGATTTCAATTCTTAACAAATTTTGTAAGACAGCAAGGTACATATTCATATCAACTAAGTCATTCACTTAAATACATTCCACCATTCATATCTTACAAAGTATTAGGGAAACAAAAATGACGAAATATGCTTTTAAGTATTTAAGTATTACTTAACGCTAAGTAATGTTGGTGGAATTGGGCCCAGATCATAAAAAGTGACATATAATACTAAAGATAAATGGACAAGAGGTTATGATAAATTTAAATTAGTACCAAAAACAATCAACTATTTGTATTGAACACACGCCCTGTTATGATAATGTTTTATCAAATAATGCTGACACACAGAAAATCTGTTTTTCGTTTGTATCGGTAAGTCATGATAATGGATAAGGGTTTCCCACATAAAACAAATCTGCAGTAGACGACTTTGAAATTATCAAGTAAAAAAATATCTCTATAAATGATCGTATGATAATTGAAAAGTGTTGAATTATTGTGGCAAATGCAGATATTGCTCATTATGAGCAATTTCTCCTTTTGCCACAATGATTTCAATGATGTTTACTCTGACAGACTTTAAAATCATACCCTAACCCTAACCCTAACCCTAGTAAGATAATTGAAAAGAGTTGAAATTATTGTGGCAAATTGAGCAATTGAAACTGATCAAAGCTGTCGGATTACAAATGCACAATCTCGAGTTGACGAAACTGATGTGAACTCGTGTCGTGATTAGCATTCAGAAAATCAAGTAAACGTATTTCTATGTACACGTAATCCGAAAGACTGACAATAGCTGCAGCGACTTTTGAAAACATTGTGACAAAAAGAGAAATTGATCACGAGGAATTTATCGTTTTGCTACAATGTTTTCTACTTTATGTCAATAAATTATACCTTCATTTAGCAAGATGTTCAAATTTTTACTTAATGTGGTACGTATAAGGGAAAGGCTTAACATAGGAACTAGTTTCATTTTTTTTTAAAACGTTAAACCAGTGCTTGAAAATTTACTTGAATTTATTTCTCAAACTATAAATTTACCAGTTGATATAAGAGTTGAAATGCTGTCTACATTTACAGTGATAAGTTGAATACAGTTAAGTTAATCCGATCACACTTTGTTTGTAAGAACCAGAAGATTTCATTTCATTTAAGTATTCTGGATGTTCACATCGCTCCGTGATAAAACATGTTGGTGGCTAGCAGGGGTTCGAAAGACCGACAAAAGTGCCGGTCTGGACCGGAATTCAAATCCCTAGACCGATTGCAATCTTAAAACTTGTAAAAAAATCGGTCCGAGATTTTATAAAATTTATAAAATTTCGTTAATACCTACGCTATACATGTCACTGTGTAAACGAAAAACCAATAAAATCCTAGTAAGTACACACGCTCTTTGTTTCTAAAGCGTAGGATAACCGTCGAGAGAGTCACTTACCGAGACGTAATCAAGATAAGCCGCCGATAATCGGTCCAGGAGGTGTGACAATCGGTTATATATTTACTCCCTTCGGTTTGACAGATAATGCATGTGTTAAAGGCTTCTTTAAAAGTGTTTGCTAATTACTAGTGGATCAGTTCAACATATTTTAATCGGTCCAAGTCCGGTCTGAACGGCTAATTGATAAATTATTTTTATTTTCGTTTCGGACCGTTTGTAACTTTCAAACTGTTACAAACGGTCTACGCTGTTTAAAACCATTATGGAACATTAAAGGTGCTTATAATTGGAAATGTTATTGATGTCGATAATTAGAATTCGATGTGTTATGACTCAAAGTTTGATCGTGTATATATAATGCAGAAGTTTTAAGTTCATTTGTCTTTCGATGCTTTATTGAAATGGCTCAACGCAATTTACTTGCGATGTTCAAAAAGTCAAATGACCGGATTGACAACCCGGATCATGTTGACAAAGAGAACCGGTTATAATGACCTTCAGTCTCGGAATGTATAAATAAGGAATCTGACAAAATAGAGGCTGCTGTATGCCGACTAATAAGAACTGCTTACACTGTCGCTAAAAGCCATATGCCGATATCTATGTACGCAGAGCTCTGTGAGCTACAATTATGTAACGACACGTGTCTGACAAAAAATCTGTACCAAGAAGACAGTGCTTGTACGGAGTTTATAGCTCTTATTTCCCAGTCTCTTGACAATAGTCTAATAGAAAAACTCAGACAGAGCCCAGCGCTGGGCCTGATGATAGATGAAAGCACTGATCTTGGTATGGAGAAACACTTAATAGTGTTTATTAATTACTTGGATAAGGGCATACTGCAAACAAGAGAGAAAAAGAAAGCTTAGTAGTGGGGCTTCCACCGAACAAGCTATGTGGAATATTTTGTGCGACTTACAAGTATAATATTTATGTATGAACTCGGTATTAAAAAAATAAAACCCCTGTCGAAGTCGGATGTGTTGGGCCTCGACGTGGCACAGGGGCGAACTCTACATCATTTAATGAGCTGCATAATTGAGAAAAGTAGTGGCTAGGCTAGCTGCAACAAAACGCAAACTTTACCTTTGAAGACAAGTGAATAAGCATACTTACCTAAAAACAGAATTATGGTCGATATATTTTACATGGTAATTCAAAAACAACAAAGACATTCTTTTTAGTAAAAGGTTTATTTGTATATAGACAAAGCAATGATAACCCTACAAACAAAGCAGTAAATAAGATAAAAATGTATCTTCTGTGCACCACCAATCATTTCCTAGTAAGTACGATATTGGATTACGGGTCGAACATTTTTAAGTACGAACGAGCAATGTAAACATGTGCGTTGTTATGTTCGTCTGCAAATTTTGGTTAATTACGATTTGTTAAGTACTTCTACATTGACATTATCGAGTGATGACACTGTTATACATCCATCTATGCAAGGTAACCTGAAATAAACATGAAATTCGTTTTTTTTTTAAAGTGTTCAAATTTGATATTTTCGTCGTCGTCGTCCGTCCGTTCACATTTTCCTACAAACGACTTCTCCTCCTACACCAACTTCAAGTAAAAGGGGCGGGTAAACAATTTTTCACCCGGACCGATTGGGATTTCAAAATTTCCGGAGCCCTGGTGGCTAGGCAAAATACACCGATATCGTGTTTACCGCGATATTCATGAAATATGGAACTGCAACAGCGAAAAAGAACGAAATTTATCTTGAAACAGATATTTCTGTGGTTTAAATCTTTTCATGTCTGCATTTTGCGATGACAATTGTACTCAAAGTTAACTTTGAATCCAGTATGTACTGAACATGAAATGAAAATGTATGTGAAATTGCGATAAAAATGAAAATCTATAAATGGACTATAGATGAATGGTATACTGTCTTTTATTTTAGCTCTTAACTTGATTCGGGAACCAGAGTCGCTGCATGGCCGCTTACGACATTTACACACTAGACCAAATTGAGATCGGTTTAAAACGCGTTGGTGAATACGGATTAAATCTAAAACATGGACTAAATATTAAGATTTAGATTTAGACAAACATCTTAATTGAAAAGTTTAGTGAATACGGGACGAGGCTTCTTCATCTAAATACTGCGTAATATATCATAGCATGTAATTTTAAGGAACCAGACTACATTTACAAATTCAATAGAAGGGTTCTCTATTTGTATGAATTTCGCTTAAATAAAAATGTACATACATTCAATTAAAATACTGGCCTTTGTCTTTTGTTTTTAATTTGTAAAACTCACACATGTATATAGAGTGTAAAAGGGATGTTTTAAAAGTCATTACCTTAAATTAATGTACTTAGAAAGGACAAAGAGAAATCAAGATATGTGGTCACGCTGGCAGGTCTAAATATTCTCCTTGACCGAAAATTAAAAGCATCCCTACAGGAAACCGCCTCCTGGCGGCTTCCAACAATAATGTTCTTTCATTTTTAGCAAAGTTTTCCATATTTTTGGTATTTTGATTATACCAAAATTAATCATGCCTAGATAAGAATGAGTAAACTGATCTTCTCCCGCTTATATTTCTCTTATGACTCAACCAAACCCTATGCTTTGAGTAGTCTGGATGAGACGATTCTTTTGAGTACCCAAAACATCGGGTCTTACTGTCCAATAAGCGTTTTACTGTTGAATACTGTCCAATAAGGGGTTTATAGGGTTCTGGAATCTTCTCATCTTAACTAGAGCTCTTGATCTACCTCAGATGATTCCCTACAATAGGTTTTGGAATCAGACTTGGCCGAGTGGTTAACGTCTGGGATAAGGAACCGGACATCCCGGATTCGAGCCCAGTTACCATGCGACATTCATGGTGGAGTGCCCATGGGCAAGTTATATTCCTAGCCTAGTTTGTTTACCCAGGGAGCATGAATAAGTGAACTGTGTTGCTGTGATATAACTTAAATAATGTTGAAAACAGCGTAAAAAGCCAATAAAACAAATACAACAATAGTTCAGGCCATTTTGATTTGTTGGAAAAACATAGTCTTCAGGCAGCATCAGAGAAGGAATATAATAACAAACTTACGAAGTGTTTGTTTAATTTCAAAATAATTTAACATGAAAAGTTTCTACAAAGTGTGGACATATTATTTAGATGAGTAAATAAACTTGAACCCATGCTATGGCATGTTGCACATATATTATAAATTCTGTTCAAGTGAGAAAGTTGCATTGATCAGAATATTTGAGTATCATGTATATATTGATAAAGTCTTAACCCTTTCCCACTTGCAGATGAATTTTGATGCATCAAATCAGATGACTCGTGAAATCATTGTGGCAAAAGGGGTATTTGCCCCATGATGATCTTATGAGCAATATCTTCTTTTACCACTGTTTTCTACTTTAATCAATAATAATACATTCATTTACAGAATGTTTTTCATATTTTAACCGTAATGTTTTCAAGGTAGACTAGTGCAGATTGGTCCTTTATGTGAAATGTTTGAGGGAAGCAATCCAGGGCCTCATCATCTTCTTGGTTTGTCCTTTATGTGAAATGTTTGAGGGAAGCAATCCAGGGCCTCATCATCTTCTTGGTTTGTCCTTTATGTGAAATGTTTGAGGGAAGCAATCCAGGGCCTCATCATCTTCTTGGTTTGTTCTTTATGTGAAATGTTTGAGGGAAGCAATCCAGGGCCTCATCATCTTCTTGGTTTGTTCTTTATGTGAAATGTTTGAGGGAAGCAATCCATGGCCTCATCATCCTCTTGGTCTGTCCTTTATGTGAAATGTTTGAGGGAAGCAATCCAGGGCCTCATCATTCTCTTGGTTTGTCCTTTATGTGAACTTTTTGAGGGAAGCAATTGAGGGCCTCATCATCTTCTTGGTTTGTCCTTTATGTGAAATGTTTGAGGGAAGCAATCCAGAGCCTCATCATTCTCTTGGTTCAAAGCAGAAAATATATAACGTTAATCGTATTTTTACCATGAAGTCGGCTTTATCTGTTTTGTTACCATCTGAGGAACAAAATTAGGATTTGAAGTACATACTTATGATGAAAATTTGGCAAGAAAAGGGGAAATTTCTTGTTTTCCCATATATTTGCTACAGAGGTATCAGAAATCATCACAGTCAGGTAGTAATGTTATTAACCAAGTTAAGACTGCAGGGTATGACGCACAGTTATTTGTTAAATGTAGACATTACGTAGAATTAAGCCTGTTGATGAACTTAAGAAACATCTTAACCAAAAATAAATCACATCTCTATTAATGAAATAATAATTATTGAATAGAATTTAATAGAATTTAAACTGCATGTGGAGGAGGGTTAAACACATGACAGAAATAGAATTGCTTTGTTAGTTACTTTGGATTTAACCCATTCCAGCAAGGGTTAAAGACATGACAGAAATATAATTGCTTTGTTAGTTACTTTGGATTTAACCCATTCCAGCAAGGGTTAAACACATGACAGAAATATAATTGCTTTGTTAGTTACTTTGGATTTAACCCATTCAAGCAAGGGTTAAACACATGACAGAAATATAATTGCTTTGTTAGTTATTTTGGATTTAACCCATTCCAGCAAGGGTTAAACACATGACAGAAATAGAATTGCTTTGTTAGTTACTTTGGATTTAACCCATTCCAGCAAGGGTTAAACACATGACAGAAATATAATTGCTTTGTTAGTTACTTTGGATTTAACCCATTCCAACAAGGGTTAAACACATGACAGAAATAGAATTGCTTTGTTAGTTACTTTGGATTTAACCCATTCAAGCAAGGGTTAAACACATGACAGAAATATAATTGCTTTGTTAGTTACTTTGGATTTAACCCATTCTAGCAAGGGTTAAACATATGACAGAAATATAATTGCTTTGTTAGTTACTTTGGATTTAACCCATTCCAGCAGGGTTAAACACATGACAGAAATATAATTACTTTGGATTTAACCCATTCCAACATGTAGAATCTTTCAGCAGCAGATTGTGGCAGAAGAATAAATTCCTTATAATGAACATTTTCTCCCTTTGCTACAGTATTTTAAACTTAACATTTTTAGTTATTACATTTTATATTTTTAAAGGTATTCCTCTGCTGCAGATTTGTTATATGTGGCAAAAGGCTAAACCCTTTCCTACGTATAGACCGCTCTCACGCCTCTGCAGCAGATTTGTTATATGTGGCAAAAGGCTAAACCCTTTCCTACGTATAGACCGTTCTGACGCCTCTGCAGCAGATTTGCTATATGTGGCAAAAGGCTAAACCCTTTCCTACGTATAGACCGTTATGACGCCTCTGCAGCAGATTTGTTATATGTGGCAAAAGGCTAAACCCTTACCTACATATAGACCGTTCTGACGCCTCTGCAGCAGTTTTGCTATATGTGGCAAAAGGCTAAACCCTTTCCTACGTATAGACCGCTCTGACGCCTCTGCAGCAGATTTGTTATATGTGGCAAAAGGCTAAACCCTTTTCTACGTATAGACCGTTCTGATGCCTCTGCAGCAGATTTGTTATATGTGGCAAAAGGCTAAACCCTTTCCTACGTATAGACCGTTCTGACCGTTCTGACCGTTCTGATGCCTCTGCAACAGATTACTTTTATACACCTACATTGATATGGGCAGTTTTATAGGAACACCTAGCTGGCAGCGTTCACATCATGTCTGATCATCCAATCTTCACCAAACTTATTGATTAGGTTTATGGTCTTTTTATGACTCTCGAATTATCCATAATTGGCCAATTAAGCTTTTATCCGCTCTTTTACTTTAACAGTTCTTCATCAAACTTGGTGTGAATATTTTTTGGAATTAAACCTTCGTTGTGATTAAAGACATGTCAGATAATTTAAGTTTCTCCAGAGTTGCTTCCCTTACAGACGTATTTTGTTTTGCACTCTTGTTGAAAACATTATTACTAAAGGAGTGATTGAGCAATTTCATCTGGATTAAATTATGATACTTTCATTTACAAAGATTGTTCATATTTTCACTGGGATGTTTTGAGTTGTCCACCGCAGATTTGTGGGTTAACTAGTTACTTGATGCAGATGAGTTTTTGAAATGTTATGGAAAAGAGAGAATTTGTTAAACTGTATTCAATAATTGTTTAAGTATATATTAAGGATGGGAACGAGTACCGATATTAGTACTCAGGTACTCATGAACGCTTCCGATTCGAGTTCTCGGGTACTCGCAAGAAATCGCATTGTCTAAATTCGTTTATCAAACGTCTTGTCTCTCAGAATAGTATTGTCCTCGTGCACTAAATTTGAATTGATTTTATAAGAACAAACATGCGTTTGTTTTTGCCTCTACGTTTAATATTTGATATTTGAAAAATATAGTTGTTTTATTTTTGAAAACAAAATAATTCAACAAATACATCCAGAAATTGCATTGGCGTAAACATCCAAACGTTTAGGTGCAGACTGTATATCTCTTTAAAGTCGCGGGGGAAGCAAGTCAAATGGTGGATGGAAAACAATACCAAGAATGATAAACAATACATTTAATAAAAGAATATTTTTATCATCTATGAAAATAAGGAACATAAATCAACAATCAGAATGGATTTTTTTCTTTCAGTTTTCGAATTAACCGGTGTCCGTAATATGTGCACTACATGCATTTTAACTGACTTGTCGTCTGCTGTGCGCTTGAAATGTTTCAAGACGGCAGATTTAGCAGGAGGCATGGTTGTAATTTTGTTGTTTTATTTTTGTTCAAATAGATAAGAATGATAGAAGATGGTTTCTAATGATTTGACGAACAATTACTCAACAATTGCAACAGTTCTTATCACATCATATTGATGTGTATTTCTTACAACTATCCAATTAAAACGTGTAGA
This sequence comes from Serripes groenlandicus, assembly GCA_031761405.1. Classification (NCBI taxonomy): domain Eukaryota; kingdom Metazoa; phylum Mollusca; class Bivalvia; order Cardiida; family Cardiidae; genus Serripes; species Serripes groenlandicus. The sequence goes on along the minus strand of JASEVX010000012.1, from coordinate 552,835 downwards.
CAATTGAAAGCACTATTAAGATGAAGGTGTGAAAAACCGACGGCCCTCCCTGTTTGACATGTTGTTTGACATATGGTTGCTAATTGACTTGAGATTATATTGATATCGCTGACTACCTGTTTGTCACGTTGTTCGTAAAGGACTCGCGATTGCAATCAAATCGCCAATTAAAATGGATTAAAATGGATAAAGTACCATCTTCAGACGTAAAGGTGTTAGCTGTTTGTTTAATTTACCTTCACCGCTGATTTACCGACTTCTTTAGTAACTCAATAAAAAACCAGATTCAATACTTTTTAAGTTTTTATTTACTTAAACATACTTTTATCAGATGAAAGATAGAAAAAATGGAAATTAAATAATTGAGTACTCGAATACCTATTTTGATGAACGGTACTCGGACGTCCGACCGACTCACGTACTCAGGTACTGCAGAGATGCCAAGTATTACGATATCGGCGTAATCATTACGATTTCGAGGTCCCGGTTACGCTATTACGCCAGCGTGAGAAATCATTACGAAATTTATAAATAATAATATTAATACAAAAATTGTGAAAAACGTCCGTTGTGATTGGAAAATCGGCGAGTAGTTTCCGAATGTGGGTCCGTCCGAATGTCAGTACAATATCTCCGTTATTTTGATTGGAGCAGCCAGCTTCATTGATGACCAATCACAAACTGCCTTGCGGATGTCGGGGTGGTCGCTGAAGCTTGAATGTTTCGCTAGGTCAGATTGTGAATATTTTAGTTTTAAAGACAAAGTAAATTACGAAAATCAGGAAAAGTCACCGCAGAACACACACAGACTGTGACTGACACAGCTAATTATACTTTATCATTATTATTTTGGTTGGTTCATGATTGTAAAATGCATTTTTTACGATGTCAACAAATGTAAAATAGATTTTGGATCTTAGAGCGATTTTTCTTTTTAATTCTAATAGATTGACGATTATCAAATGTATACATTATTGTTGACAATGGTAAGTATTGTTCATTTATTATAGGTAGCTTAGTTATTAAGTAATTCTATCTAGTAGAAAGAGGCAGGTAATCCATTGAACTGTAGGTGATTTAGATAGATTATTTAGCAAGGATTACCCCACCCACCTCTTTCTTTCTATCTTCATTAGTCGCCGGGCAGAAGCCCGCGACTTCTATTTTTAATAGGTTTTCGGAAATGACATGGGAGGGGGGATTATTATTAGAAAGAAACACATTTAGATGTCTCGAACATATTACAATTGTGTTTGTTTAAAAACACTAAGTAATGACACATCTAAAATGAAATAAATATTCCGATGTTTTAGGTATTTTCAGTTTCTTTATTTTGACTCGCATTTATGATTTTTTAGCTCACCTGAGCTTTGCTCAAGGTGAGTTATTGTGATCGCCTTTTGTCCGGCGTCCGGCGTCCGTCAACTTCTTCTCCTCAGTAACCAGTGGGTCAATTGGGATGAAACTTCACAGAAAGCATCCTCTCAATGACCTCACCAGAATTCCTTCAAATTTTTGGGATTCATGCAGAATTCTGGTTTCCATGGCAACGATACGAAAAAAACTTCAAAATTCTTCTTCTCCCAAACTGGTTGGCAGATTTTGAAATTATTTTGTAGAAATGTTCCTTGGGTAACCCTCTATCAGATTCCTTGAAGCCATGTTGATTGGTTGAAAAACTTGGCCGCCAGGGGGGGCGGGGCTTTTTTGCTTTATATGGCTATAGTGAAAACTTAAAAAATCTTCTCCTCCAAAAGTGTTAGGGCGATTTTCAAATAATTTTGTAGAAATGTTCGTTGGGTGACCCTCTATTAGATTCCTTGAAGCCATGTTGATTAGTCGAAAAACATGGCCGCCAGGGGGGGGGGGGCTATTTTGCCTTATATAGCTATAGTGCAAACTTAAAAAATCTTCTCCTCCATAAGTGTCAGGCCGATTTTCAAATAATTTTGTAGAACTGTTCCTTGGGTGATCCTCTATCATATTCCTTCAAGCCATGTTGATTGGTAAAAAAAAAACATGGCCGCCAGGGGGGCGGGGCTATTTTGCCTTATATTGCTATAGTGAAAACTTAAAAAATCTACTTCTCCGAAAGTGTTCAGCCGATTTTCAAATAGTTTTGTAGAAATGTTCATTGGGTGACCCTCTATCAGATTCCTTCAAGCCATGTTGATTGGTCGAAAAATATGGCCGCCAGAGGGCGGGGCTATTTTGCCTAATATTACCATACATGTAGTTAAAACTTAAAAAATCTTCTTCTCCGAAAGTGTCAGGCCGATTTTCAAATAATTTTGTAGAAATGTTCCTTGGATGACCCACTTTCAGATTCCTTCAAGCCATGTTGATTGTTCAAAAAACATGGCCTCCAGTGGGCAGGGCTATTTTGCATTATATGGCTATAGTGAAAACTTAAAAAATCTTCTCCTCCAAAAGTGTCTGGCCGATTTTCAAATAATTTTGTAGAAATGTACCTAGGGTGACCCTCTATCAGATTCCTTCAAACCAAGTTGATTGGTCGGAAATGGCTGCCAGGGGGCGGGGTTTATATAGCTAAAATGAAAAAAAAAAAAATCAGGTGAGCGATTCCAGGGCCATCATGGCCCTCTTGTTGTTTTATTTACGAAGACAAAACAGTCCCTATTAGCTAGACTGGTATACTTTATTTTACACTATATTCTACATGTAATCAAAAGGCGATAACTACAAACCTTTACGTCGCACAGTCTAATTTGTTTACATACGCGCGCCTGCTTAAGCAGACTGTTTGTTATGTGTAAATATCGAGATGAAAATGACGTCTTTTAATGGCAATTTTAACTTACTGAATGTTATTTTCATGTTCAAAGAGATGTCTTGATTTGTGAAGAAGGCATTTTATTATGTTTATCCATGTATATCTAAAATATGAACTGTTTCTAAGCTAAAACTGTTGATCGCGTGACTCGCGAATACCAACTGCGTAGATCAATCTCCTTTGCAGAGAGCCGCTCTTTACACTCACTTACAAATTATAATAAATCATAGGTGATTTAAAATGTTTATTTGGTTCGAAACAAATGAAAAAAAGAACAAACCGAGATAAAACTGGTTTTAATAGAAAAATTACTTAGAACAAACACTCTATGCCTATAAAGAGAGTTTCAAGAACGACACCTCTGCGAATAAGAAAGAATCGGGTCTTTCGTACAAAATTATTTTGTCCTTGACAATTTTAAATGTGTCATTTAATTCCCTAAAGGCATATTGCTTCCGATCTGCATATTGTTATGCATCATTGACACAAGGGCATTCATCATAATATAATTTTAAAACATGAGTAGTTTGTTATTTTCATTATAAAAAAGGAAGGAAAGAATTAAAATAAATTAACATGTTGTAGGACTCAGTTTATGTTCAAAATTAAGTTTAAATTATACAACAATTTCAATGAGAATTTACTGTTTAGTTGATATTATATTTCGAAGGTGGTCTAATTTATAAATATTGGACTACATTTCAACATTTGTTAAAGTATGATATAATTAGAATGCCAAGCTAATATCATTTTGAGAAAAAGAGAAAACTCATGTCTTCAGCGATTTAACCCTTATCTCATTGTTTTAAAAGTAGATTGCTGCAAAGGTGTCCACTGTTGACTTTAATAGAGGAAATGTAAAATGACGTGCTATTGCATGCAAATCCTAAATTGTCTGTTTTGTGGTTTTATTGAAAAATAATAAAATTCAAATATTCTGACAAACATCTTGAAAAGTGTATGTGGAATTTACAAATCTTATAATTATTCCTTAATGAAAGCACTGTATACATACTAAGACTAATGATTGGCAAGATTACTCATTTCCATTACTATATATCAATAATTAGTTGGTTGTGTGTATGGTCAACCTACTTTGGAATGGAGATTGATCATAAACTATGGAAGACTTCAATTATCATTCACTTCGTTGACAAAACAATGCAAGTTATGATACATTTTCACTTGACCCTAACCCTGATGTTCCAATATGCCCCTCAGTTGATAATGCATAACTTCACTATGGATATCCAGCGACATTGATGCGTTGCATCAACTTTCTCTTATTCCCCCACTTTATAGGCCAGACGAAAGGAGAAATTGCCCTTAATGAGCAATTTATCCTCTTGCCACAATGTTTTCTTCCTTAATCAATTATAGTTTCCATATGTTTTCTGAGTTGTCTGCTGCAGTTTTGCTGTATGTGAGAAAGGGTCAAAGAAGGATACAGTTTAGAGGATACAGGATATTATAGATTACAATCTAGTAAAACCCTTTCCCACATGCGGATGCATTAATTATGCAGCTGTAGTAATTGACTTTTGAAAACATTAAGGGAAAACAAATCCAGTAATGTCTTCAGAAGTTGTCTGCTGCCGATTTGTCTGTACAACCCTGGCCATGCTGACCAGTTTCTCCTTTTACCACGATATTAACATTTAACTTTTATTAATCGCAGACATCTTCCTTTGCTACAATGTTTTCAAAAGTTGCGTCTGCATGCAGGAGAGGTTTATGGGGCATAAGTCTGTTATAGTGTCAACTGAAGGTTTATGGGGCATAAGTCTGTTATAATGTCAACTGAAGGTTTATGGGGCATAAGTCTGTTATAGTGTCAACTGAGGGTTTATGGGGCATAAGTCTGTTATAGTGTCAACTGAAGGTTTATGGGGCATAAGTCTGTTATAGTGTCAACTGAAGGTTTATAGGGCATAAGTCTGTTATAGAGTCAACTGAAGGTTTATGGGGCGTAAGTCTGTTATAGTGTCAACTGAAGGTTTATGGGGCATAAGTCTATTATAGTGTCAACTGAAGGTTTATGGGGTCTGTTATAGTGTCAACTGAAGGTTTATGAGCATAAGTCTGTTATAGTGTCAACTGAAGGTTTATGGGGCATAAGTCTGTTATAGTGTCAACTGAAGGTTTATGGGGCATAAGTCTGTTATAGTGTCAACTGAAGGTTTATGGGGCATACGTCTGTTATAGTGTCAACTGAGGGTTTATGGGGCATAAGTCTGTTATAGTGTCAACTGAAGGTTTATAGGGCATAAGTCTGTTATAGAGTCAACTGAAGGTTTATGGGGCATAAGTCTGTTATAGTGTCAACTGAAGGTTTATGGGGCATACGTCTGTTATAGTGTCAACTGAGGGTTTATGGGGCATAAGTCAGTTATAGAGTCAACTGAAGGTTTATGGGGCATAAGTCTGTTATAGTGTCAACTGAAGGTTTATGGGGGGCATAAGTCTGTTATAGTGTCAACTGAGGGTTTATGGGGCATAAGTCTGTTATAGTGTCAACTGAAGGTTTATGGGGTATAAGTCTGTTATAGTGTCAACTGAAGGTTTATGGGGTATAAGTCTGTTATTGAGTCAACTGAAGGTGTATAGGGCATAAGTCCGTTATAGTGTCAACTAAAGGTTTATCGGGTATAAGTCTGTTATTGAGTCAACTGAAGGTTTATAGGGCATAGTCTGTTATAGTGTCAACTGAAGGTTTATGGGGCATAAGTCTGTTATAGTGTCAACTGAGGGTTTATGGGGCATACATCTGTTATAGAGTCAACTGAAGGTGTATGGGGCATAAGTCTGTTATAGTGTCAACTGAAGGTTTATGGGGCATAAGTCTGTTATAGTTTCAACTGAAGGTGTATGGGGCATAAGTCTGTTATAGAGTCAACTGAAGGTTTATGGGGCATAAGTCTGTTATGGAGTCAACTGAAGGTTTATGGGGCATAAGTCTGTTATAGTGTCAACTGAAGGTTTATGGGGTATAAGTCTGTTATAGAGTCAACTGAAGGTGTATGGGGCATAAGTCTGTTATAGAGTCAACTGAAGGTTTATGGGGCATAAGTCTGTTATAGAGTCAACTGAAGGTGTATGGGGCATAAGTCTGTTATAGAGTCAACTGAAGGTTTATGGGGCATAAGTCTGTTATAGAGTCAACTGAAGGTTTATGGGGCATAAGTCTGTTATGGAGTCAACTGAAGGTTTATGGGGCATAAGTCTGTTATAGTTTCAACTGAAGGTTTATGGGGTATAAGTCTGTTATAGAGTCAACTGAAGGTGTATGGGGCATAAGTCTGTTATAGAGTCAACTGAAGGTTTATGGGGCATAAGTCTGTTATAGAGTCAACTGAAGGTGTATGGGGCATAAGTCTGTTATAGAGTCAACTGAAGGTGTATGGGGCATAAGTCTGTTATAGAGTCAACTGAAGGTTTATGGGGCATAAGTCTGTTATAGAGTCAACTGAAGGTGTATGGGGCATAAGTCTGTTATAGAGTCAACTGAAGGTTTATGGGGCATAAGTCTGTTATAGAGTCAACTGAAGGTTTATGGGGCATAAATCTGTTATAGTGTCAACTGAAGGTTTATGGGGCATAAGTCTGTTATAGTGTCAACTGAGGGTTTATGGGGCATAAGTCTGTTATACTGTCAACTGAAGGTGTATGGGGCATAAGTCTGTTATAGAGTCAACTGAAGGTTTATGGGGCATAAGTCTGTTATAGAGTCAACTGAAGGTTTAACATCGTCAAGTAGAGAGATAAAGCTGCATAGAATACATATGATTATGTGATAAAAGTTTTATCTAATGAGCTTGTTTAACCCTTCACACAAATAAACGCTTTCTGAAGCCTCTGCAGCAGAGGACTTTTTTAAACATTGTGACAAAAGAAGAAATTGTGAGCAATGTTTTCAAAAGTTTTCTGCTGGTAAACAATTAACCCTTCCCACACAGCGCTTTCTGATGCCTCTTTAGCAGAAGAATTTTGAAAACTCTGTGATAAATGGAATCAAAGTACAGAAAGTACTGGTAACGAATTATTTTGAACATGTATTGTAAAATCAAATTTATGAATTCAATTGATCATGCTATTGCACAATTTAGTCTATTTTATTATTATTAATATTTTTGTCCAGAGATTTTTTTTATCAGTTGACAGTTTTAGTAAATGTAGCATTTCAACGGCGATGCGAGCGTTTAACATGCACACTAACTCTTTCACTGAGCTCTGCGTAAAGTCTGTCAAAACACCCATGGCATATTTGTGAGATTTACATTGTTAGTTTGATTTGTTTTCGTCACCAGGGGCGGATCCAGGATTTCGGCTTATATTATAACTATGTTTCATGTGAGTGAATTAATTATTATAAATCTATAATGTTTAAAAAATCGCATAAAATAAGAATTAAAAAAAAAAAAAAAAGAACAGTTCCAATTGGGACTCGAACTCGCGTCCATAAAAAGTCCATGCTTAGAAGTTCTACACGCTCTGCATTACACCACGGTACTTTGATACAACGTATGAGCGTTACTTTCGTATATATATTAAGCTAACTGAATGCGCGCGTATGTAAACCATGATCTATAATTAGAAAGCCCCTTTGATCATCGTTATCATGTTGGAAAAAGGAGAAACAACGGCGATGCGAGCGTTTAAAATGCACACTGACTATTTCACTGAGCTCTGCGTAGTGGCATATTTGTGAGATTAACATTGTTCTATACAGCGTGGGGTCGACTTCTAGTGAATGGGCATACGACTAAAATTCATACTCGTGCCTTATACGTACCTGCCGACAAATGAAATATATATGCGCGTACTGTTAATTTGATATTTTCTAGAAAATTGATTATCTATGATGATTCGATAGTATAATTATGACTTCACTGTATTGAAATAACACGTAGAAGTCATTTTAATATCGAAAAAATACTAGGACTATTTAGGTGCAGCGAATGTGTATTCTAAGCGGAAGTGTAGTTTAACCGTGACTTTCGGAAAAAAACACGATCGCGTTAACTGTATTATTTTTTGAGAAAAAATAATTCGTTAAAAATTACTCAATACGAAGTTCGAGGTGAGCTTTTGTGATCAATCACAGTCTGGCGTCGTCATTGTTGTCTCTATATCTGTCAGTCTGTTAACAATTACCTACAAATGACTTCTCCTACTAAACCAATGGGCTTATTTCAAAATAACTTCACAGGAATGTTCCTTAGGTGGTTCTCTTTTAAAGTTGTTCAAAGATTTTAATTTAAAGTAGAAGTTTGGTTGCTGCGGCATCAGAAAAGCGCAAAATTGCCAAAAAAACTTATATTTTCCTTATATGTGCATTGTTAAAACTTTAAAATCTTCTTGTTGAAAAGTACTGGCCCAATTTGAAGATAATTTTGTACACATGTTTCCTGGTTAACCTTCTTGCTAGATTGTTAAAATAATTTAGATACGCTGAAAAACATGGCCGCCAGGGGGGCCTAGCTTGTTTTCCTAAGATGTGCATTGTAAAATCTTTAAAAATCTTCTCGTCAAAAAGTACCAGCCTGATTTAAAGATAATTTGGCACAAATGTTCCTTGGCGGACCTTCTACCAAGGTTGTTCAAATTAATCTGATCCGTTGAAAAACAAAGAAGCAAGGGGCGGGGCTTGTTTTCCTTATATGTGCATTGTAAAAACTTAAGATGTATTCTTGTCCAAAAGTACCTGCCCGATTTAGAAAATAATTTGGCACAAATGTTCCTAGGTTGACCCTCTACCAAGATTGTTAAAGTTATTCTGATCTGATGAAAAACAAGGTCCTGCATCATTACCTATTAGCCTGTAAAGTAATAATAATTATGGACATGAAATAACAGATTGTAAAAATGTGTTCCATAACACTTTCTCACACAAAACATATATGGCGAGATCTTCTTCTCAGAAATTATGAAGTGAATTTTCAAATAATGTTGTAGAAATGTTCCTTGGGTGTCAGAATCTTCCCAGCCATGTTGATTTGTTCAAAAACATGGATGCTAGCGGGACATGCTGTTTTGCATTATATGGAAATAGTGATTTAATTTTTGCCTTATGACAGTGGTGCGATACTAGCCCTCTTTGGCTTCTTGTTTAAAATGGACTTGCCCAGCTTTGCAGTTTGAAGAATTCATAGCCAATGCTAGGAATATTGGAGATAATAATGTTGAGTAGAAAAGCCACGAGTATAGAGCCTGGTCAAATCTCAGGGATACTCATCTGGCCTGTCAAATCTCAGGGATACTCGCCTGGCCTGTCAAATCTCACGGATACTCGCCTGGCCTGTCAAATCTCAGGGATACTCGTCTGGCTTGTCAAATCTCACAGATACTCGCCTGGCCTGTCAAATCTCAGGGATACTCGCCTGGCCTGTCAAATCTCACGGATACTCATCTGACCTGGCTCTGTACTCTCATGGCAGTCTTCACAAAATGGGTTATAGCAGTGCAAAGCTTAAATAGTTCCTTCAGCTAGTTTGATGACTTCAAACCATGGATATTCCAACTTTCTCTCGCACTTCTTACAAGACATCTGTGACCAAGTGGTTAGTGTCAGGAACTTTTAACCGGGCGTCCCAGGTTTGATTTCCAGTCGCAGCGCTATGCTCATTGTGGAGTGCCCTTGGGCAATGCACATTTATAAGCCTAGTACTGGTTTGTTTACCCAGGGATCATGAATTAGTGAACTGTTGCCATGATATAACTGAATTAATGTTGAAAACGGCGTTAAACCTAATAAAATAAGACAACTGGCTACCTTCCTATTTAGATTTTTAGCACATTGGTGGTTGACAACCATTGGAAAGAATGATTGGCCAAACTTGTGGTTCAAATTAGCGGACCTTGGTTATTTTGCTGTATTTTGGCTCAATGAAAATATAGTAAATGTGGCAAAACTACTAGAATAAAAAAAAGATTACTTTGTTTAGGTTACAATACACTAAAACAATTGTTTCCATGTAAATCGACCAGTTTCAGTCCTCAATTGTCACACTTTCTAAGCGTTTCTCATGTAGAACACCATATATCATTGAAAAGAGTTACCTCCTAGTTTCAAACAATCCAAAGAAAATGTGGGGTCATGCATTATGCAAGAAAGAACTCACCAGACGAAAATGGTAACCGTCATTTTGGACCAAATCAGGTCCCGGACAAAACCGGTGTTTTGCATTCTCTACTTTCACTTTCAAACAAGGTCAAAATACTAAAAGTGATCAAATCAATCATTTCCAGTGCATCCTATACACATTCACAATGCATTTAAACTCAATGTCATATATTCAATCCATTCTGGTGATGGTATACACTCATTTCTACGTTTTTTTTAGGGACTATAGTACTGTAGATCAGCAAGTAAGCGGATGTATTTACCGTAATTTGACCTTAAGATGCAAAATGGTAAATACTAAATGTTGTAAATCATCTCACAATGGAATACATGAGATAGTGTAGGGTCATTAGAAAACTATCCCTTTTCAACATACACTTAATGATGATTCTGTAGGTGTGTTATCTTCACCTTGTATGTTAACGATTTATCTCCTCGGAGTAGAGAAGACAACATGGAACAAAGATCAAATCGCAGTGATGCCAACAGTGACAGAGCATTGAAAACATTGGAGAAATTATTCATGAAGAAAGATATCTCTTTTTGCCACAACGTTTTCAACTTAATTTAATACTTATATTTTCATATAGAGAGATTTTTTTTATAGTTTACTTTGTGCTCAAGGTGAGTTTTTGTGTTTGCCCTTTGTCCTACCAAAATTCCTTCAAATTTCTCTGAGCCATGCCGAATTATGGTTTTTATGTCAAAAATACATTACCAGTCATTTAATACCTGATATATAATCTCAACACCGTTAATTCATCCAGAAAAGAAGCTCGCGCAGCCATGCATAGCCCTCACGCGTGTGTGATACACACGGCCGCCGGTAATACCGGCGCACGGGCCATGTGACCCCCACTTTTAATTTCTGGACACACCAACTGACAGCTAAGAATTTATTTCATTTTTATATTTTATTTCTTGGTCTGTTTAAGGCATTCGCCTTAAACAAGTTATTTTCATTCAGTTATTCAACTACATTAACAACCTAACAACATAATTGTGTAAATTACTAATTGCAATTAAGTTGTTTTTTGTGAACACAACTAACTGAGAAGTCACGGGTGGGTTACCCCACCCACTATTTCAGTTACGTATCGGGTGCGGTAATGGCCATTCATTCTTTCAACGAAGTTATAGTTACACCGACCCTATTAGCGATAATATATTATTATCGCCTTGTATTACATTATGTATATTAATTAAACATGAACAATTTTGGAAAATATTTGTAAAATCTTTTTCATTGAAATACGTTCCGTGATCAACGGGTATAGTAGAAAATAAAAAATAGAAAAAAATTATATTTTTTGTTGAATCGTATAAATTGTTTTGTTTCATATATATTCTATGTCACATAGTGGTGATCAGAGGCGTGGCTCATAACGGCTGTATGAGACACGCGTCTGTCCTGTTTTGCTTTCACTAAGTACACACAGGATTCACCCTGTGAGTACTTCTCTTCCTGGCCTGCTTCCATTTGGAAACAGTCTGGGTTGAGGAGGACTCACAAAAGCTGGAAGAGTAAGAAGACCCCTAAAAAGGTTTCTCTTAGCTCTACGAGTGAAGCGGAGTTTGAGGGGTTCTCCCAACAATCAGACTCCGCGGCTGTGTTGAGTGAGCAGAAGGTCAGAGCTGTTCCTTCTTCACTCCGCACAACCGCTCAGAGGTCCAGATTAGGAGGTGTAATCAGCTATTTTCCCCACAAATTCCCTCTTAGGAAACAAACCCTATGCTGTGGGTTCTCAATACCCACAGCATAGGGTAAGAGGGTCAAATGAGGATTTTAGACATGCATACGCCCCTTATCTGGAGCTCTGACCGCTCCCCCTCAGCTTCGGCTGGTCCTTCGCGGGACATGGAGGAGCGGATGGCAGCGGCTGATGTCTGTTATTCCGTCGGGAAACAAAGGCCTTCGGGCCAGAAACCGTACGGACACAGTGATGGTTGGCCTCAAGAGTGAGCAACCGTCTGCTGAACGACATTATCTGACGCCAGGTGTTGGGGCTGACCCTTCGGGAGACGCCATGGGTCAATCAAAGGGAAACCTCACTGATTGGCCACCTCTAACACCACACTCTGCAGTAAGCAGTCTTCGGACGCTTACAGAGTGCCAAATTATAATGTCTGCGGACAGAATTCTTTGGAGACCGGTGATAGAGCAGCTTCACAACTGCCTATCATTAGTCAACCGGGTAATGCTTGCGAGCAAAACCTATATGACTCCGGGTAACCGGGTACCGGGCAACCAGTCAGTCATTTCGCCTAGGCGCGACCAGTCACCGGGCAAATCCGGCAGTCATTTAGCGATGACGCGACCGGTCAGTCATTAAGCCATGACGCGACCGGGCAAATTATCAGTCAGTTTAACATGACGCGACCGGGCAGTGGGCAGTCAAGGTAACGAGCAGTCGTTAAGCTAGTACCACTCGTTCTTCGCACAACCGGTCTATACGGATATTCAAAACACTGGTCATTACGCACCAGGCTCAGATATCCAACCGTCTAACATCGGTTATAAGGAGTACAGGACAGATAAATCTTTCCTTTCTCCAAGGGGAATAGTGTTCTTCTGTAGGGATTACACTCCTCAAAAGAATGAGAATAGAAGAGTACGGATATTCAAAACACTGGTCATTACGCACAAGGCCCAGATATCCAGTTATAGGTAGTACAGGACAGAGAAATGTTTCCGTGTCTCCAAGTGGAACATGGTACTTCTCTAGAGATTACACTCCTTCCCCGATACAAAGCTCCGTTTCAAAAGATGTAACGGATCGGTGATAGGCGGGTTAACCAAGCCTACCGGGATCAGCAATACCCACCTGATGGGAATTCACTGTTCCCGGAAGGACACCTTTCGAAGAGGCAGTCCTTAGAAGGCAAACCCCCGATCGGAATAACTCAGGTTTTCCGTGAAAGGGAGGTCGAGACCGTCCCATACGGTTAGTTCGGCGCCGACGATCGATCCAGTGCGACCTCTCTCTACTGCGGAGAGAGGAGGTTCATATCACACGATCGACACCTTAACCCTTTCCCTCATATAGACGCTTTCTGACGCCTCTGCAGCAGACAGCTTTTTGAAAACAGTGACAAAAGAAGAAATTGCACAAAACGTGCAATTTCTCCTTTTGCCACTATGTTTTCCACTTCAAGTCATTGGTTATCCATTCAATTATAGAGATTTTCCATTTTTTGACAAAATATGTTTAAAGTCGTCTGCTGCAAATTAGATGTATGTGGGAAAGGGTTAACACAACAATAAGTACACCAAGATTGAATATTATTTTCAATCCTTTCTCTTACTTTTATAAGACTGTTGTGTCTTTCAGTTGAAGACGGATTAGAGTCAAGCATCGTAGGGCTCGACACTCTCCCACCTCCTCGTCTGACGGGCGGGGGCGGGGGGGGGGGGGGGGGGGGGGGGCAGTCCCCTTCAGATTACGAGCCGGCTGTAGAGCGTTGACCTCTACAGCAGAACATTAAGGAAGTACTTAGGGTGGTGCCTAATACGTTATGCCCGAAGGTTGACGCTTAAACGTCGTTTAAACCTATAATGATTTCGAGCAAAACCTACACTCTGCAGTACAGCGGTCTTCGGACTTCTACAGAGTGCCAAGTTATAATGTCTGAAGTTTTTGGAGACTAGTGATAGAGCAGCCTCACATCAGCCTATCATTAGTCAACCGGTCAGTAATGGTCAGAGGGAGCTACCATTACTGAACGTTCCCAGAGCTGGGTAACGAGCAGTCGTTAAGTCAAGTTGACTCCAACCGTTTTGTCAATATTATGACATAAGCATTGGACAACCGGGTGTTTTCGAACACAGCCAAGTGAAAATCTCCTTCGCAGAGTTGTCGTTCCTTACACTCATATGAATGTAATGAGTCGATAGTGCTAGAGAATGAGTCAAATGCCTACCGAGTACTAAATTAATCACTGGGCATAAACGGTTGTCGCGTAAACGTTCACAGGGCAGTCAAACTCTTAACTGGGCATAAACGGTTACCGGGCAAACGGTCACCGTGAAAACAAAAAATTCAACTATGAATTCTTCGGAATTCAACAGTACTCCAATTGACAAATGTCCTCGGACACAGTCATTTGGAGATCGGGCAATGTCTTTAGACATAGCCAGTAAGGCACCGGTCAAACGGGTAATGTCTTAGGACATAACCTTTCGGCAGTCAATCGGGCAGTATGCTGAGACATAGCCGATTAAACAGTCGGCCATCGGGTATGGGGAGTACCGGTCAAATAGTTATGTCGGTCCCCAGGGAGGAGAGAGTGCGTCTCTAGGGACTACACTCCTCCCAAGTAATACCCATCGTACCAATTGTTGGGACGAGTCGATGTCCGACGGTATTACATGGGAAAGATTCAGTTGATTTCATAAATCAATCCCCTATGCTGGCCTACCGGGATCAACCGTTCCCAGAGGATAGTCACTCTGTGAACTCTCTCATACGTGAGCTCGGACCGAAGGTTGATTCCATGCGATCTCATTCTTCTTCGGAAAAGGGATAAATTCCTCGATCATGACTCCTTCATAGGATTCCTCCCACCAATGGGCTAAGTTTTGTGGAAAAGTAGCCAGTTGCTTGGGAAGATTGTTGTGTGGAGTACTGGTGTGAGAAAAGCAGGAAATACATGAGTAGGTGAACTGGCCGCCGTGATATAACTGAGAAATTGTTAAAACGGCGTTAAACCACAATCAATCGATCATAGGATTCCTCCATGTCGAATCGGACACTGACATTCCGGTCCAGAACCGGCTTTAGTCAATCCGCACGTCGTCGGATAAAACCCACGACCCCGTCTTGTCTGACGAATAAGAGACATATCGGGTTCAGTGCTCCATCGGATGATTTACAATTTAGAGCTGGACTCTAAATAAACTATCATTAGTGGGAAGTTACTGCATTCACTGCGTCCATAGGCGCATTTCGGCGTATGCGGCAACATTGTTCACAGGGACAGAACGTACAGTGACTTCTGCAAAGGCATTCCTAGAAGCCCAACCTGTGAAGACACAAGGGACAGGCTAAGTTCGAGCCTAGCTTTCTGCTTCCGCTGGCCCTGCCTTATCAAAGCCCCGTACGGGAGCAAAGTTGGCATACAACCAAGTAGAGCACTGTCCCTAATCCGCGGCTATAGGGAAGCGCTCCTCTCTATTAAACTAACAGGAATGCCATGGAGTGGGTATCAACCTTCCATTCGGTGGTTTCTACAACCGTCTTTCATCTGGTTCCGGTGAAGACCGGAATAAGACTTATCGACTCAGATTGCGTCTAGTACGGTCGAGTAATAAAATGGAATGTTCCGTTTTATCAAGAACGCAATCCGGAACGGCTGTCTGAGCGATTCTTAGACCAAACAGACACCTGTTACCACGTACCGGTTGCTTTTTCATCGAGGAATGACCGTCGATTCTTTGTAAACGGGGAAGTGTTCCTTTCAAACACTTCACTTCGATTACCTGCGTTTAGAATTAATTCCCAAAACGGGCAAGTCGGATCTATTCCCCTCAAGAGACTCGTTGTAGGACGTTTCTCGTTGAGCTGGCCCTTCGGACAGACTCGATTCGCTATAAGAGAATCCGATTACCATGTCCTGGATAAGGATCAGTAATTAAGGGAAACGGTCCGATACATGCTTCATACTACACCCGAATTGTTTACAGTTCGGGGCAGTGTGTTAAATACTCATTACAGTACAGGGCTTAACTGACTAGGACATGTACATGATCAATAGAGTAGACAGTAGTCCTTCGATTGGCAATAATTAATACTCCCTGAATTGCCCCCATAATTCAAATGAGTCAACTTCCGGTGTCGTTATTCCTTCCTGACAATGACTTTAGAAACACAGTATTGGCCCAGAGATCGTAGTTCAACGTTCTTCTGGCCTGCCTATCGACATAACCGTTACATCTTCATTAGAAGTAGACAGTTCTTACCGATTGGTGTTTTTTAAGGTACGTCAATCAGTAATTTATGCTTACATTTGTTGCCGACCTCTCGCATTCATGATTTGGCGATGAACACAACAATTATTGTTCGATGCTCCAATGCGCTTAACTTCAAAGTTCAGATCCATTTCTCTCCAAACTGTTACGTTCTTCGGAAGCGGCCGCTGCTTAAGTTATAAACTGAGACTTAAATTCGTCTTGCTTGGCGAACACTATCAGGGAAGTGAGTTCTTTGCTTTCAGTAAAAACGAATTTCATCAGGTTTTACAGCCGTATGGTTATTCAACCGTTCTTATAAACCTGTAT
Organism: Serripes groenlandicus; assembly: GCA_031761405.1. Taxonomy (NCBI): domain Eukaryota; kingdom Metazoa; phylum Mollusca; class Bivalvia; order Cardiida; family Cardiidae; genus Serripes; species Serripes groenlandicus. The sequence continues at coordinate 536,641 of JASEVX010000012.1, read as the reverse complement.
TCCTACTGAGACCAAGTTGCCTTTGGTGCTTCCTAACCCATCACATTCCACAACCTTTCTGTGAACTGTGTTCCCTTAGATATAACCTGATCTTGTACCCTGTCAAGGGTCTTAAGTTATATATAAAACATTCGAGGGCTGTAAGAGCCACAGTAGGGGTTATTCAACCTCAGGTAGGAGAAGGATATGTCAGCAGCGTATTCAAACACTGGATATCCTATTCCTTTAATTAGTAATAAGATCCTTCTGATAAAGTCTTAAAACGTTTCAATCAGAAATTATTCCTCTCTGGACACACAAGTGGACTCTCAGCGAGTACTTACCTAATTAATACACAAATTACTAAATACATGAACAGTTGTGTTTATATTTAGTAGTACCGTAGGTACTCTTACCAAGTGCTACGATTTCTCGGGACCGGCATTGTGTTGGACGATCCTCCCGACCGATGCTGCAAAGTCATCAGGTATTAAATGACTGGTAATGTATTTTTGACATAAAAATGAAGTTTTTTAAAGTAAAACATATTTTTATTAGAAAATACTTACCAGTCATTTCAGATTCCCGCCTCCCAACCCCGCGTCGTCACCCAACACTAAACGCTGCAAGTTAACGGTGAAATTAAAAGTGGGGGTCACATGGCCCGTGCGCCGGTATTACCGGCGGCCGTGTGTATCACACACGCGTGAGGGCTATGCATGGCTGCGCGAGCTTCTTTTCTGGATGAATTAACGGTGTTGAGATTATATATCAGGTATTAAATGACTGGTAAGTATTTTCTAATAAAAATATGTTTTACTTTAAAAAACTTCATTTTCATGGCAACCGAAAGCAAAATACTCTTCTCTTCCCAAACCGGGAGAAATGTTTTTTGGGTGACCCTCTTCTGTGTTGATTGGTTGAAAAAACATGGACGCCAGGGGGCGGGGCTGTTTTGCCTGATAAAAATCTTCTCCTCAGAAAGTATTAAGTCGTTTTCCAAATAATTTTGTAGAAATGTTCCTTGGGTGACCTTCTATTAGATTCCTTTAAGTCAGGTTGATTGGCTGAAAAACATGGTCGCTAGGTGGCAGATCTGTTTTGCAGTATATGGCTATAGTAAACACTTTAATAATCTTCTTCTCTGAAAGTATCAAGCCGATTTCCAAATAATTTTGTAGAAATGTTCCTTCGATGAGCTTCTTATTGATTCCTTCAAACCATGTTGATTGGTCTAAAGATTGGCCCCCCAGGGAGTGGGGCTGTTTTACCATGTTGATTGGTCCAAAGATTGGCCCCCAGGGTGTGGGGCTCATTTGGCTCCCAGGGAGTGGGGCTGTTTTATCATGTTGATTGGTCCAAAGATTGGCTCCCAGAGAGTGGGGCTGTTTTGCCTTATATGGCTAAAGTAAAAACTTAAATACTTCGTACCATGTTGATTGGTCCAAAGATTCCCCCCCCCCCCCCCCGCAGGGAGTGGGGCTGTTTTAACATGTTGATTAGCCCAAAGATTGGCCCCAGGGAGTGGGGCTGTTTTGCCTTATATGGCTAAAGTAAAAACTTAAATACTTCGTAGAAATGAGGATAGGGTGACCCTCTATCATATTATTTTGTAGAAATAATGATAGGGTGACCCTCCATTAGATTATTGTGTCCATGTTGATTGATTGAATCAGGGGCAGGGCTGTTCTGCCTTATATGACTCTAGTGAAATATTTAAAAATCTTCATCTGGTCCATTTCCAAATTATTTTGTAGAAATGTTCCTTAGAAATTTAATGTCTTATTTTGAAATACTGACTGGTACATAAACATTTCTTTGGTGACCTTCTAAGTTATATTAATTTGACAGAAGACATAACATAGGCTGTGGGTTATTTCACTTGGTCGCAGTGAAGTTATATTGGTCCTCTAGTCTCTAAGTCTAATAGCTTACCTGACTGAAAATTTAGTTTTTGTGGTTTGCATGACAAATCTCATTGCATTTTTCTGCTGAGCCATTCAGGGCCATCATGGCCCTCAGGTACCAAGATGTTTTCAAAGTTGTCTGCTGCAGATGAATTGTTTATCAGAGGAATCAATTTATATCTGTGAGTCTTAATCCATATCCTGATCATCTCATTGAATTTCAATTTGTGTATCAACTTTTCAACAATGTTTTCAATGGTCGTCAACTTAATTCACCATTATTCAAACAGTCAAGGATGAACTTCTTCCAGCATACAACAACATTTATCTGAAGCAGACTAAATCAATGGTAAAATATGGTAAACATCTGTATGAAACATCTGTATAAAACATCTGTATGAAACATCTGTATGAAACATCTGTATGAAACAAAAGTAAAGTTGTTGAATAGAGTTGAAACTTTAGTGACAAATACAGAAATCGCTCATTTTGCATTTGCCACAATATTTCATCTGCTGCAGATGCGTCAGAAAGCGTCTGCATGCAGGAAAGGCTTAAGAAACTTTGGCCTGATGCAAGTGCACATTTAAAATAGAGCTCTGTTTTATCAAAATTGTGTCCACAGGACTACTTTGTCTACTTAAGATGTGTCATGTTTCTGTGGGAAAGGACTTAAGATGGTCATCAAGTGAGAGAGTGAGGTCCCCTGAAATGTGAGGGGAGGAGAGATGTCTATGAGTTTTGGTTGAGTATGATAGTGAGCTATAGCCGTGAATTATAGCCCGAGCCAGCTTTACGTTGTGACATTGATTTTCAGATAAATATGGACGAGGCTGTAGGAATCAGCTGTTAGCTATACTCACTCCCTATAGCCATATATGGTGTAGTTACCAATTCATGCAAGATTTGGATGTTTTTAGGATATGCGTGTATGTTTCAACGTGTATGTTTTAACACCAACAAGTGTTGTGGATTTTTTTTCTCTTTCACTGAGTTTAGTTTTGATGTGTACTCCGTTTCTGGTGTTTCTATGTTTCTGGGAATATTGGTGATTAATTGTGAATAATGTTGGAATATGTACATTTGTGGATATATGCTAACAGGGCGATAGTGGGTCTAGAATTCTTAATGTGTTGATTTTCAAAAATTGGACAGTTTCTTCTATTTTTACCCTTTCCCACATACAACAAATCTGCAGCAGACGACTTTGAAAACATCTAGACAAAAATAGGAAGAATTGAGAAATGAAAGTATGATTATGGAAATGAGTTTAAAACATTAATAATTGTGCCAAATGAAGAAATTATGAGCTATTTCTCCTTTTGCTTCAATATTTATTAAAGTCATCTACTGCAGAGGCGTTATAATAAAGCGTCTTTATGTGCGACAGGGATTAGATCTTTTTCTAGTGTGGGAGTTTAAAATTTAAATTGATAATGATTCCTTAAATGGGGATCTAATGAAATATTGAAGGGAGTTGGACTTGTATGTGAAATTGTAATTGTAATTGTAAATTGTCATACAGACGCTTTTGACACCTACAGCAGACGAGTTATGTAAACACTGTGACAAAAAGAGAAATTGCTCATTGTTATTTTTAAGTTCTTCCCTATGTCACCGGGTTTCAAAGTTGTCTGCAGCAGATTTGCTGTATGTGGGAAAGGGTTATAATGCAAGTAGACAGAGTGTTATGTGTTATTTGAAACGATGCAACCTGTTTGAAGCAATAGTGTGGCTTATTGAAAATAGAAACATAACCCTAACCCTTAACGAACATATAATCCTTTACAAAGAAGCATTTTAAAGTGGTTTTGTTGATGATGAGCAGTTTCTAAATATGCCACAATGTGTTCAAATCTATTCATTAATAATAGTTCTATTTACAGAGATTTCGTTATTTTGGTTTAGACTTTTTTCAAAATCATCTGCAGATTTGTTGTATGTGGAAAAGGGTTAAATAACGTGTAGAGAAAGATCACTACCAAATCTCATCCTTGTTTCACTCAGATGACTGTTGATGCCTCTGCAGTAAACCTAGACTAGAACATTGTGGAAAAAAAGAGAAATTGCTCTTGATTGGAATTGTCTCCTTTTTTCACACAATATTTTTATTGCTTTCATCAGATATTTACTAAGCGGGGTCACTCTAATTCTATAAGATGCATTTTGAAGCAGCAAATTGAGCTGTCTCCGAGGGATATCAATCAAGGGGTCATGGTTTAGAACCGCTGCTCAGGCCATTCACTCTTTCCCATGATGTACAAACCTCAGTGAGACTAGTGCCATTTGTCTTATCCCCATAAATGAAGGTATAATTACTGAAAAAAATCATCATAAAAATCATTTGAAATCATTGTAGTTATTGCCCCAATGCTTACAAAATGTTGTCTCCTGCAAAGGCATCAGAAAGCGTCTTTATTAGGGAACAGATTAAATTGTCTATGTGGGAAGTTAACTATTGGCCTTGGAAGAGTGTTGTGTGGAGAGGATAGAAAGCCATGAAACACATGTTAGATGAACTAACCACAGTTATATAAATAAAGTACAATTGAAAATGGTGTTAACCCTTTCCCACATACAACAATTCTGCAGCATACAACATTAAAAGCCTCTATAAATGAAACATTCATTACAAGGTTGTCAAAGATCTGTCCAAATGTGTCTGCATTTGGGAAAGGGCCAAGAAAGATGATAGTAGTGTATGCTAAGACTAAATGTCACACCTCACCTCTTGACAATATCAAACCTCTTGTCTACAACCACAAGCAAATGTCACACCTCTCACCTCTTGTCTACAACCACAAGTCAATTTCACACCTCTTGTATACAACCACAAGTCAATGTCACACCTCTCACCTCTTGTCTACAACCACAAGTCAATTTCACACCTCTTGTATACAACCACAAGTCAATGTTTCAAATATATTAAAACAGCAATGGGATGGAGTGGAAAATATAAGTGCTGGAAAAAGTAGAAATTGCTCATTAATAACAATTTCTACTATTGCCACAATGTTTTAAAAAATCACCAGCTGCAGATGCATCAAAATGGGTGTATATAGGGGTCTATATATGGGTGGTCTATATGTGGGTCTATATATGGGTTGGGTTAAGCTAGTAATAAACATGACAGTCTATGTTGATTCTGTTATTAGGTCAAAGGTCAAGTTTACATATTGCTTTTGTTCTAGCATTGGGTATTTATCCAAAAGGAGAGTTCTAGTTTACAATAGCTTGATATTATGAAAACATCTTATACGTAAAACTACCTTATACATAAACTATCTTATATGTAAAACATAAACTATCTTATACATAAACTATCTCATACGTAAACTATCTTATATGTAAACTATCTTATACATAAACTATCTCATACGTAAACTATCTTATATGTAAACTCCCTTTCTCAAACACAACCAACCTCCAAAAGAAGCAATTTGAAAAAATTTATGCAAAGCTATCGAAAATCTCTTTACAATATTATTGAATCAAGTCGAAAACATTGTGATAAAAGGAGAAATTAGTCATCATGAGCAATTTCTCTCTTATCCCCAATGTTGTCTGTGTGTGTGAAGGGTTACAGCAGCAGACTTCAGATATTATCTTTGAGAATTGTTGAATAGGTCCTATTGATTATCAGTGTACTCATTTAGACAGAGGTTGGTAAAAATAGACAAGATTTATAATACCCCATATAAGGTATTTTCTGCTGTCTTTTTAACTCTTTTCCTGGTACAATGCTTTAACCCTTTCACACTAAAGTCTTGTAGACTCATTTTGACACATCAGCAGCAGATAACTTGAAAACTCATTTTGCCACAATGTTTTTAACTCTGTGATAACCAATATTTCTCATTTTTGCCTAGAAATTTTCAAAGTCGTCTGCTGCAGATTTGTTATATGTGGGGAAGGGTTAAGGTTTGTCTGTTTTGGAAGCATGGGAGGTGAGCACATGTTAACATTTGGACATTTGGATGTCTAATTTGATTTCGTGCTCCCATCTGTGTGTGCATCCGTCTGTGCATTAACTTTTGGCTTCATGTTAAAATCACTTCTGCTCCATAACCATTAAACCAATCGAGATGAAACATGATAAGCAACATTGGACCAATTGGGATGAAACATGATAAGCAACATTGGACCAATTGGGATGAAACATGATAAGCAACATTGGACCAATTGGGATGAAACATGATAAGCAACATTCTCTTCTTAAATCCTTCAAATAGTTAGGATCCATGCAGAATTCTGGTTTCCATGCAGAATTCTGGTTTCCATACCAATGAAAACAAGACAAATGTTTGACGCAAAGCATCAAAAAGAAGCTTCAATATTTCATTGCATATGAAGAAATAAAAAAATATATATTTAAATATTTTGTAGGATATTTAACCTGGCAGAGTCTGTGTTTTAAGTGAATGAGATGATTTAAAGTTAAACCGATCTTGAAAAGTGACATATAAGACAAATACTAAAGATAAATGGACAAGAGGTTATGATGAATTTAATTTGTACCAAAGATAAATACTATTTGTAATGAACACAAGCCCTGTTATGATAATTTTTTGTCAAATAATGCAGACACACAGAACATTTGTTTTTGTTTTGTATCGGTAAGTTTTAAGTGGATAAGGGTTTAACCACTTCCCACATAAAACAAATCTGCAGCAGACGACTTTGAAATTATCAGGTACAAAATATAAAAAATCTATAAAATGATAGTATGATAACTGAAAATCGTTCAAAATTATTGTGGTAAATTCAAATCATGATTGCTCATTATGAGCAATTTCTCCTTTTGCCACAAAGATTTCAATGATATTTAACCTGACAGACTTTGAAATCATCAAGTACAAAACATAGATAATCTCTATAAATGATAGTAAGATAATTGAAAAGAGTTGAAGTTGTTGTGGCAAATGGAGCAATTGCTCATTATGAGCAAAGCAATTCATTATGAGCCATTTCACCTTTTGCCACAATGATTTCAAAAGTCGTCTGTTGCAGAGGCTCATAAAGGGTATATACTCGTTTGTGGAAAAGGGTTAAAACCGTTAATGGAGAAAATTACACTCATTATGAACAATTTCACCTTTTGCCACAACGATTTTAAAAGTCGTCTGTTGCAGAGGCTCGGTAAGGGTATATTTGTGGGAAAGGCTTAAAACCGTAAATGGAGAAAATTAAGGCAATACATATTTGGTCATAACCTGATTCAGTGTTAATTTAAATTGTTATTGGAGAGAGTTTCCTGCGGAGATATTAAGACTCAAAACTTTCAATGGGTATAAAATATGAAAGGTAAAGGTGTTAGGTGTTAGAAATATACTGCAAAAACTGACTTTCGTTCCCGGTTCAAGCAATTACATCACATAGAAAAGTGAATGAAGCAGATAAGGAAAAGAGCAGATAACCATAGTATATGATATGCTTGCTTGAATATAACGGATAAGCATAAGTGTTTATACAACACAGTAACGTAATAACATCGAGATATAGCGTCTTCTGGGGTACTGCGTAATATATAGGATGAAAAGAAACAGACTACATTTAGCGTGCCTTTTTTTGGTTTCCCGTTTGAGAACTATTGAAATAATGAGCGTATGAGGCAGGTAACCAATTTAGTAGAATGGTTCTCTAGTTTACTGTTTAGACTAGATACAGTATGAATTTCGCATTAAAAATGTACATACATTAAATTAATATACCTTTGTCTTTTTTTTTAATTTGTAAAACTCACACATGTATATAGAGTGTAAAAGGGATGTTTTAAAAGTCATTTACCTAAAATTAATATATTTAGTAAGGACAAAGAGAAATCCCGATATTAGGTCTAAAAATCTCCTTGTGCTAAATTTCAAAGCATTCCTACTGGCGGCTTCCAATAAAAAACTTAAAACACCTTCTCCCAAACTTGTTGGCCAATTTTCAAATAATCTTTTAGAAATATTTCTTGGCTGACCGACCCTCTATCAGATTCCTTCAAGCCCTGAAGATTGGTACAAAACATGGTCCCAAGGAGGGCTGTTTTGCCATATATGGCTATAGTGACAACTTTAAAAAATCATCCAATACTGGTTGGCTGATTTTCAAATAATCTTGGTCAAAAGACATGGCCACCAGAGAGAGCTGGGCTGTTTTGCTAAATATGGGTATTGTGAAAACTTAACAACAAATCTTCTTCTCAGAAAGTATTAATCCGATTTTCAACATTTTTAGCTCACCTGAGATTTGCTCAAGGTGAGTTATTGTGATCGCCTTTTGTCCGGCGTCCGTCATGCGTCATGCGTCAACCAATGCCTCAGTAACCAGTGGGTCAATTGGGATGAAACTTCACAGAAAGCATCCTCTCAATGACCTCACCAGATTTCCTTCAAGTTTTTGGGATCCATGAAGAATTCTGGTTTCCATGGCAACGAAATGAAAAAAACTTCAAAATTCTTCTTCTCCCAAACTAGTTGGCAGAATTTTAAATAATTTTGTAGAAATGTTCCTTGGATGACCCTCTATCAGATTCCTTCAAGCCATGTTGATTGGTCTAAAAACATGGCCGCCAGGGGGGCGGGGCTATTTTGCCTTATATGGCTATAGTGAAAACTTAAAAAATCTTCTTCTCCCAAACTGGTTGGCAGATTTTCAAATAATTTTGTAGAAATGCTCCTTGGATGACCCTCTATGAGATTCCTTCAAGCCATGTTGATTGGTCGAAAAACATGGCCACGAGGGGGCAGGGCTATTTTGCTTTATATGGCTATAGTGAAAACTTAAAAAATCTTCTCCTCCGAAAGTGTCAGGCCGATTTCAAATATATTTGTAGAAATGTTCCTTAAGTGACCCTCTATCAGATTCCTTCAAGCCATGTTGATTGGTCAAAAACATGGCCGCCAGTGGGCAGGGCTATTTTGCATTATATGGCTATATAGTGAAAACTTAAAAAATCTTCTCCTCCAAAAGTGTCAGGCCGATTTTCAAATAATTTTGTAGAAATGTTCCTTAAGTGACCCTCTATCAGATTCCTTCAAGCCAATTTGATTTGTCGAGAAACATGGCCGCCAGGGGGGCGGGGCTATTTTGCCTTATATGGCTATAGTGAAAACTTAAAAAATCTTCTTCTCCGAAAGTTTCAGGTCGATTTTCAAATAATTTTGTAGAAATGTTCCTTAAGTGACCCACTTTCAGATTCCTTCAAGCCATGTTGATTGGTCAAAAACATGGCCGCTAGGGGGCAGGGCTATTTTGCATTATATGGCTATAGTGAAAACTTAAAAAAATCTTCTCCTCCAAAAGTGTCTGGCCGATTTTCAAATAATTTTGTAGAAATGTTCCTATGGTGACCCTCTATCAGATTTCTTCAAGCCAAGTTGATTGGTCGGAAACTATGGCCGCCAGGGGGCGGGCCTTATATAGCTAAAGTAAAAAAAAAAAAATCAGGTGAGCGATTCCAGGGCCATCATGGCCCTCTTGTTTTCGACATGTTTCCTGGCACTTTCTACAACTATCAATTCTCTTAATTCAATTCTGTCAGTAGCTTAAACTACTTTTATGTCACATGATGGCTAACTCTCTACTGCTCCCTACATTCATGAAATCTTCTATTTTCTTACATTGGCATAGAAATACCATAAACTATAGTTTGTCATATTCTTGAATAAAAGACAAATGAGTTTCTAATTTTTAGTGAAAATGTTGCATGTTTTTGCTTAAGTGTTACAGCTTGATTTAATATAATTGCTTTAATATGTAAAGTATGTGATTGAAAAGTTTCATAAACAATTCTAAGATTCAGCCCCATGCAGAGTTGTAAGTGAGGGTATTTTAAAGGAACAATTCTGGTTTCTTGGATGACTCTCTATCACATTCATTCAAGCTATGTTGATTGGTAAAAGAACATCGCCACCAGGGGGTTAGGGGTCTGTTTGGCCTAATATAGCTATGACGAAATATGACTGATCACAATAGCTAAAACAAGAGATCCAAGAGCCAAGGAACATTTCTACAAATTAATTTGAAAATCAGGGGGGAAAGATTTTTAAAGCTTTCACTTACAACTTCTTTAAACAACATTGCACTTGAAACCACTCAGTCAATTGTCATGGTCAAAGAACTTTTGTATTTGAAAACATTGTGGCTAAAGGAGAAATTGCTCAGTATGAGCCACTGTTAGGAATGTTGTCAAAAGTGTGTCTGCTTCTGAAGGTCTACATGTTGGAATAAGTTAAAGAGGTGTGTCTGCTTCTGAAGGTCTACATGTTGGAATAAGTAAAAGAGGTGTGTCTGCTTCTGAAGGTCTACATGTTGGAATAAGTTAAAGAGGTGTGTCTGCTTCTGAAGGTCTACATGTTGGAATAAGTTAAAGAGGTGTGTCTGCTTCTGAAGGTCTACATGTTGGAATAAGTTAAAGAGGTGTGTCTGCTTCTGAAGGTCTACATGTTGGAATAAGTTAAAGAGGTGTGTCTGCTTCTGAAGGTCTACATGTTGGAATAAGTTAAAGAGGTGTGTCTGCTTCTGAAGGTCTACATGTTGGAATAAGTTAAAGAGGTATGTCTGCTTCTGAAGGTCTATCAACATGCAGAGTCATTTACCTGGGAGGAATCCGCTGTGGTCGAGTGGTTAGCGTCGGGGATTTCGAAACCGGGTGTTCCGGGTTCGATCCCCAGTCGCGGCAATTCGGTCATGGTGGAGTGCCCTTGGGCAAGGCACATTTTCTAGCCTAGTACTGGTTTGTTCACCCAGGGAACATGAATAATAAAATTTAAATGCGCGCTAAATGACCTTAGCTGTCGATGCGCCATAAAACAATATACATTCATTCATTTACCTGGGTAATAATATCATTATGTCTATCAACAAGCAGTCATTTACCTGGGTAATAACCTCATTATGTCTATCAACAAGCAGAGCCATTTACCTAGGTAATAATATCATTATGTCTATCAACATGCAGTCATTTACCTGGGTAATAACTTCATTATGTCTATCAACATGTAGAACCATTTACCTGGGTAAAAATATCATTATGTCTATCAACATGCAGAGCCATTTACCTGGGTAATAACCTCATGTCTATCAACATGCAGAGCCATTTACCTGGGTAATAACCTCATTATGTCTATCAACAAGCAGAGCCCATTTACCTGGGTAATAACCTCATTATGTCTATCAACATGCAGAGCCGTTTACCTGGGTAATAACCTCATTATGTCTATCAACATGCAGAGCCCATTTACCTGGGTAATAACCTCATTATGTCTATCAACAAGCAGAGCCCATTTACCTGGGTAATAACCTCATTATGTCTATCAACATGCAGAGCCGTTTACCTGGGTAATAACCTCATTATGTCTATCAACATGCAGAGCCATTTACCTGGGTAATAACCTCATTATGTCTATCAACATGTAGAGCCATTTACCTGGGTAATAACCTCATTATGTCTATATTGTGATAACTCAACCATCCAGCGTCTGTCCGACATACGTCGTCCATTCAAATCTTCTTCTCTGAATCTACTGGCCCAGTTTGAAGGCAATTTCACAGGAAGGTTACCTAGATGGCCCTCATCAAAAATTGTTCAAATAATTTAAACCAACTAGAACTACAGGCCCGATTTGAAAATTATTTTGCACAGATGTTCCTTGCGTGACCAAGATTGTTTAAATTATTCTGAGCTGTTTAAAAACATGGCCTCCAGGGGTGGAACTTGTTTCCATGTATGTATACATAGTGAAAAATATTCTTGTCGAAAAGTGCTGGTCTGAAAATAATTTGGCACAAATGTTCCAAGATTATTCCTATCCATTGAAAAATATGGTCCCCAGGGGAAGGAGCTTGTTTTCCTTATATGTATATGTAGTGAAAACTTTATTATTCTTGTCAAAAAGTACTGGCCTGTTTTGAAAATTATTTGGCACAAGTATACCCTGGGTGACCCTCTACAAAGTTTGTTCAAATTATTTCGATCTTTTGAAAAGTATGGCTGGCCACTAGGAAGCAAGGCTTGTTGTGGAAACTTAAAAAATCTTCTTGATCAAAAACTCTGGGTTGATTAGAAAATAATTTGGCAAAAATGTTCGATGGGTGACCCTTTACCAATATTGTTCAAATTATTCTGATTCATTGAAAAACATGGCAGCTTAGGGGGAGGACTTGTTTTCCTTATATGTATATATAGTGAAATCTTCTTGAACAACCATAAAGGCCTGATTTTAAAATAGTTTGTCACAAATATACCTTGGAAATTATTACTTTCCATTGATAAATATGAGCAAAAGGGGGCCTTGCTTGTATGCATATGCAATAGAATATTGAAAACTTTGATTTCTATTGCATGAGCTGAGCGATTTAGGACCATCATGGTGGACCATCATGGTCCTCTTGTTAAATGATTCTTAATTAAAGAATGTTTCATTCATAGAGAGTTTCCATGGTTCTTGTTTAAAAATTGTCAAAACTGCAGATTTGTTATATCTGGTAAAGGTGTAAGTGATATAAGACCAGGAGGCATCCTTAGTTTGATCCCTGGTAGACTAGCCTAGAAATAGATGTGATAAGAAATATAGATCCTTGCTCACAGGTGTAAATGTGTCCAATCAGTCAGTAACTCTTGAAGAAGATGAGATAATGATCCATAACTAAGATTTAGCGATAAAAATAGATCTACACATCCTTAATCCTTTCCCACATACAACAGATCTACAGCAGATAACTTATAGGATAAAAATGTATCTTTTTTATAAATGGAAGTTTCAATATTGAATAAAGTTGATAATGATCAATTTCTCCTTTTGCAACAATGTTTTCAAAAGTCATCTGCTACAGAATGTTCTGTAGGTTGGAAAGAGTTGTTGTTGTTGGTGCTCAGTGGAACGGATCTTTGGATAACAAAATAGAAGAAGGTTATTATTAAAACATCTTAACCCTTTCCCAGATACATCAAATCTACAACAAATTACTTTGAAAACATTTAGGCAAGAACATTGACAATTTTATAAATGAAGGTGTAAGTAATGAAAAAAGGTGAAAAACATTGTGACTAAAGGAGAAAATGCTTGTTTTGAGCCATTTCTTCTTTTTTTCTCAATTTTGTCAAAAGCATTCTGCTGCAGAGGCATCTGAAAGTGTCTGTATTTTGGGAAATTCAACAGTGTTTCAGGTATAGAAGGTCAAACTTTAACCATTTCCCACATAAAGATGCAAAATAATACAGGTGACCTTTCAACTCTTTCTCTCATGCAGATGTCTTTCCAGCTGCTGAATAATAAATGATCAATTTTTACAAACCATGTTTTCTTTCCTTTACTTCGACTTCACTACTTTGTCCTGGTGTTCTATTTTTGTCTACAAATTCTTCACTTTTCCCTGGTGTTCTACTCTTCACTTTGTCCTGGTGTTCTATTCTTGTCTACAAATTCTTCACTTTGTCCTGGTGTTCTATTATTGTCTACAAATTCTTCACTTTGTCCTGGTGTTCTAATTTCTTGTCTACAAATTCTTCACTTTGTCCTGGTGTTCTTTTCTTGTCTACAAAACTCTTCACTTTGTCCTGGTGTTCTATTCTTGTCTACAAACTCTTCACTTTGTCCTGGTGTTCTATTCTTGTCTATAAATTCTTCACTTTTTCCTGGTGTTCTATTCTTGTCCAGGAATCCGCTGTGGTCGAGTGGTTAGCGTCGGGGATTTCGAAACCGGGTGTCCCGGGTTTGATCCCCAGTCGCGGCACTACGGTCATGGTGGAGTGCCCTTGGGCAAAGCACATTTTCTAGCCTAGTACTGGTTTGTTTACCCAGGGATCATGAATAATTAAATTTAATTGCGCGCTAAATGACCTTAGCTGTCGATGCGCCATAAAACAATATACATTCATTCATTCATTCTATTCTTGTCTACAAATTCTTCACTTTGTCCTGGTGTTCTATTCTTGTCTACAAATTCTTCACTTTTGAAGAATCCATTGATAAGCATATTAGTGAATAAATTATATGGTACGAAAAAAACCAAGTTGTCAGTAGTTGGTAGTTATGTTCTGTGTGATTTCTTTAAGCCCTACTCTCACTGTCCCTGTTCTTGTCCCCGTATCACCCGGTGATTAGCAGTCGGTTTAATCCAAGGTTACCCTTGTAAGTTCCCGGTTTGGTACGGTTCATTTATGGTGTCGCGCTGGTGTTTCCCGGTCCAACCCAGTATTGCCCTGGTTAACTACGGTTATATATATTTATAAACTTTTGGGACAGTTTTCCGGATTGAGCCGGGACAAAAGGGCTCATTGCAGATCATCCCTACTTCTACGGTTCCACCCCGGTTGTCTTCCCAGTTTTACAAGTTTCTCCCAGTCCATCATCCGGGACACTAATCCAGGACAGTGAGAAAGGGGCTTTATAGTCTTCGTACATATGTCTGATGTCTGAAATACAGAACTTAACAGTTTTACCACATACAACAAATCTACAGCAGACATCTTTGAGCATATCTAGGTTAAAAAAGGGGAAAATCTTTATCAAACATACATCAAATTTGAAACAGAGGACTTTTTTAGATAAATATATTAAAATTGCCTGTAAATAATAGTATAATTATCATTGTGAGCAATTTCTCCCTTTGCTATGTTTTCAAAAGTTATCTGCTATATAGGTCAAAATGTGATTGTATGTTGGAAAAGGCTGACAATGTTTAACTCAAAACAAGCTTATGACAAGACATGTAGGAAAGGTTTAACTCAAAACAAGCTTATGACATAACATAAAGGAAAGGGTTTACTCGAAACAAGCTTATGACATGACATGTAGGAAAGGTTTAACTCAAAACAAGCTTATGACATGACATGTAGGAAAGGTTTAACTCAAAACAAGCTTATGACATGACATATATGACAGGGTTAATTCAAAACAACCTTATGACATGACATGACATGTAGGAAAGGTTTAACTCAAAACAAGCTTATGACATGACATGTAAGAAAGTGTTAACTCAAAACAACCCTATGGCATGACATTGAAAGGGTTAACTCAAAACAAGCTTATGACATGACATGTGGGAAAGAGTTATCTCAAAACAAGCTTATGACATGACATGTAGGAAAGGGTTAACTCAAAACAAGCTTATGACATGTAGGAAAGGGTTAACTCAAAACAAGCTTATGGCATGACATGTAGGAAAGGATTAACTCAAAACAAGCTTATGACATGTAGGAAAGGGTTAACTCAAAACAAGCTTATGGCATGACATGTAGGAAAGGATTAACTCAAAACAAGCTTATGACATGACATGTAGGAAAGAGTTAACTCAAAACAAGCTTATGACATGACATGTAGGAAAGGGTTAACTCAAAACAAGCTTATGACATGACATGTAGGAAAGGGTTAACTGAAAACAAGCTTATGGCATGACATGTAGGAAAGGATTAACTCAAAACAAGCTTATGACATGACATGTAGGAAAGAGTTAACTCAAAACAAGCTTATGACATGACATGTAGGAAAGGGTTAACTCAAAACAAGCTTATGACATGACATGTAAGACAGGGTTAATTCAAAACAACCCTATGGCATGACATTGAAAGGGTTAACTCAAAACAAGCATGACATGTGGGAAAGAGTTAACTCAAAACAAGCTTATGACATGACATGTAGGAAAGGGTTAACTCAAAACAAGCTTATGGCATGACATGTAGGAAAGGATTAACTCAAAACAAGCTTATGACATGTAGGAAAGGGTTAACTCAAAACAAGCTTATGGCATGACATGTAGGAAAGGATTAACTCAAAACAAGCTTATGACATGACATGTAGGAAAGAGTTAACTCAAAACAAGCTTATGACATGACATGTAGGAGGAAAGGGTTAACTCAAAACAAGCTTATGACATGGCATGTAGGAAAGGGTTAACTCAAAACAAGCTTATGACATGACATGTAGGAAAGGGTTAACTGAAAACAAGCTTATGGCATGACATGTAGGAAAGGATTAACTCAAAACAAGCTTATGACATGACATGTAGGAAAGAGTTAACTCAAAACAAGCTTATGACATGACATGTAGGAAAGGGTTAACTCAAAACAAGCTTATGACATGACATGTAAGACAGGGTTAATTCAAAACAACCCTATGGCATGACATTGAAAGGGTTAACTCAAAACAAGCATGACATGTGGGAAAGAGTTAACTCAAAACAAGCTTATGACATGACATGTAGGAAAGGGTTAACTCAAAACAAGCTTATGACATGACATGTAGGAAAGGATTAACTCAAAACAAACTTATGACATGACATGTAGGAAAGAGTTAACCCAAAACAACCTTATGACATGAAATGTGGGAAAGAGCTAACTCAAAACAAGCTTATGACATGACATGTAGGAGAGGGTTAACTCAAAACAAGCTTATGACATGACATGTAAGACAGGGTTAATTCAAAACAACCCTATGGCATGACATTGAAAGGGTTAACTCAAAACAAGCTTATGACAACATGACATGTAGGAAAGGATTAACTCAAAACAAGCTTATGACATGACATGTAGGAAAGAGTTAACTCAAAACAAGCTTATGACATGACATGTAGGAAAGGGTTAACTCAAAACAAGCTTATGACATGACATGTAGGAAAGGGTTAACTCATAACAAGCTTATGACATGACATGTAGGAAAGAGTTAACTCAAAACAACCTTATGACATGACATGTGGGAAAGAGTTAACTCAAAACAAGCTTATGACATGACATGTAGGAAAGGGTTAACTCAAAACAAGCTTATGACATGACATGTAGGAAAGGGTTAACTCATAACAAGCTTATGACATGACATGTAGGAAAGAGTTAACTCAAAACAACCTTATGACATGACATGTGGGAAAGAGTTAACTCAAAACAAGCTTATGACATGACATGTAGGAAAGGGTTAACTCAAAACAAGCTTATGACATGACATGTGGGAAAGAGCTAACTCAAAACAAGCTTATGACATGACATGTAGGAAAGAGTTAACTCAAAACAAGCTTATGACATGACATGTAGGAAAGGGTTAACTCAAAACAAGCTTATGACATGACATGTGGGAAAGAGCTAACTCAAAACAAGCTTATGACATGACATGTAGGAAAGAGTTAACTCAAAACAAGCTTATGACATGACATGTAGGAAAGAGTTAACTCAAAACAAGCTTATGACATGACATGTAGGGAAGAGTTAACTAAAAAAAAGCTCATGACATGTGGGAAACAGCTAACTCAAAACAAGCTTATGACATGACATGTAGGAAAGGGTTAACTAAAAAAAAAACTTATGACATGACATGTAGGAAAGAGTTAACCCAAAACAACCTTATGACATGAAAAGTTTACTTTGAAAAAAGTAAAGAATATGTGTTGATGTCTGGAAACTTGGAAGTTAACTTGTGATACAGAATTGACAATATTGCTGGAAAAAGATGAAATGTTTCTTAGGCGCATTTTCTTCATTTTCCTTTTAAACATCATCTGCTTGAGGGATGTGAGAATCCGTCTCTATGAAGGAATGGGTCAACCATTTCCCACATACATCTCTACAACAGATGACTTGAAAACTTTCTGGCAAAAGAAAAAATTGCTCGAAATGATATTCCATAAATATAGTTTTACTTAATATGAGTATAGGTGCAATCTATTTAGGGTAAACAAACAAATCTGAATGGTGATGATATCATGATCTCAAAAAGTTATTTTTTATAAGTAATTTACAAATTCCTACTTTCCTATGCAAACAAACTAAAAATTATAGTTTCTTTAAGCATATATTCCACTTTGAAATATGGTCAAGATATTAAATCCATGAAATAATGATGACAGGTACAAAAAATAATCATATTTTACGGAACTACATTAGTGACGAGTCAAATTATCCTTTCCTACCATTTCTGTTGTTTTTCCTTTTGCGTCAAAGGTCAAGGTAACTGACCTTGAATGTGAAATATTGTCAGTGATAACTCGACATTGCCTACACCCATGACCCTCGAACTTAACATGGAGGCTGGGGGTGACCAGTAGATGACCCCTTTTGATTTTGAGGTCATCAGGTTAAAAGTCAAGGACCAAGCTTGTCAGAGTGATAACTCAACAATGCCTGGACCTATGGTCCTCAAACTTGACTGAGGTTGGGCCTGACCAGTACATGACCCCTATTGATTGTGCCCTGGAGAAGTGTTGTTTGTGTCAGGGAAAGGGTACAGGTCCTGATGATAACAATATTGATGATGTATTCAGATAGGCTGACAGGAAGTAATGTACATTGCTGACAGGAAGTAATGTACATTGCTGACAGGAAGTAATGTACATTGCTGACAGGAAGTAATGTACATTGCTGACAGGAAGTAATGTACATTGCTGACAGGAAGTAATGTACAAGGCTGACAGGAAGTAATGTACTAGGCTGACAGGAAGTAATGTACAAGGCTGACAGGAAGTAATGTACAAGGCTGACAGGAAGTAATGTACAAGGCTGACAATAAATTTGTAATAGACAACTTTTATTGAAAGTATAATTATTGAATACAGTTTACAGAAATTGTGGCAAAAGCAGAAATTGCTCATTATATTGTCTGCTGCAGACGCGTCAAGGTGGGTCTATATTTAGTGGAGCGTTAAATTTTAACAGGTACAGAATGTGGATTATTTATTTATTTAATTGATATTTTTGGTGATTTATTTATAAATAGAAGATATAAAAGATAACATTATGCTTTAAGTGCTGTAAAAATATTAGTGGTAAAATTACTTTTATCATAATTAACTTAATAAGGAAATAAATATATCACGTATCACATTCAAGCTATCACCTTCAATCACAATAACACATGGTTATTTAAACAGAACATATTTGATATTTCTGGGAAAAGTGCTTTTGAAAATGTGACATTTTGATAACTTGAAGTTATATGTGACTAGGATTCCTCCTGATTGGATTATAATGAAATCATGTAAACAAATAACAAAGTAAAGTACTGATAAGCCATGAGGAGGTGGATTGGATGTTTCTTGACTATCACAGTGATTGGTTACTATGGAAATGAAAAAACACCATAGTAGGGCACGGAGAAAAATTCCTTTTTTGAAACTCTGTTCGTGCATGTCTGTTGAACAGGAGGAATACCCGGAGTCGTCCAAACCCTATGTTAAATCGGAGGATAAAACCTCGTCTTCATCATCATCATCCGCTCCACCATTACCAAAGGTAAGATGAAACAACATTTATTTGTTACCATTATCCTGTTGAAAATCTGCAGAAACAACATTAATTTGTTACAATTATCCTGTTGAAATCCTGTAACACAAAGCTTTTTAACCCTTTCTCACATACAGACACTTTCCAAAGCCTCTGCAGCAGACAGCTTTTGAATGATTTCAAAAGGAAAAATTGCAGTTTGAGCATTTCTTTTACTGCCACAATGTTTTCATTATAGTCCTCTTACTTTGGGGACTATGGGTTAGCTTGTGTCCGTCAGTTTGGGGACTATAGGTTAGCTTGTGTCCGTCAGTTTGGGGACTATGGGTTAGCTTGTGTCCGTCAGTTTGGAGACTATAGGTTTGCTTGTGTCCGTCAGTTTGTCTGTATGTCTGTCTGTCAGTCCGTCAGAAATGTCTTGTCCAGGCTGTATTTTCCACATGCTTGAATGGATTTTGATATTTCTTCATACAATTATTCTCCATAACAAGAAGAAGATGTGTCCAAAATACACATACAATACAAAATGGGCTATCCTCGTTCGGTAGGGGACTTTTGTATTGCTTGCAATACTACATTAACTTGTTCAATAATTGTTCTTTCGTTTATAGATAGTTTCGTTTTAAAGCTGTCTGTTGCAGATTGTTGTATGTGGGTATGAGTACAACAAAGTCTTTTCCCACATGTTTATTTATTGAATAGAGTTTTAAACACTATAACTAAAGGAAGCTAAGTTCTCAGAATTATAAATATTACAGGCTGCATAGACTTTATCATTAGTCGCCGGGCAGAAGCCCGCGACTTCTATTTTTAATAGGTTTTCGGAAATGACATGGGAGGGGGGATTATTATTAGAAAGAAACACATTTAGATGTCTTGAACATATTACAATTGTGTTTGTTTAAAAACACTAAGTAATGACACATCTAAAATGAAATAAATATTCCGATGTTTTAGGTATTTTCAGTTTCTTTATTTTGACTCGCATTTATGTTTTTTTGGTTTATTTACGAAGACAAAACAGTCCCTATTTGTTAGAATAAAATACTGTATTTTACACTATATACCACATGTAATCAAAAGGCTATAACTACAAACCTTTACGTCGCACAGTCTAATGTTGTTTACATACGCGCACCTGCTGATGAAAATGACGTCGAATATTCTCCTTCTAATGGCAATTTTAACTTACTGAATGTTATTTTCATGCTAAAACTGTTGATCGCGTGACTCGCGAATACCAACTGCGTAGATCAATCTCCTTTGCAGAGAGCCGCTCTTTACACTCACTTAAAAATAGTAAATCATATGCGATTTCAAATGTTTATTAGGTTCGAAACAAATGAAGAAAAGAACAAACCGAGATAAAACTGGTTTTAATAGAAAAATTACTTTGAACGAACACTCTCTGCCTATAAAGAGAGTTTCAAGAACGACACCTCTGCGAATAAGAAAGAATCGGGTCTTTCGTACAAAATTATTTCGTCCTTGACAATTTTAAATGTGTCATTTAATTCCCTAAAGGCATATATTGCTTCCGATCTGAATATTGTTATGCATCATTGACACAAGGGCATTCATCATAATATAATTTTAAAACATGAGTAGTTTGTAATTATGCTCCCCCGGAATCTCCGATTCGGGGGGCATATAGTTTTTGGCCTGTCTGTCTGTCTGTTGGTCTGCACGTCTGTCTGCACACAAAAAACTTTAACCTTGACCACTACTTTTGAACCATAACAGGTACGGCTACCATATTTCACATGTGTATTCCTTGTGACATTACCTTTCTGTCAGTACCAAAACGTTTGACCTTGCGACCTTGACCTTTGACCTAGATGTAGTTTTTGGCCTGTCTGCACGAAAAAAACTTTAACCTTGACCACTACTTTTGAACCATAACAGGTACGGCTACCATATTTCACATGTGTATTCCTTGTGACATTACCTTTCTGTCAGTACCAAAATGTTTGACCTTGCGACCTTGACCTTTGACCTAGATGTTGCCATTCTCGAAAAAAACTTTAACCTTGGCCATTACTTTTGAACCATAACAGGTACGGCTACCATATTTCACATGTGTATTCCTTGTGACATGACCTTTCTGTCAGTACCAACATTTTTGACCTTGCGACCTTGACCTTTGACCTAGATGTAGTTTTTGGCCTGTCTGCACGAAAAAAAACTTTAACCTTGACCACTACTTTTGAACCATAACAGGTACGGCTACCATATTTCACATGTGTATTCCTTGTGACATTACCTTTCTGTCAGTACCAAAATGTTTGACCTTGCGACCTTGACCTTTGACCTAGATGTTGCCATTCTCGAAAAAAACTTTAACCTTGGCCATTACTTTTGAACCATAACAGGTATGGCTACCATATTTCACATGTGTATTCCTTGTGACATGACCTTTCTGTCAGTACCAACATTTTTTACCTTGCGACCTTGACCTTTGACCTAGATGTTGCCATTCTCGAAAAAAAAATTAACCTTGACCACTACTTTTGAACCATAACAGGTACGGCTACCATATTTCACATGTGTATTCCTTGTGACATGACCTTTCTGTCAGTACCAACATTTTTGACCTGGCGACCTTGACCTTTGACCTATTGGGGGGCATCAGTGTTTCACAAACACATCTTGTTTTCATTATGAAAAAGGAAGGAAAGAATTAAAATAAATTAACATGTTGTAGGGCTCAGTTTATGTTGATATTATATTTCGAAGGTGGTCTAATTTATAAATATTGAACTACATTTCAACAATTGTTAAAGTATGATATAATTAGGATGCCAAGCTAATATCATCTTGAGAAAAAGAGAAAACTCATGTCTTCAGCGATTTAACCCTTATCTCATTGTTTTAAAGTAGATTGCTGCAAAGGTGTCCACTGTTGACTTTAATAGAGGAAAGGTAAAATGACGTGCTATTGCATGCAAATCCTAAATTGATTGTTTTGTGGTTTTATTGAAAAATAATAAAATTCAAATATTCTGACAAACATCTTGAAAAGTGTATGTGGAATTCACAAATCTTATAATTATTCCTTAATGAAAGCACTGTATACATACTAAGACTAATGATTGGCAAGATTACTCATTTCCATTACTGTTTATGATCAATAATTAGTTGGTTGTGTGTATGGTCAACCTACTTTGGAATGGAGATTGATCATAAACAATGAAAGGCTTCAATTATCATTCACTTCGTTGACAAAACAATGCAAGTTATGATACATTTTCACTTGACCCCACCCCTGATGTTCCAATATGCCCCTCAGTTGATAACTGTTTATTCAACTACTATAATGTTAGTGTTATGCATAACTGCAGTATGGATTTCCTGCGACATTGATGCGTTGCATCAACTTTCTCTTGTAGCTTGCTGTTGGAATGACTTCATTTTACCCACAATACCGTATACCATCATTTTTACCCATAATGCCTTATACTATGTCATTGAGTTATCAGGTTGGTCTGTAACCCTCTACCACATACATTAAATCTGCAGCAGACAACTTTGAAAACAGAACCACAAAAATGGGAAAAATCTTATTGAATGGAAGTACAAGAGAAAGTTGATGCAAGGCATACTGCAATTATACATAGCACTTACATGAATGTAGTTGAAGAAACAGTTAACAACTGTGGGACATCAGGGGTGTGGTCAAGTCAAAATTGATCAAAATTTGCATTTCTGTTTAGCTCTTATGATCGCCTTTTGTCTGGTGTCCATCGTGCGTCAATATCTTCTCCTCAGTAACCAGTGATTCAATTTGGATGAAACTTCACAGAAAAGCATCCTCTCAATGACCTCGCCAGAATTCCTTCAAATTTTTGAATTCTAGTTTCCATGGCAACCAAATGAAAAAAACTTTAAAATTCTTCTTCTTTCAAACTAATTGGCTGATTTTCAGATAATTTTGTAGAAATGTTCCTCTATAAGATTCCTTCAAGCCATGTTGATTGGTCAAAAAACATGGCCGCCAGGGGGCGGGGCTATTTTGCCTCATATGGCTATAGTGATAACTTAAAAAATCATATCCTCGGAAAGTGTGAGGCCGATATTCAAATAATTTTGTAGAAATGTTCCTAGGGTGACCTTCTATCAAATTCCTTCAAGCCATGTTGATTGGTCGAAAACTATGGCCGCCAGGGGGCGGGGCTAATATATGGCTGTAGTGAAAACTTAAACAAATCTTCTCCTCCGAAAGTGTCTGGCCGATTTTCATATGTTTTAGAAATGTTCCTGTGATGACCTTCTATCAGATTCCTTCAAGCCATGTTGATTGGTTGAAAAACATGGCCACCAGGGGGCAGGGCTGTTTTGCTTTATATGGCTATAGTGAAAACTTAAAAAATCTTCTCTGACAAGTATATGGCCGATTTTCAAATAATTTTGCAGAAATGTTCCTTGGGTGACTCTCTATCAAATTCCACCAAACCGTGTTGATTGGTCTTAAAATATGGCTGCCAGAGGGGCTGGGCTGTTGGGCTTTAGTGAAAACTTTAAAAATCTTCTCCTCCCAAACTATTTGGCCGATTTTCAAATCATTTTGCAGAAATGTTCCTTGGGTGACACTCTACGAGATTCCTTCAAGCCCTGGTGATCGGTCAAAAAACATGACCACCAGGGGGCGGGCTGTTTGGAGATTAAATTTTGCCTAATGGCAGTGAAATCGATACTGGCCTTCTTTGGCCTCTAGTATTGTAACTGGTTGGCATGACAAATCACATGGCATAAGTCAGGTGAGTGATCCAGGACAACACAAACTTAAAATATTGGAAACATGAATTTCTTGTCAAATTTATTAGAAACTAACCGTGATATTTCAAGGCATTTACATTTAGTTTATTCTTATAACAACTTCTGACTTCATGTGAAATCTGAAATATGAATAAAAGTATAGTCGCCAGCTCCTTAGCTGGCAGTCGCCAGCTCCTTAGCTGGCAACTAATAATTCTCTATTAGCCAAAATGTTTTCAATAAAAGTCTGCTGCAAAGGCATCAGAAAGCGTCTGTATAGGATATGAGAATGGATGGGTGTCAAGGTTGCGGCCGTGAGTCTGTTTGTGGGATATGAGAATGGATGGGTGTCAAGGTTACGGCCGCGCATCTGTATATGGGATATGAGAATGGATGGGTGTCAAGGTTGCTGCCATGCTTCTGTATATGGGATATGAGAATGGATGAGTGTCAAGGTTGCTGCCATGCTTCTGTATGTAGGATTGAGAATGGATGGGTGTCAAGGTTGCTGCCATGCATCTGTATATGGGATATGAGAATGAATGAGTGTCAAGGTTGCTGCCATGCTTCTGTATGTATGATTGAGAATGGATGGGTGTCAAGGTTGCTGCCATGCATCTGTATATGGGATATGAGAATGGATGGGTGTCAAGGTTGCTGCCATGCATCTGTATGTAGGATTGAGAATGGATGAGTGGCAAGGTTGCGGCCGTCTTAGTGAAAAGATCTTTTAAATGGCCCAGTTTCTATCCTTGTCCTAGATAATAACCCAGGGATCATGGCAAAACAAATTTCCCCTTTAATAAACCGGAATTTCCTTTATTTTAACCCTTTCCGAGATACAGACATGTTTTGATACCTTTGCAGCTATCAATTTTTGAAAATATGAGGCAAAAGGAGATTCCTCTTAATCATTTCCATTGTCTAGGAAAGGGGGTTAGAAGGAGCCTTTGTCTAGGAAAGGGGGTTAGAAGGAGACGTTGTCTAGGAAAGGCGGTTGGTTAGAAGGAGCCGTTGCCTAGGAAAGGGGGGGGGGGGGGGGGGGGGGTAAGAAGGAGCCATGAAAGGAGGGTTAGAAGGAGCTGTTGTCTAGGAAAGGGGGCTAGAAGGAGCCGTTGTCTAGGAAAGGCGGTTGGTTAGAAGGAGCCGTTGCCTAGGAAAGGGGGGGGGGGGGGGGGGTTAGAAGGAGCCATTGTCTATGAAAGGAGGGTTAGAAGGAGCTGTTGTCTAGGAAAGGGGGCTAGAAGGAGCCATTGTCTAGGAAGGGGGGGGGGGGGTAGAAGGAGCCATTGTCTAGGGAAGGGGGGGGGGGGGGGGGGGGGTAAGAAGGAGCCATTGTCTAGGAAGAGGGGGGGGGGGGGGGGGGGGGGGGGGTAGAGGGAGCCATTGTCTAGGGAAAGGGGGTGGTGGGTTAGAAGGAGACATTGTCTATGAAAGGGGGGGGGGGGGGGGGGGGGGGGGGTAGAAGGTGACGTTGTCTATGAAAGGGGGGGTTAGAAGGAGCCGACTCCAAATTTATCATATCAGGTAACTGGTTTAATGTCTGCAGCAGCTGACTTTGAAAACATCATCTAGGCATATGTTATGAATATCTCTTCAAATGGGACATGTATCATTTAATAGAGTTGAAAACACTGTAGCAAAAGGCTTGTTAGGAGCAATTTCTCCTTTTGTCAGAATGTTTTCAAAAGTCTTCTGCAGCGATGTATCAAAATGCGTCTGCAGGGGGGGGGGGGGGGGGGGGGGGTAGAGGGAGCCATTGTCTAGGGAAAGGGGGTGGTGGGTTAGAAGGAGACATTGTCTATGAAAGGGGGGGGGGGGGGGGGGGGTAGAAGGTGACGTTGTCTATGAAAGGGGGGGTTAGAAGGAGCCGACTCCAAATTTATCATATCAGGTAACTGGTTTAATGTCTGCAGCAGCTGACTTTGAAAACATCATCTAGGCATATGTTATGAATATCTCTTCAAATGGGACATGTATCATTTAATAGAGTTGAAAACACTGTAGCAAAAGGCTTGTTAGGAGCAATTTCTCCTTTTGTCAGAATGTTTTCAAAAGTCTTCTGCAGCGATGTATCAAAATGCGTCTGCACGTATGAAAGGGTAAAGAAGGATTCTCAAGTCTTATGACATCACAGCATGTTTATTTCTCGAGTCACGGTCTTCTGAATTGAGAGATAACTCTCAAGCTCTGCCCACTCCAGCATAGAGTTTGTTGATTTTTCCGAGACTGCATTATTGATCAAAGTCGAGGTTTTCCGCGGCATCAGATCGATAGGGTGGAGTGTCGTTATATTATGATGCTACTCTCTGTCCTTTCCCCCCTCCCTGAATGGAGCCTTTTACGAGAAGGTTCTGCAAGATCAATAACGCCTTAACAACTAATTATTGAACTTTCCAGTTTGTTGTTTCGGTGTTCGGTGTGAGCTCGGGTAGAGGGAGCCATTGTCTAGGGAAAGGGGGTGGTGGGTTAGAAGGAGACATTGTCTATGAAAGGGGGGGGGGGGGGGGGGGGGGGGGGGGGGGTAGAAGGTGACGTTGTCTATGAAAGGGGGGGTTAGAAGGAGCCGACTCCAAATTTATCATATCAGGTAACTGGTTTAATGTCTGCAGCAGCTGACTTTGAAAACATCATCTAGGCATATGTTATGAATATCTCTTCAAATGGGACATGTATCATTTAATAGAGTTGAAAACACTGTAGCAAAAGGCTTGTTAGGAGCAATTTCTCCTTTTGTCAGAATGTTTTCAAAAGTCTTCTGCAGCGATGTATCAAAATGCGTCTGCACGTATGAAAGGGTAAAGAAGGATTCTCAAGTCTTATGACATCACAGCATGTTTATTTCTCGAGTCACGGTCTTCTGAATTGAGAGATAACTCTCAAGCTCTGCCCACTCCAGCATAGAGTTTGTTGATTTTTCCGAGACTGCATTATTGATCAAAGTCGAGGTTTTCCGCGGCATCAGATCGATAGGGTGGAGTGTCGTTATATTATGATGCTACTCTCTGTCCTTTCCCCCCCTCCCCTGAATGGAGCCTTTTACGAGAAGGTTCTGCAAGATCAATAACGCCTTAACAACTAATTATTGAACTTTCCAGTTTGTTGTTTCGGTGTTCGGTGTGAGCTCTGTTTGTACTTATACTAGAAAAAAAATCTTAATAAGAAAAGTAGCCATAGTTTAGGCAGACTAAAAGCTGCCTTTCTGATGATGTTTTTCTTATAGAAGACAGGCAGCTCAATAAATGTATAGCTGTGGAAGGAATGGCTGCTACATGGCTGCTACACTTCTTTCCTAATCCTTTCCAACCTGCAGATGCATTCTTTCTAAACCCTTTCCAACGTACATACCCTTTCTTTCTAAACCCTTTCCAACATACAGATGCTTTCTTTCTAAACCCTTTTCAACATACAGACCCTTTCTTTCTAAACCCTTTCCAACATACAGACGCTTTCTTTCTGTACATTAGAAAGAAAGCGTCTGTATATTGGAAAGAGTTTAGAAAGAAACTGTCTGTATGTTGGAAAGGGTTTAGAAAGAAATCAAACCCCCACCACCCCCCTCTTTTTGGGGTTTTAATTAGGACTGGACTGGTGTATAAAGATGGTGCGAGGTAAAATATACACCAGTATAAAGATGGTGTGAGGTAAAATATACACCAGTATAAAGATGGTGCGAGGTAAAATATACACCAGTATAAAGATGGTGCGAGGTAAAATATACACCAGTATAAAGATGGTGCGAGGTAAAATATACACCAGTATAAAGATGGTGCGAGGTAAAATATACACCAGTATAAAGATGGTGCGAGGTAAAATATACACCAGTATAAAGATGGTGCGAGGTAAAATATACACCAGTATAAAGATGGTGCGAGGTAAAATATACACCAATATAAAGATGGTGCGAGGTAAAATATACACCAGTATAAAGATGGTGCGAGGTAAAATATACACCAGTATAAAGATGGTGCGAGGTAAAAGATACACCAGTATAAAGATGGTGCGAGGTAAAATATACACCAGTATGAAGATGGTGTGAGGTAAAATATACACCAGTATAAAGATGGTGCGAGGTAAAAGATACACCAGTATAAAGATGGTGCGAGGTAAAAGATACACCAGTATAAAGATGGTGCGAGGTAAAATATACACCAGTATAAAGATGGTGCGAGGTAAAATATACACCAGTATAAAGATGGTGCGAGGTAAAATATTCACCAGTATAAAGATGGTGTGAGGTAAAATATACACCAGTATAAAGATGGTGCGAGGTAAAATATTCACCAGTATAAAGATGGTGTGAGGTAAAAGATACACCAGTATAATGAGTTGTATTCATTGGGTCTGATAATTATTATCAAACAACACTATTGGCAGGCTTTCATACTTTCTAGTAGGTTTAACCCTTTCCCACATGCAAGAAATCTGTAGCAGACAACTTGGAAGACATCCTTGCAAAAATGGAAAAAATCTTGAAAGGAAAGTTTAATTATTGAATAGTGTTGAAAACATTTTGTCACAATGCTTTAAAAAGTTGTGTATCAATGTACTTTAATCCTTTCCCACTTGTGGAGGCATCTTCACAAGACAATCTGTTAAACAAAATGCTCATAATGAGCCATTTCTCCTTTTGCCTTTATGTTCTCAATGCTTTTCAATGTCTTCTTCTTCTGTAAAATGAAGGTAACTATAATAATGGAATAATGTTTTCAGCAGTTGTCTGTTGTATATGTATTTGAATGGGTCGTCGACCATTTCTGTTATACAGAATGCCTATTTGATATAGAAGTATCCCTTATCAGACGTTTTGGGGCTTTTCCAGCAAATTACTTATTAAAACTTTAAATGAACCAAAAGATGAAATTAGGATGAATAATGTGAATGTTTTCAAACTTATTAAAACAATCTTGCAATTACAAAGATTTGCCTTCTGTTAGCGTAGTTGCTATCAATGTCACCTGCTTCATAATGTTTGGGGATGGGTTTATATCATTGTCAACAGTATTTTAGTTATCCCACCTTGTAGACACATTTAGATGCATCTGCAGATGACCTTTTGAAAACACTTCTGAAAGTTTTAAAGTTGTCTGCTGCAGATTTACTGTACATGGTAAAAGCTTTTTTTAGGGACAATTTGGGTGTAGATCAGCATGACAGCGGATGTAGTTGGCGTAATTTGACTTAAAAGGTTAAAGTTGTGACAACAGGTGCTTGAATTTTATTTTGAAAATAGACTGGGTACCCTCAAATAATAACCTTAGACTGGGAACCCTCAAATAGTACACTTTTCCACATAGACTGGGAACCCTCAAATAGTAACCCTTGCCACAAATAAACTGGGAACCTTTTAATAGTAACCTTTTTATGCCCCCGGAATCACCGATTCGGTGGGCATCTAGTTTTTGGCCTGTCTGTCTGTCTGTCTGTCTGTCTGTCTCTTTGTCTGTCTGTTGAAAAAACCTTTAACCTTGACCACTACTTTTGAATCATAACAGGTACGGCTACCATATTTCACATGTGTTTTCCTTGTGACATGACCTTTCTGTCAGTACCAACATTTTTGACCTTGTGACCTTGACCTTTGACCTAGATGTTGCTGTCTGTCGAGTTTTTTAACCTTGACCACTTCTTTTGAACCATAACAGGTACGGCTACCATATTTCACATGTGTATTCCTTGTGACATGCATGACCTTTCTGTCAGTACCAAAATGTTTGACCTTGCGACCTTAACCTTTGACCTAGATGTTGCCATTCAGTGTTTCACAAACACATCTTGTTCACATACAAGAACCTTGAACAGATAACTTTGAAAACATCTACATGAAAAAAAGGTAATTCTTGAATTGTAATAGAGTCGAAAACATTGTGACAGAAGGATAAATTGGTAATCATAAGCCATTTCTCCTTTTGCCTCAATTTTTCCAAAGACATGTGCCGTAGATGTTTCTGAATGCATCTGTATGTGGGAAAGGGGTTATTAGAAGCTACATGTTTCTGTGTGGTGTAGTGAATACCTGTAATACTGATACACCCTGTTAGAAAACATTTGGGTTACTATAGCTATTGAACTAGGTGAACACAAGACAAGTGTGGAGTGTTTTTTTACACAAATATATCAGTAACTAGAGACAAAAATGATGAATTCTCACTGTTAATTATATTGGTGATAACAAAATATTTGTTTGGATAGATGCACAAAAAGATATATATAAAGCTGGGTGTAAATATTTTTTGAGAATGGTGTTTTTATCGTGACTTCTCAGTGTAAATTATAAAGAGTTTCTTGTGATTTTTAAGTGTACACAATGTTGTTGATGATGATTTTTAGATCAGAAATGGCGTTTTTTTGTGATTTTTGAAAGTACAAAATGCTGTTAATGACATTTTTCTTTGAGTAAGATGCGAACAAGGATTATATTCAAAGCTGCTATAGGACTACTCTGTAAGCCAGACTGGTGAATTAATCAAAAGGTTCTTTCACTATGTGTCCACCATTACAGTTCCAGATCAGAATGCGCCTATACAATCAGACCAACATACTCTGCTGTATAAAAGGTCATCTCATATTGACCTTACACTTAATGCACATGCTTGGTTATTATGTCCAATGAAATTGCATCATACAACAAATGCACATGCTATACAATTTGAGCGCTGGACAAGCACCATTTCTCTATATCATTCAATTATATTGGTTATCTTACCTGTTTTATACCAAATGATTCAGTAAGTGACAATTTTCTGACACAATCTCTCTTTGGAGCAGTCACCAAATTGATATAAAAGCCAGGGATGTTGAGGTCTGGTTTTAATGAGATTGGCCCATACACAAGATACACAACTTAATTTTGTTTAAACAAATATTTATTCCAACATTTATATAATTATAAATTGCAACATAAACAGGGAATGAGAATAAAAAGCTACTAGCTATTGTGAATCTTTTTGATGGGGATCTTTATTCATTTTCCATAAAGTTGGTTTTGATATAGTTGTGCTCCATTGTTTGATGTAAATGTTTCTTTTGTGAAACAAAGTAACCATGAAGGAGAACGGTTTCTGTTGTTTCATCTCAAAGGAAAAGAAATGATGTTGGCTAACTATTTTTGTCACTGGATATTGTTGTTTCGAAGAAGACTTACTGAAAGGAGAATCGGTCATTTATTACTGTCAGAATGAGAGATATGGTTTATTTGATGCATCAAAATGTGTCTGAATGTGATTAATAAACTCTATACACCACTGAATCTGAATGTGATTAATAAACTCTATACAGTATAACTCTATACTCTATACAGTATAACTCTATACTCTATACAGTATAACTATATACTCTATACAGTATAACTATATACAGTATAACTCTATACAGTATAACTCTATACTCTATACAGTATAATTCTATACAGTATAACTCTATACAGTATAACTATATACAGTATAACTCTATACAGTATAACTATACACACTGAACTGGTTCCCTGGATTGTATGCTGACGTAAATAGCAGTATCTGGGTATTAAACGAGGAAAGCATTTACTCTTTCCCAAATACAACAGATCTGCAGCAGACAATATTGAAAAACATCTAGAAAAGTATGGACAATTTGTATAAATGAAAGTATAACTTTTTAATAGACTTTGGAAAAATTATCTGATGTAATGCAACAAATTGAGTCTGCATGCAAGAAAGGGTTTGGGTGAATTTTGGAAGTTTTTAAGAACGGCCTTGAGCATCTGCATTGCTTTTGCAGAGATTGATTCTTGCTTGATCACATCATTCAGGGTTGTAGTATGACTGGAATGTTTTTTATTTCCTGTATGTAATTGGTGGATAAACTTCATCAGAATTGGCTGGGTTTGACCAGTCACAGACTAAGATTAATTTGTCCTGTGTTTTATCCAATGCTGTTTTGTATGCATTTGTCCAAATAACTATGTTTAAAATATTTGATTTTACTGCAATACAGATTCAGAGTAGAACTTGTTATCTGACTGAAGTGAAACTGTAATGAATGTTCAGTGTGTTTGAGTGATTTGCTTATACTCCTTGAACCTCTTGTGAATTCTCATTAACAATGGGGGAAAATCAGTCCTCTTTGGGAACTAAGAACAGTCGTTCAGCTCCGGGATCAAAATGCAGTACCCCCATGGAAATTTCCATCCAGGGTTGTAGTACCTCCAGGGATGATCAGCTGGACCAGGGGATCATATGTGTGACCCCTACAGGAGACGGGGACAGGGGCTCCGTTTCTGGGGAGGACCAAGATCCAGTTGGCCTAGAAGTAGATTATGAGCAGGATGAGGTATGGCCAGCTTATGTCCAATATTTACACTCGACCTGCTATAATATGGGACTTTTAACTCTTTCCCACATACAACAAATATGCAACAGACTACTTTGTATTTATCTAGGTAAAAGTATGGAAAATCTTTATATATGAAAGTATAATTATTGTATAGGATTGAAAACAATGTGGCAAAAGGAAAAAGTACTCATCTTGAGATCATCTTGAGCAATTTCTCCTTTAGCCACTATGTTTCCAAAAGTCGTCTGCTGTAGAATCATCAGAAAACGTCTCTATGTGGGAAAGGGTAAAACAGTATTATGCTTGTTTATCATCTATACAGGACTATAAAGGGTAAAACAGTATTATGCTTGTTTATCATCTATACAGGACTATAAAGGGTAAAACAGCATTATGCTTGTTTATCATCTATACAGGACTATAAAGGGTAAAACAGCATTATGCTTGTTTATCATCTATACAGGACTATAAAGGGTAAAACAGCATATGCTTGTTTATCATCTATACAGGACTATAAAGGACATCGTCCTAATAAAAACTTTTGTAACTTGTGGCGAAAGGAGCAGGAATAAGCAATTTCTCTATTTGCCAAACTGTTTTCAACTCTATTCAATTAATAGGACTTCATAAATATCTGGGTCAAATCAAGAATATCTCTATAAATAGGACTTCATAAATATCTTGGTCATATCAAGAATATCTCTATGAATAGGACTTCATAAATATCTGGGTCAAATCAAGAATATCTCTATAAATAGGACTTCATGAATATCTGGGTCAAGACTTCATAAATATATGGGTCACATCAAGAATAGGACTTCATAAATATCTGGGTTAAATCAAGAATATCTATGAATAGGACTTCATAAATATCTAGGTCACATCAAGAATAGGACTTCATAAATATCTGGGTCAAATCAAGAATATCTCTATGAATAGGACTTCATAAATATCTGGGTCAAATCAAGAATATCTCTATGAATAGGACTTCATAAATATCTGGGTCAAATCAAGAATATCTCTATGAATAGGACTTCATAAATATCTGGGTCAAATCAAGAATATCTCTATGAATAGGACTTCATAAATATCTATGTCAAATCAAGAATATCTCTATAAATGAAAGTTTATATATTGAATGGAGTTAAAGCATCATGGAATGATGAGCTCCTTTTACCACACTGTTTTCAAATGTTGTCTGCAGCAAATGTGTCAATATTGATATGTGGGAATAAAGCCAATCTTTTATGTAGGAGGTCACAGAGATTTTGTGATCATGCAGTGTCAGTTATGATTGTATCCAGCAGGGCTCTGGGAATTTTGAAATCCCAATCGGTCCGATGAATTACATGAATTTCATGTATATTTCAGGTTACCTTGCATAGATAGTTGCATAACAGTGACATTGCTCGATAATGTCAATGTAGAAGTAATTTACAAATCATAGTTTTTCAAAATTTGCAGACACATACTTCCACACATGTTAACATAGCTTGTTCGTACTCAAAAATGTTCATAAATTCACTTTCAAGCATGTATTTGAGGCCGTATGCGAGAATGCACGTAAGAAGATTCCGCGGCCGAAAAGCATAGTTTATATTCATTCAGGTGCCGAATATGATATTCTACCGAATCAAATATTTAACGAAATAATTATGAATCTTATTCATACAAAAAGTAAAAGGAGTTGGTGATAACCGCGTGTTGGAAGAAAACAAGATGGCAGACAATTCAAATTTTCGCTGATGTGATGCATTTTTTTGAGACTTAATTAAAATAAAGATACTAAAAAATGATTGGTCACGCACAAAACATACAATTCTCTTATGATCTGTTCTGTTTGTATGGTAAACATTGTTTTGTTTACATAAAAATAACATTTTTACTAAAAAATGTCTTTTTGTTTTTGGAATTAACATGATTGAAATATTTCGGACATAATTTATTTTTACAAAACATTTCATAAATATCTCTTTTTCCATACCACTGTTGACGTCTTGAAAGGTTACAATGGTCACGTGACCTATAAAAATGTATTTAAATTCACAAACAATCCCTAAAACCCCAACAGCCAATCAGATGCACGAAACCCATGCATTATCTATCAGATTACACAATTGATAACCTTGTTTATGTCGTGGTATGTGACTCTCTGGAAGGTTTATAGACGTGTGATAAACAAGGACAATGATTGTGTTCTATGTTTACAAAGTGAAATATAGCATAGGTGTAACTGAGTTTTTTAAAAATATTCGGACCGATTTTTTTACAAGTTTTAAAATTATAATCGGTCCGACGAGTTAAAAAGCAGTTTAAACTCTCAAAATTTTGGTCTTCAAAAGGCCTGGTATCCTTCAACCCAATACCATCACTCTTGTAACCCAAACTCTCTGTGCCTTGGATGCCGCACGCCACATGTTCAAACCTCGGCAGTGTCATATCAAACACTTTAAAACTAGTCAAAAATGGCTATCCTTACTTATTGCTAAGGATTGTAAGGATTGTAAGGATTGTAAATGTAGCATTTTGATTGACTTGCTTGTGTCAGGATAAATTGAATGCCTTGATATACTAGCAACTGAACATTTGTTGAATGTGATGTAAAAAAACATACAATCAAACAATACTTGTTGAAAATGGTGTGAAATACCATACAAACAAACAATACTTGGTGAAAGTAGTGTGA
Organism: Serripes groenlandicus; assembly: GCA_031761405.1. Classification (NCBI taxonomy): domain Eukaryota; kingdom Metazoa; phylum Mollusca; class Bivalvia; order Cardiida; family Cardiidae; genus Serripes; species Serripes groenlandicus. The sequence goes on along the minus strand of JASEVX010000012.1, from coordinate 501,813 downwards.
AATACCATACAAACAAACACTACTTGGTGAAAGTAGTGTGAAATACCATACAAACAAACAATACTTGGTGAAAGTAGTGTGAAATACCATACAAACAAACAATACTTGGTGAAAGTAGTGTGAAATACCATTCAAACAAACAATACTTGGTGAAAGTAGTGTGAAATACCATTCAAACAAACAATACTTGGTGAAAGTAGTGTGAAATACCATACAAACAAACAATACTTTGTGAAAATGGTGTGAAATACCATACAAACAAACAATACTTGGTGAAAATGGTGTGAAATACCGTTCAAACAAACAATACTCGGTGAAATACCATACAAACAAACAATACTTGGTGAAAGTGGTGTGAAATACCATACAAACAAACAATACTTGGTGAAAATGGTGTGAAATACCATACAAACAAACAATACTCGGTGAAAATGGTGTGAAATACCATTCAAACAAACAATACTCGGTGAAATACCATACAAACAAACAATACTTGGTGAAAGTGGTGTGAAATACCATACAAACAAACAATACTTGGTGAAAATGGTGTGAAATACCATACAAACAAACAATACTCGGTGAAAATGGTGTGAAATACCATTCAAACAAACAATACTTGGTGAAAATGGTGTGAAATACCATTCAAACAAACAATACTTGGTGAAAGTAGTGTGAAATACCATACAAACAAACAATACTTGGTGAAAGTGGTGTGAAATACCATAGAAACAAATAATACTTGGTGAAAGTAGTGTGAAATACCATTCAAACAAACAATACTTGGTGAAAGTAGTGTGAAATACCATACAAACAAACAATACTTGGTGAAAGTAGTGTGAAATACCATACAAACAAACAATACTTGGTGAAAATGGTGTGAAATACCATACAAACAAACAATACTTGGTGAAAATGGTGTGAAATACCATTCAAACAAACAATACTTGGTGAAAGTAGTGTGAAATACCATACAAACAAACAATACTTGCTTTTTGCTGAAAAGAATTGTGTCATTGAGATGATTCTGATGAGTACCCACAATATAGGGTTTTGCGAAAAATAGAGATTTCCAACTTTTATCTTAAGCTCTGATCATTACCTATACAGACTGTAAATGACAGGTAGCGCAAGTTGTAGCTAACTTTTCCACTATGTATATAGTTGTAAATGACAGGTAGCGCAAGTTGTAGCTAAATTTTCTGCTATGTATAGTCGTAAATGACAGGTAGCGCAAGTTGTAGCTAACTTTTTCCCTATGTATAGTTATAAATGACAGGTAGCGCAAGTTGTAGCTAACTTTTCCCATATTTATAGTTGTAAATGACAGGTAGCGCAAGTTGTAGCTAACTTTTCCCCTATGTATAGTTGTAAATAACAGGTAGCGCAAGTTGTAGCTAACTTTTTCCCTATGTATAGTTGTAAATGACAGGTAGCGCAAAGTGTAGCTAACTTTTCCCATATATATAGTTGTAAATGACAGGTAGCGCAAGCTGTAGCGCAAGCTGTAGCTAACTTTCCCCATGTGCAGATGCATTTTGAAGTATCTGCAGCAGACTACCTTTGAAAACATTGTAATGGAAGGAAAGATTGTTCATAATGGGCAATTTCTCCTTTTTGTCACAAAGTTTTCAACTCTTTTAAATAATAAATACTTTCTTTTGTAGAGATTAACAATATTTTTGCTTGGATGTTCTCAGAGTGGGCTGCTGTAGATTGTTGTAGCTGGGAAAAGGTAAACCTTTCACACTGTATCTGTAGATTGTTGTAGCTGGGAAAAGGTAAACCTTTCACACTGTATCTGTAGATTATTGTAGCTGGGAAAAGGTAAACCTTTCACACTGTATCTGTAGATTGTTGTAGCTGGGAAAAGGTAAACCTTTCACACTGTATCTGTAGATTATTGTAGCTGGGAAAAGGTAAACCTTTCACACTGTATCTGTAGATTGTTGTAGCTGGGAAAAGGTAAACCTTTCACACTGTATCTGTAGATTATTGTAGCTGGGAAAAGGTAAACCTTTCACACTCTATCTGTAGATTATTGTAGCTGGGAAAAGGTAAACCTTTCACACTGTATCTGTAGATTGTTGTAGCTGGGAAAAGGTAAACCTTTCACACTGTATCTGTAGATTATTGTAGCTGGGAAAAGGTAAACCTTTCACACTGTATCTGTAGATTGTTGTAGCTGGGAAAAGGTAAACCTTTCACACTGTATCTGTAGATTATTGTAGCTGGGAAAAGGTAAACCTTTCACATTGTATCTGTAGATTGTTGTAGCTGGGAAAAGGTAAACCTTTCACACTGTATCTGTAGATTATTGTAGCTGGGAAAAGGTAAACCTTTCACACTGTATCTGTAGATTGTTGTAGCTGGGAAAAGGTAAACCTTTCACACTGTATCTGTAGATTGTTGTAGCTGGGAAAAGGTAAACCTTTCACACTGTATCTGTAGATTATTGTAGCTGGGAAAAGGTAAACCTTTCACACTGTATCTGTAGATTGTTGTAGCTGGGAAAAGGTAAACCTTTCACACTGTATCTGTAGATTGTTGTAGCTGGGAAAAGGTAAACCTTTCACACTGTATCTGTAGATTATTGTAGCTGGGAAAAGGTAAACCTTTCACACTGTATCTGTAGATTGTTGTAGCTGGGAAAAGGTAAACCTTTCACACTGTATCTGTAGATTGTTGTAGCTGGGAAAAGGTAAACCTTTCACACTGTATCTGTAGATTGTTGTAGCTGGGAAAAGGTAAACCTTTCACACTGTATCTGTAGATTGTTGTAGCAGGGAAAAGGTAAACCTTTCACACTGTGTCTGTAGATTGTTGTAGCTGGGAAAAGGTAAACCTTTCACACTGTATCTGTAGATTATTGTAGCTGGGAAAAGGTAAACCTTTCACACTGTATCTGTAGATTGTTGTAGCTGGGAAAAGGTAAACCTTTCACACTGTATCTGTAGATTATTGTAGCTGGGAAAAGGTAAACCTTTCACACTGTATCTGTAGATTGTTGTAGCTGGGAAAAGGTAAACCTTTCACACTGTATCTGTAGATTATTGTAGCTGGGAAAAGGTAAACCTTTCACACTGTATCTGTAGATTATTGTAGCTGGGAAAAGGTAAACCTTTCACACTGTATCTGTAGATTGTTGTAGCTGGGAAAAGGTAAACCTTTCACACTGTATCTGTAGATTGTTGTAGCTGGAAAAGGGTAAACCTTTCACACTGTATCTGTAGATTGTTGTAGCTGGGAAAAGGTAAACCTTTCACACTGTATCTGTAGATTGTTGTAGCTGGAAAAGGGTAAACCTTTCACACTGTATCTGTAGATTGTTGTAGCTGGGAAAAGGTAAACCTTTCACACTGTATCTGTAGATTGTTGTAGCTGGGAAAAGGTAAACCTTTCACACTGTATCTGTAGATTATTGTAGCTGGGAAAAGGTAAACCTTTCACACTGTATCTGTAGATTGTTGTAGCTGGGAAAAGGTAAACCTTTCACACTGTATCTGTAGATTATTGTAGCTGGGAAAAGGTAAACCTTTCACACTGTATCTGTAGATTGTTGTAGCTGGGAAAAGGTAAACCTTTCACACTGTATCTGCAGTGAGAATGGATAGGAAGCTCATTGACTGATAACAGGTCATTAATCCAACCTCCTTCATAACTGGATTCATGCTATTCCAATGAAATTCCCTTCCTAGATATTTCTATAAATAAATGAGTATCACTGACTGATAAATAACAGGTAATTAATTAATCCAAGCATCTTCATTAGTAAGAAAACCCAGTGAATTGCCCAATCATTCCTATACAATTAGGGATGATGATGCTACCAGTTGAAGGATCGCCTCAGTGCTGTAGTCATAAAACATTCTACTCTTGTGTGGGAGATGGTCGGGTCAGACCAACCATTTTAAAAATGGAAGTATTGGCTTTCCCCCCTTGGCACTGAGGACTGCCGGGTTAGCATTACAACTGACTTGATGGTGTCAGGATAATTTGAAGAGTAGAACACGTAACTTTAATGTGGCTTATAAAGTTACCAGACAGGTAGAACACGTAACTTTAATGTGGCTTATAAAGTTACCAGACAGGTAGAACACGTAACTTTAATGTGGCTTATAAAGTTACCAGACGGGTAGAACACGTAACTTTAATGTGGCTTATAAAGTTACCAGACGGGTAAAACACGTAACTTTAATGTGGCTTATAAAGTTACCAGATGGGTAAAACACGTAACTTTAATGTGGCTTATAAAGTTACCAGACAGGTAGAACACGTAACTTTAATGTGGCTTATAAAGTTACCAGACGGGTAAAACACGTAACTTTAATGTGGCTTATAAAGTTACCAGACAGGTAAAACATGTAACTTTAATGTGGCTTATAAAGTTACCAGACAGGTAGAACACATAACTTTAATGTGGCTTATAAAGTTACCAGACAGGTAGAACATGTAACTTTAATGTGGCTTATAAAGTTACCAAACAGGTAGAACACGTAACTTTAATGTGGCTTATAAAGTTACCAGACGGGTAGAACACGTAACTTTAATGTGGCTTATAAAGTTACCAGACGGGTAAAACACGTAACTTTAATGTGGCTTATAAAGTTACCAGACAGGTAGAACACGTAACTTTAATGTGGCTTATAAAGTTACCAGACAGGTAGAACACGTAACTTTAATGTGGCTTACAAAGTTACCAGACAGGTAAAACACGTAACTTTAATGTGGCTTATAAAGTTACCAGACAGGTAGAACACGTAACTTTAATGTGGCTTATAAAGTTACCAGACAGGTAGAACATGTAACTTTAATGTAGCTTATAACAGCATACAAATAAAGTTACCAGATGCAGGAATTGAGTGGGATACGGGGTTAAAGCCGTTTAGAGGTAGAACATGGGGAAGGGTTATAGAAGGTTGAAGCAACTGTTGTTGTCTTGTCAAATTTAATTAACAGAACAATGCCACTTACCCAGGTCTACAAATGAGAGCCAATTATCCTCCATTGGTTTTTCTATCCTCCATTGGTTTATCCTCCATTGGTTTTTCTATCCTCCATTGGTTTATCCTCCATTGGTTTATCCTCCATTGGTTTTTCTATCCTCCATTGGTTTATCCTCCATTGGTTTTTCTATCCCTTTCCCACATACAGACCCTTTCTGTGTCTCTGCACCAGATGACCTTTGAAAACATTGCAACAAAATGACAAATTGCTCACAACAAGCAATTTCTCCTTTTCCCACAATGTTAATAACTTAATTTGAATTGTTTGCTTCATTTTAACATATTTTCAATATGTGTGTCGTCTTTTTCAGATATGTTGTATTTGGGAAAGGGCTATTGTACAAGTTGTCATTTAAGTTGAATGTATTTCAATAAAACTTTGTAGGTAGATGTGTTGTAAGCAGATACTGTAGATCTAATTTGAATCAGATTGTAAGTAATGATTGTTCTTTCATTTATAAAGAGTTTTTATATTTTCATAGATGTTTTCAAAATCATCTGCTGCAGATCAATTCAGGGCTGGCATAATGTTGTAATTTTAGAGGGACTTAATCCAGTCTACAGGAACTTATTCCAGTCTACAGGGAATGTGCAGAAATATTTATTTGCAGGTTGTTAGCTGTCTGCCGATGCCATAACATTTGGCAAATAATTATAGTTTATGTAAAAAAAATGGAGATGAGAGCCGAGAAATCGGGAAAATAGTAAATATTTTACTTTGTAAGTTGCTGGAAGACGTGGAGTATACTATAACATGGAAGTTTTCAGTCCCAGAATATTCCTTTACGCTTTACCACATATAGACACCTTCTGATGACTCTTCAGCATACGACTTTTGAAATTGTTATGAAAAAAGAAAAAATTGCGAATTTTCCAAATTCTTAAATTTCTTCTTTATTTAACACATACAAACACACAACAAAATGTCTTCTTTATTTAACACATACATACACACAACAAAATGTCTTCTTTATTTAACACATACAAACACACAACAAAATGTCTTCTTTATTTAACACATACAAACACACAACAAAATGTCTTCTTTATTTAACACATACAAACACACAACAAAATGTCTTCTTTATTTAACACATACATACACAACAAAAATGTCTTCTTTATTTAACACATACAAACACACAACAAAATGTCTTCTTTATTTAACACATACAAACACACAACAAAAATGTCTTCTTTATTTAACACATACAAACACACAACAAAATGTCTTCTTTATTTAACACATACATACACACAACAAAAATGTCTTCTTTATTTAACACATACAAACACAACAAAAATGTCTTCTTTATTTAACACATACAAACACACAACAAAATGTCTTCTTTATTTAACACATACAAACACACAACAACATTTCTTCTTTATTTAACACATACATACACACAACAACATTTCTTCTTTATTTAACACATACATACACACAACAAAATTTGCAATAAACCCCTTCCCACATGTAGACACTTTTTGAGGCGTCTGCAGCAGACAACTTTTGAAAACATTTTGATATATGAAGAATAATATAGAGATATTCCTTATTTTTGCAGCAATCAACTTTTGTATAGTGATGCAATTCTAGCAGCAATCAACTTTTGTATAGTGATACAATTCTAGCAGCAATCAACTTTTGTATAGTGATGCAATTCTAGCAGCAATCAACTTTTGTATAGTGATGCAATTCTAGCAGCAATCAACTTTTGGAAACATTTTTGCATTAGTAAATGCTCATCATGAGTAATTTATCCTTTTGCCAAAATGATTTAAATTGTATTCATTAATAGGAATTTTACACAATTTTGTCTATAGAAGTTTTCAAAAATGTCTGCTGCAAATTTGTTATATGTTGAAAAGGGGAAAAGAGCAGTTTTATAGAGCAGATAAATTGTTATAGCTTAATGTTCTATGAAGTGAATTTAATAATGTTCACAAGGCATCAAAGTGCCAGGTGTTGCCCATAGAGCTTAACCCTCCCACATACAACACATCTGCAACCGAAGCATTTGAAAACATTTGGGTAAAAATATGAAAATATTCTATAAATGAAAGTATAAATACTGAGAACAGTTAGTTGTAAACATTGTGGCAAAAGGAGAAATTGCTTGATTTGAGCAATTCCTCCTTTAGTCATAATGTTTCAAAAGTTATCTGCTTCAGAGACATCAGAAAACGCCTATATGTGGGAAATGGTTAACTTTGCTGATGGGAAAGATAGCAGATTTCTTTGGTTTAAACTCATTATATACTTCAATCATTCCATCATTCAGATGTATTGTGACGCAGCTGCAGCAGACAACTTTGCAGACGTCGGGGTAAAAACATTGAAAAAATTCTATAAATGAAATGGTAATAATTGAGGAGTTGTGGCAGCATCATTGACAGCAGCATCATTGACTGCAGATGTGTTAGAATATGTCTGCCACTGAAGAAGGGTTAAATACTTTATCCATGTAGAACTTCCCCTCGTACAATCTGCTGCAGAGTTGTTGTTTGTGAGAAAGGGTTAAACTCTCTGCAATCATATGTGCTTATGTCTGTCATGTCACATGAAAACCATCCTTCAGTATGCAGCAACTATTAAAAAGTCAGCACCACTATACTACCTAGAAGACTTTGGATAAGTCAGCACCACTATACTACGTAGTAGACTTTAGATAAGTCAGCACCACTATACTACGTAGTAGACTTTGGATAAGTCAGCACCACTATACTACGTAGTAGACTTTAGATAAGTCAGCACCACTATACTACGTAGTAGACTTTGGATAAGTCAGCACCACTGTACTATGTAGTATACTTTGGATAAGTCAGCACCACTATACTATGTAGTAGACTTTGGATAAGTCAGCACCACTATACTACGTAGTAGACTTTGGATAAGTCAGCACCACTATACTACATAGTAGACTTTGGATAAGTCAGCACCACTATACTACATAAGTCAGCACCACTATACTACGTAGTAGACTTTGGATAAGTCAGCACCACTATACTATGTAGTAGACTTTGGATAAGTCAGCACCACTATACTACGTAGTAGACTTTGGATAAGTCAGCACCACTATACTACATAGTAGACTTTGGATAAGTCAGCACCACTATACTATGTAGTAGACTTTGGATAAGTCAGCACCACTGTACTACGTAGTAGACTTTGGATAAGTCAGCACCACTATACTACATAGTAGACTTTGGATAAGTCAGCACCACTGTACTACATAGTAGACTTTGGATAAGTCAGCACCACTATACTACATAGTAGACTTTGGATAAGTCAGCACCACTATACTATGTAGTAGACTTTGGATAAGTCAGCACCACTGTACTACGTAGTAGACTTTGGATAAGTCAGCACCACTATACTACATAGTAGACTTTGGATAAGTCAGCACCACTATACTACATAGTAGACTGCATAAGTCAGCACCACTATACTACATAGTAGACTTTGGATAAGTCAGCACCACTATACTATGTAGTAGACTTTGGATAAGTCAGCACCACTGTACTATGTAGTAGACTTTGGATAAGTCAGCACCACTATACTACGTAGTAGACTTTGGATAAGTCAGCACCACTATACTACGTAGTAGACTTTGGATAAGTCAGCACCACTGTACTATGTAGTATACTTTGGATAAGTCAGCACCACTATACTACGTAGTAGACTTTGGATAAGTCAGCACCACTGTACTACGTAGTAGACTTTGGATAAGTCAGCACCACTGTACTACGTAGTAGATTTTGGATAAGTCAGCACCACTATACTACGTAGTAGACTTTGGATAAGTCAGCACCACTGTACTATATAGTAGACTTTGGATAAATCAGCACCACTATACTACCTAGTAGACTTTGGATAAATCAGCACCACTATACTACCTAGTAGACTTTGGATAAGTCAGCACCACTGTACTACGTAGTAGACTTTGGATAAGTTTATTTCCAGAATGACCAATCAGATAATTGAGCACTGAGTAAACTGTTCGGCCTTCATTTCAGAATATGAAGGTCATTCAGTTTTTGTGGCGATTGGTTTGACAATCGCCACAATGCTAACAGAAACAACAACAACGAAAAATATTTACATAGTCGGTTTTGAACAATCGGTTGATATTTTTTTTCCTTACTGCAAACTAATTTACTCACATCCGTTATAGTTCCATCATTGATGCAGTGACGTGATTAGTAATAATTATGTCAGTGCTACTTTGGTACCGGATTATTACTAATATTTGAGTTTTATCGAGACATTATCTACATAGAGTTAAAATATGTAAATATTATCTTCGTCATGATTGGGCAGATAATAAATATCATTGCGCGTTCTATCTGCCTAACAAATAACTTTGATGATATATATATACAAATCTGGAAATTCCAAAAGGTTCTATAAATACTTTATATGATTAAAACTCTTTAATAATCGAATTTTCGACCACTTGGTCTTTATCAAGATTAAATAAATACAACAGAAATTTATGTGCAGTCCATCTTTGTTTCAAATATATCAAGTTGTACATTTTAAAATTATACATTTGTGTTTCTATAAATAGCTCATGAACTGGTTATCTCAATAATATAAACGTTTTATTGTGTAGTTGTTTAAATATATGAAAGCGTCTAGATGATAAGACTGGTTTACAAAGGTTTAAAGAACACACGATGTCAGTGTGTACACACGTTATGTATACACGTCTGCACGTTCTAGAGTCAATTAGCAATCAATGCTGAAAGTGTAGCCTAATTTAGTTTGGAGATCGAGCATTATAATATATGCCTATATTTTTATAAATTGAACAGTTTGGCAAATAGTGAAATTGTGCTTTTTGAGCATGTTTTGTGTGTTTGTTTTTGCACTCACAATATTCGAAGCAGTTTAACAACCTCAGAGATATATAAATACACTGTGTTTATATGTCTCTGACAACCCTCAATCATGCAATGTGAAGGGACTAAATTGAACAGACCTGTTTAATATCGGACATCATTGAAACAAACACCAAACTAATGGATACTGTTTTCTCTCATTTCTTGATAATTTAGTCATTTCTAAAGTGTAAAAAATAAAAAAATTGCACTCACATTATTCGAAGCAGTTTAACAACCTCAGAGACATATAAATATACTGTGTTACAAACTAACATTATTCTACTGTCAAAAGATGCAGGGTTGATACATTCTCAAATTTACCTGCACCAGAGTCATCGCAAGCCCTACACCGATATACTGCTTGTTACTTTGCAGGATTTTCCATACGATCGCCACTACAGTGCCATTGGCGCTTTGATTATCACATGGTTTTTATGCACTGTTTATCTATCCTGTATCAATATTTTACAGTTTCAGTTTAACCCTTTTCCACTTGCATACCCATTTTGACACATCTGCAGCTGATGACTTTAATTTTAAGAGACTGTCCATGTTTTAGGTAGATATTTTCAAAATGATCTACTGCAGATTAGTTGTATGAGTGATTAACCCTTTATATGACAAATCTGCAGCAGACGGCTTTGAAGATTCTTACAAAAATATGGAAAATCACCACAAATACAAGTAAAACTAATGAATAGAGTTGAAAATGTTGTGGCAAAAGGAGAAATTGCTCATTATAATGAGTTATTATCTTGCCACAATGTTTTCAAGGGTCGTCTGCTGCATATGCATCAAAATGTGTTTACAAGGGAAATTATTTGAGACATCCCGGCTATAACACTTCTCTTGATAGGCCCCTTATTTTTTTGTAGATAGTTCAAATTATGACGCAAATTGTCACTTATCAGCGATAATTCTTAATGGGTTTAGCTGTAACAAACTAAACAGTTATCAAATAAAAGATAAAAGCTTTCTAAGATTGTTTGTTAACCCTTTTCCTACATGTAAATGCAATTTGACACGTCTGTAGCAGATGACTAATAAGAAATTGATTCTTTTGTGGAAGTGTTTGCTACAGATTTATTGTATGTGAGAAAGGGTTAAGGCCTGCAGACCACTAGGGTGATGCAGGGCACAAGAATGTCAAGCCGATAAAGCTCAGTCAGTACTGGCAAGGATGAGCAAGCCAGGGATCATGAGTTCAACCCTGGATTTGGCCATTCATTCTATCCAATGATTGACAAAAGTCTTTCACCAATGGGCTAGATAGTCTGTGGGAAGGTAGGCATGTTGTATGGTGTTCTGGTGGGAGAAAGCCAGGAACCACACATGTAGGCATGTTGTATGGTGTTCTGGTGGGAGAAAGCCAGGAACCACACATGTAGGCATGTTGTATGGTGTTCTGGTGGGAGAAAGCCAGGAACCACACACGTAGGCATGTTGTATGGTGTTCTGGTGGGAGAAAGTCAGGAACCACACACATAGGCATGTTTTATGGTGTTCTGGTGGGAGAAAGCCAGGAACCACACACGTAGGCATGTTGTATGGTGTTCTGGTGGGAGAAAGCCAGGAACCACACACGTAGGCATGTTGTATGGTGTTCTGGTGGGAGAAAGCCAGGAACCACACACGTAGGCATGTTGTATGGTGTTCTGGTGGGAGAAAGCCAGGAACCACACACGTAGGCATGTTGTATGGTGTTCTGGTGGGAGAAAGCCAGGAACCACACACGTAGGCATGTTGTATGGTGTTCTGGTGGGAGAAAGCCAGGATCCACACACGTAGGCATGTTTTATGGTCTTCTGGTGGGAGAAAGCCAGGAACCACACACGTAGGCATGTTGTATGGTGTTCTGGTGGGAGAAAGCCAAGAACCACACACGTAGGCATGTTGTATGGTGTTCTGGTGGGAGAAAGCCAGGAACCACACACGTAGGCATGTTGTATGGTCTTCTGGTGGGAGAAAATCAGGAACCACACACGTCGGCATGTTGTATGGTGTTCTGGTGGGTGAAAGCCAGGAACCACACACGTAGGCATGTTGTATGGTGTTCTGGTGGGAGAAAGCCAGGAACCACACACGTAGGCATGTTGTATGGTGTTCTGGTGGGAGAAAGCCAGGAACCACACACGTAGGCATGTTGTATGGTGTTCTGGTGGGAGAAAGCCAGGAACCACACACGTAGGCATGTTGTATGGTGTTCTGGTGGGAGAAAGCCAGGATCCACACACGTAGGCATGTTTTATGGTCTTCTGGTGGGAGAAAGCCAGGAACCACACACGTAGGCATGTTGTATGGTGTTCTGGTGGGAGAAAGCCAAGAACCACACACGTAGGCATGTTGTATGGTGTTCTGGTGGGAGAAAGCCAGGAACCACACACGTAGGCATGTTGTATGGTCTTCTGGTGGGAGAAAATCAGGAACCACACACGTCGGCATGTTGTATGGTGTTCTGGTGGGTGAAAGCCAGGAACCACACACGTAGGCATGTTGTATGGTGTTCTGGTGGGAGAAAGCCAGGAACCACACACGTAGGCATGTTGTATGGTGTTCTGGTCGGTGAAAGCCAGGAACCACACACGTAGGCATGTTGTATGGTGTTCTGGTGGGAGAAAGCCAGGAACCACACACGTAGGCTTGTTGTATGGTGTTCTGGTGGGAGAAAGCCAGAGGCATGTTGTATGGTGTTCTGGTGGGAGAAAGCCAGGAACCACACATGTAGGCTTGTTGTATGGTGTTCTGGTGGGAGAAAGCCAGGAACCACACACCTAGGCATGTTGTATGGTGTTCTGGTGGGAGAAAGCCAGGAACCACACACATAGGCATGTTGTATGGTGTTCTGGTGGGAGAAAGTCAGGAACCACACACGTAGGCATGTTGTATGGTCTTCTGGTGGGAGAAAGCCAGGAACCACACACGTAGGCATGTTGTATGGTCTTCTGGTGGGAGAAAGCCAAGAACCACACACATAGGCATGTTGTATGGTGTTCTGTTGGGAGAAAGCCAGGAACCACGCATGTAGGCATGTTGTATGGTGTTCTGGTGGGAGAAAGCCAGGAACCACACATGTAGGCTTGTTGTATGGTGTTCTGGTGGGAGAAAGCCAGGAACCACACACGTAGGCTTGTTGTATGGTGTTCTGGTGGGAGAAAGCCAAGAACCACACACATAGGCATGTTGTATGGTGTTCTGGTTGGAGAAAGCCAGGAACCACACACATAGGCATGTTGTATGGTCTTCTGGTGGGAGAAAGTCAGGAACCACACACGTAGGCATGTTGTATGGTCTTCTGGTGGGAGAAAGCCAGGAACCACACACGTAGGCATGTTGTATGGTCTTCTGGTGGGAGAAAGCCAAAAACCACACACGTAGGCATGTTGTATGGTGTTCTGGTGGGAGAAAGCCAGGAACCACACATGTAGGCTTGTTGTATGGTGTTCTGGTGGGAGAAAGCCAGGAACCACACACGTAGGCTTGTTGTATGGTGTTCTGGTGGGAGAAAGCCAAGAACCACACACTCTTAGTGAATTGACTGCTGTGATAAAATGGAAAAAATGTTTGAAAACGGCATTCATCTCCAATCAATCAATCAATCATTTGGCACAAGAAAAAATAGAACTGAACATACAGATATGATCAAAAAGGGTAATGGAAGATATTTTTGAAGTGAAATGGTGTCAGAGGTATGAAAACTATAAAGAATGATTTCTGCTTATACATGGGATTTTCCACAAAAACAACACAGTTTCTGGTTGGATCTAAAGGTAGAAGAGATTGAGCTTGATCAGTTTCTGGTTGGATCTAAAGGTAGAAGACATTGAGCTTGATTAATACATGCTGAAAGCTTATTTGGCAATTTGCAATCAATGTAAAATAAAGGTTGTGTGCAAAAGCAAATTGCATTTAACCTTTTCCCACATGCTACAAACCTGCAGCAGACATCTCAGCAACAATTTGTTTTATCTCTATAAATGTAGATATAATCATTGAATATATTTGAAAACGACATAATGAGCATTTTCTCCCTTTTTCCAAATGTTTTAAAAATATGTATAATGCGTCTGCAAGTGGGAAAGGGTAGTGTTATGATGACACCTGTAAAGGGTAGTGTAATGATGACTCCTGTAAAGGGTAGTGTAATGATGACACCTGTAAAGGGTAGTGTAATGATGACTCCTGTAAAGGGTAGTGTAATGATGACTCCTGTAAAGGGTAGTGTAATGATGACTCCTGTAAAGGGTAGTGTAATGATGACACCTGTAAAGGGTAGTGTAATGATGACTCCTGTAAAGGGTAGTGTAATTATGACACCTGTAAAGGGTAGTGTAATGATGACTCCTGTAAAGGGTAGTGTAATGATGACTCCTGTAAAGGGTAGTGTAATGATGACTCCTGTAAAGTGTAATGTAATGATGACTCCTGTAAAGTGTAATGTAATGATGACTCCTGTAAAGGGTAGTGCAATTATGACACCTGTAAAGGGTAGTGTAATGATGACTCCTGTAAAGGGTAATGTAATGGTGACTCCTGTAAAGTGTAATGTAATGATGACTCCTGTAAAGTGTAATGTAATGATGACTCCTGTAAAGGGTAGTGCAATGATGACACCTGTAAAGGGTAGTGTAATGATGACTCCTGTAAAGGGTAATGTAATGGTGACTCCTGTAAAGTGTAATGTAATGATGACACCTGTAAAGTGTAATGTAATGATGACTCCTGTGAAGTGTAATGTAATGATGACTCCTGTAAAGGGTAGTGTAATGATGACACCTGTAAAGTGTAATGTAATGATGACTCCTGTAAAGGGTAGTGTAATGATGACTCCTGTAAAGGGTAATATAATGATGACACCTGTAAAGGGTAATGTAATGATGACACCTGTAAAGGGTAGTGTAATGATGACACCTAAAGGGTAGTGTAATGATGACACCTGTAAAGGGTAGTGTAATGATGACACCTGTAAAGGGTAGTGTAATGATGACTCCTGTAAAGGGTAATGTAATGATGACTCCTGTAAAGGGTAATATAATGATGACACCTGTAAAGGGTAATGTAATGATGACACCTGTAGAGGGTAGTGTAATGATGACACCTAAAGGATAGTGTAATGATGACACCTGTAAAGGGTAGTGTAATGATGACACCTGTAAAGGGTAGTGTAATGATGACTCCTGTAAAGGGTAATGTAATGATTACTCCTGTAAAGGGTGATGTGATGATGACTCCTGTAAAGGGTAGTGTAATGATGACTCCTGTAAAGTGTAATGTAATGATGACTCCTGTAAAGGGTAGTGTAATGATGACTCCTGTAAAGGGTAATGTAATGATGACACCTGTAAAGGGTAATGTAATGATGACACCTGTAAAGTGTAGTGTAATGATGACTCCTGTAAAGGGTAGTGTAATGATGACTCCTGTGAAGTGTAATGTAATGATGACTCCTGTAAAGGGTAATGTAATGATGACACCTGTAAAGGGTAGTGTAATGATGACTCCTGTAAAGGGTAATGTAATGATGACACCTGTAAAGGGTAGTGTAATGATGACACCTGTAAAGGGTAATGTAATGATGACTCCTGTAAAGGGTAATGTAATGATGACACCTGTAAAGGGTAGTGTAATGATGACTCCTGTAAAGGGTAATGTAATGTAATGATGACACCTGTAAGGGGTAGTGTAATGATGACACCTGTAAAGGGTAGTGTAATGATGACTCCTGTAAAGGGTAGTGTAATGATGACTCCTGTAAAGGGTAGTGTAATGATGACACCTGTAAAGGGTAGTGTAATGATGACACCTGTAAAGTGTAATGTAATGATGACTCCTGTAAAGGGTAGTGTAATGATGACTCCTGTAAAGGGTAGTGTAATGATGACTCCTGTAAAGGGTAGTGATTATGACTCCTGTAAAGGGTAGTGTATTGATGACACCTGTAAACAAAGATTTGTCTAATCTATTTTTGCTATGGGATCCAAATGGACACTGTTTTTCATTGTTTTTCATAAGTGTCCTGACACCTTCTATGACTTATTAGTGAACAAGGAATACATAGCTAGATTAGACTGTGTGAATGTACAGGCTGATCTGGATCCATATTGGTTTCAAATGCCATTAGGTTAGCTCATATTGAACAAATGTTCTTGAATGTAAACAATTTGAATCGTTGATCTGTTTCAAAATGTGATAAAAAAAAAAAAAATCCATAATTAAAATTTCTTTTAGAGAGATTTTCCTTATTTTTGCCTAAATGTTCTCTGCATATTTGCTGGATAAAGGTGAAATGGAATACAGTGATGTCCTATAGTCTCAAGGCATTTTGTTCTCTCATAAAATACAGTGTTGTCCTAAAGTCTCATGGCCTAAAGGTACCAGAGATTCTCAAAAACCGTCTGCTGCAGATGCCTCAAAATGCATATACATTTGAGAAAGGGCTACTTTCTTGGAAAAGTCTGTACTTGATTTGTTCTGTCATTGATTGTTTCCATATTGGTGTATTCGCTTGGTTTTTAATGATAGAGAGGAGAATCAAGTTCCCTAGATTCCCTGGCGGTTAATCGAGTGATCAATTGATTTTTCTTTTCGTGAATTAGTTAAGTTGTGGGGATCTTGTTCATATTTGGTTGTGTAACTGCTATGGATGTTAAACTGTAAAACTCCTGTCTGCGGGTTTTTTAGGCCAATTTTAACAAAAATATACATGGAGTTATTGGAGTAAGTTTGAACGACAAACAAAAGGTAATAAAGCTCAGATGATGTAGTGCTAGCCAAATTTGTCTTATTTTACCTAATTAAGCGTTTTGTCCTGATTTGTGCAAAAGTTGTTTCATTCCTGCTTCTGATAAAGTATTGCATATTAATAAATCAAATGTAAGCATTAAAACAATGCCTGCAATTTCACAAAATAAATTACAACAGAAGTTGGTAGAAAGGTTCCTTAGATGACTTAAACAAATAATATTTGTTGAAAAACATAGCTGCCAGTAATGGTGCAAAAAGATAACATTTCCAAAGTGTTTGTCCAATTCTAAGATCATTTGGCATAAAAGTTCCTAGGGTGACCCTCTACAAAGTGTGTTAAATTATTTTGATGATAGGTTGCATTGATCAGAATAATTTAATGTCTTTTATGGGCACATTCCATGAATCGCTTGTTGCATGGAATTAGCCATTTGATATAATACAACCCATTCTAGATATAATACAACCCATTCTAGATATAACACAACCCATTCTAGATATAACACAACCCACTCTAGATATAATACAACCCATTCTAGATATAATACAACCCATTCTAGATATAACACAATCCTTTCTAGATATAACACAACCCATTCTAGATATAACACAACCCATTCTAGATATAACACAACCCATTCTAGATATAATACAACCCATTCTAGATATAACACAACCCATTCTAGATATAACACAACCCATTCTAGATATAACACAACCCATTCTAGATATAATACAACCCATTCTAGAGCATCCATTCCTTGCAGAGCACTTTCCTGCTGACTTTGAAAATATGCAAAAATGATAGAAAATCTCTTTTAAAGTTATTATTGAATTAAGTCGACAACATTCTTGCAAGGGGAAAAATTACTGTTTTGCCTTATATGGTTATAGTTGAAACTTTAAAAATCTTTTGTAGAAATGTACCTTGGCTGACCTGACCTGCTATCAGATTCCTTCAAGCCATTTTAATTAGTCAAAAAACATGACCAACATGGTCTGTGCTGTTTTGCCTTATACGTATACATATAGTCAAAATTTAAAAAAAAATCTTCTCCTCCGAAAGTGTCTGGCTGATTTTTAGCTTGACGTTTTGAAGAAAAGGCTAGTTATACAACTTGCTTTGGCGTTGGCGTCACACCTTGGTTAATTTTTTTCTACCAATTCTCTTTTTAGATCACCTGAGCCAAAGGCTCAAGGTGAGCTATTCTGATCACTTTTTGTCCGTCGTCCGTCCGGTGTTAACTTTTAGCTTTAAACATCATCTCCTCCCAAACTCCAAGGACAATTTCCGTGAAACATCACAGAACTGTTCCTCTGGTTGGCCTCTTTCAAAATTGTTCAAAGATTTAAATTCCATTGAGAACTTCGGTTGCTGCGGCCTCAGAAAGGGGACAAAATGTCCAAACTTTAAAAATCTTCTCCTCCGAATCTGCCTGTCAGATTCAAATATAATTTGGTAGAAATGTTCCTTGGGTGACCCTCTATAAAAATTGTTCAAGCCATACTGATTGGGCGAAAAACATGGCAGTCAGGCGGCATCAAAAAAGGGGCAAAATGACAAAATTTGAAAATTCCATTTTTATGAAAGTGTTTGTCTGATTTTAAGAAAATATAATACGAATCTTACTGTAATGATCCTCTATTTAATTTGTTTAAGCCGTTTTGATTGGTTACACAATCATAGCAACCAGGCGTCATCACAAAAGGGGTAAATTGAACTTTTAGCTACAAATGACAACCAACTCCTACCATTCCAATAGACCAATTTCCACAAAACATCACAGGAATGTTCCTTTGGTGGTCCTCTTTCAAAATTGTTCAAAGATTAAAATTCCAATGAGAACTTTGGTTGCTGCGGCATCAGAAAGGGGACAAAATGTCCAAACTTTAAAAATCTTCTCCTCCGAATCTGCCTGTCAGATTCAAATTATGGCCCTTTATCTACTTAGAATTTTGGTTAATTTTTTTGTACCACCCCACTTTTTTTCAAAACCATTAGGAGGTATAGTTTATACACTTACAATACTTATTTACCTCCATAACAGACAAGAGTACATAACTCTGTCAAGGTTTTTTTTTTTAGCTCACCTGTGCACGAAGTGCTCAAGGTGAGTTATTGTGATCGCCCTATGTCCGGCGTCCGGCGTCCGTCGTCTGTAGTCCGTCGTCCGTCAACATTTTCTCCTCTGTAACCGGTGGGTCAACTGGGATGAAACTTCACAGAAAGCATCCTCTCAATGTCCTCACCAGAATTCCTTAAAATTTTCGGAATCCATGCAGAATTCTGGTTTCCATGGCAACGAAATGAAAAAACTTCAAAATTCTTAAAAAATCTTCTCCTCCGAAAGTGTCAGGCCGATTTTCAAATAATTTTGTAGAAATGTTCCTCGGGTGACCCTCTATCAGATTCCTTCAAGCCATGTTGATTGGTCGAAAAACATGGCCGCCAGGGGGGCGGGGCTATTTTTCCTTATATGGCAATAGTGCAAACTTAAAAAATCTTCTTCTCCAAAAGTGTCAGGCCGATTTTCAAATAAATTTGTAGAAATGTTCCTTGGGTGACCCTCTATCAGATTCCTTCAAGTCATGTTGATTGGTCAAAAACATGGCCACCAGGGGGCGGGGCTAATTTGCCTTTTATGGTTATAGTGCAAACTTAAAAAATCTTTTATAAAAAAACATCTTCTCCTCAGTAACCGGTGGGTCAATTGGGATGAAACTTCACAGAAAGCATTCTCTCAATGACCTCACCAGAATTCCTTCAATTTTTTGGGATCCATGCAGAATTCTGGTTTCCATGGCAACGAAACGAAAAAAACTTCAAAATTCTACTTCTCCCTAACTGGTTGGCAGATTTTGAACTTATTTTGTAGAAATGTTCCTTGGGTGACTCTCTATCAGATTCCTTGAAGCCATGTTGATTGGTTGAAAAACATGGCCGCCAGGGGGGCGGGGCTTTTTTGCCTTATATGGCTATAGTGAAAATTTAAAAAATCTTCTCCTCCAAAAGTGTCAGGCCGATTTTCAAATAATTTTGTAGAAATATTCCTTGGATGACCCGCTATCAGATTCCTTTAAGCCATGTTGATTGGTCGAAAATCATGGCCGCCAGGGGGGGCGGGGCTTTTTTGCCTTATATAGCTATAGTGCAAACTTAAAAAATCTTCTCCTCCAAAAGTGTCGGGCCGATTTTCAAATAATTTTGTAGAAATGTTCCTTGGATGACCCTCTATCAGATTCCTTCAAGCCATGTTGATTGGTCAAAAAACATGGCCGCCAGGGGGCGGGGCTATTTTGCCTTTTATTGCTATAGTGAAAACTTAAAAAATCTTCTCCTTCAAAAGTGTCAGGCCGATTTTCAAATAATTTTGTAGAAATGTTCCTAGGGTGACCCTCTATCAGATTCCTTAAAGCCAAGTTGATTGGTTGGAAACTATGCCCGCCAGATGGCTGGGCTTATATAGCTAAAGTGAAAAAAAAAATCAGGTGAGCGATTCCAGGGCCATCATGGCCCTCTTGTTTAAGAATTATGGCCCTTTTTCGATTTAGAATTTTGGTTAAGTTATTCATACCGAATCATTTTTTTTCAAAGGAATTAGAGATGATAGCTTAAACACTTACAAAAATCTTTAACCATCATTACCTCCACCAACAGCCAAGAGTGCATAATTCAGTAAAGGTTTTTGTAAGAATTATGACCCTTTTTTTACTTTTAAAGTACTTGCTTGCAAATAATATGATAAAGTACTTTGTTATGTTTTCTGTACCACCCAAAAAAGTTTTGTTTTATTGGCAAGCACAAAAAAGACGAGCCTGCTATCCTCCAACAGCTCTTGTCAAATAATTTTGTAGAAATGTTTCTTGGGTGACCCTCTTTTAGATTCCTTCAAGCCATGTTGATTTGTCAACAAAAAACATGGCCACTAGGGGGCAGGGCTGTTTTGCCTTATATGGCTATAGTGAAAGCTTGAAATATCTTTTCCTCCCACAGTGTCTGGCAAATTTTAAGCTCACCAGAGGACAAAGTGTTGAAGGTATTTTTTTTTTTGTGATTGTTAGTCTTCATCATCAACATTTGCTTCTTAACACTCTAGAGACAACATTTTGCATCTAATCGTCGTGAAAGTTTATCAGAACATATATCTCCATCGAATCTAAGCCAAGTTTGAAACTGGGTCATGTCGGGTCAAAGACTAAGTCACTAGGCCAAATTTAATGAAAATCTTGTTAACAATCTAAGAAGCCACATTTTTGGCTTGAGCATGTTAAAACTTTGTCAGAAAGTTTGTCTTAGTGATATCTAGGCCAAGTTTGATTGTAGGTCATGTCGGGTCAAAATCTAGGTCACTAGGCCAAATTTAGGGGAAATCTTGTTAACACTCTGGAAGCCACATTTTTGGCTTGAGCATGTTGAAACTTTGTCAGAATGTTTGTCTTAGTGATATCTAGGCCAACTTTTGAATATAGGTCATGTCAGGTGAAAAACTAGGTAACTAGGCCAAATTTAAAGAAAATCTTGTTAACACTCTTGAAGCCGCCTTTTAAACTTGAGCATGTTGAAACTTTGTCAGAATGTTTGTCTTAGTGTAATATAGGTCATGTCATGTCAAAAACTAGGTCACTAGGCCAAATTTAAGGCAAATCTGGGGTAACACTGGAAGCCACATTTTTAGATTGAGCATGTTGAAACTTGTCAAAATACTAGGCTAACTTCGAATATGAGTTTGGTCAGGTCGAAATCAAGGTCACTAGGCCATATTGTAGAAATATTTTGTTAACACTATAGAGTTATCATTTTTTACTTGAGCAGCTTGAAAATTTGTCAGAAAGTTTGTCTTGATGATATCTAGGCCAAGTTTGAATATGGGTCATATCAGATCAAAAACTAGGTCACTAGGCCAAATTGAAGAACAATCTTGTTGAAAAAGGGTCAATGATATCATGAAGTCAGAATTCTTTAGCTCTAGACATGTTGTATATGGAAAAGGGTCAATGATATCATGAAGTCAGAATTCTTTAGCTTTAGATTTGTTGTATGTGGAAAAGGGTCAATGATATCATGAAGTCAGAATTCTTTAGCTTTAGATTTGTTGTATATGGAAAAGGGTCAATGATATCATGAAGTCAGAATTCTTTAGCTTTAGACTTGTTGTATATGGAAAAGGGTCAATGATATCATGAAGTCAGAATTCTTTAGCTCTAGACATGTTGTATATGGAAAAGGGTCAATGATATCATGAAGTCAGAATTCTTTAGCTCTAGACATGTTGTATATGGAAAAGGGTCAATGATATCATGAAGTCAGAATTCTTTAGCTTTAGATTTGTTGTATGTGGAAAAGGGTCAATGATATCATGAAGTCAGAATTCTTTAGCTTTAGATTTGTTGTATATGGAAAAGGGTCAATGATATCATGAAGTCAGAATTCTTTAGCTTTAGACTTGTTGTATATGGAAAAGGGTCAATGATATCATGAAGTCAGAATTCTTTAGCTCTAGACATGTTGTATGTGGAAAAGGGTCAATGATATCATGAAGTCAGAATTCTTTAGCTTTAGATTTGTTGTATGTGGAAAAGGGTCAATGATATCATGAAGTCAGAATTCTTTAGCTTTAGATTTGTTGTATATGGAAAAGGGTCAATGATATCATGAAGTCAGAATTCTTTAGCTTTAGACTTGTTGTATATGGAAAAGGGTCAATGATATCATGAAGTCAGAATTCTTTAGCTCTAGACATGTTGTATATGGAAAAGGGTCAATAATATCATGAAGTCAGAATTCTTTAGCTTTAGATTTTTTGTATGTGGAAAAGGGTCAATGATATCATAAAGTCAGAATTCTTTAGCTTTAGATTTGTTGTATATGGAAAAGGGTCAATGATATCATGAAGTCAGAATTCTTTAGCTTTAGATTTGTTGTATGTGGAAAAGGGTCAATGATATCATGAAGTCAGAATTCTATAGCTTTAGATTTGTTGTATATGGAAAAGGGTCAATGATATCATGAAGTCAGAATTCTTTAGCTCTAGACATGTTGTATATGCAAAAGGGTCAATGATATCATGAAGTCAGAATTCTTTAGCTTTAGATTTGTTGTATGTGGAAAAGGGTCAATGATATCATGAAGTCAGAATTCTTTAGCTCTAGATTTTGTTGTATGTGGAAAAGGGTCAATGAAAAAAGTTGAAAACTTTGTGGCAAAAGGAGAAAAGTTGTCTGCCTTCAGGTTAACCTTTTCCTGCTTACAACAAAATATGAAAAATGAAAGTATAATATTTGAACTGAGTTGAGAATGCTCAATATGAAGTGTCGGTATTTAGGATAAATGACAAAAAGTTGATGTCATGATAATATATTCACCTCCACACCAAAGTTATAATCATATGAATATTTTCAAGTAATGGCTGCTGTGAATGTTTTATGCAAAATTCTATGAGCTTTCAAGTTATGCATTTTTGAAGGTGACTATATTCTGACAATAGGATGAATTGATCTTTATCAATTTCTCCTTTTTTCCCCACATTGTTTTCAAGATTTCATGTGATAAAATATTGTAGTCATGTAAAATGTTGGCTGTAAAAGAGAAAGGGTTGATTGACAGGTGTTTAAATAATTGATTAGTTATTTTGACTGGCCGATTTATCACCAACAACTGCTGATGCATGTTATACCTTCACTTATCAATTAAGGGTCAAATTTTTAGATATTTAACCACTTTCATTCATTTTTGAAAACATTAAGGAAAACGAATGAATTGCACAAAATCTGAATGAATCTTCTTTTACCACAAGGATTTCAATTTAGAAGTATTTTGTTACATATACAGCTTTTGAAGCAATTTCTCTGTTTTCCACAATGGTTTCAATGGTATAAGATAATTAAAATAAGTTTCATTTTTAGAGATTTTCCATATTTTTGCCTAATTATAAGTATGAAATACACCCTTTATTTTGAGCTTTTTTTCATATTATTATTTTTGAGTGTGGCTCCCATATTCAAGATGAAGGAATAGAATACAATGAATGTTCAGTAGGCTTGTAATCCTTTCCCACCTACAACAAATATGCAGCAGGCTGTTTTGAAATCATTTTGATAAAAATATGGAAAATCTTTATAAATGTATGAGTAATAGATTAATTCAGTTGAAAAGTTTGTGGCAGAAAGAAAATTGGCTCATTATGGGCAATTTCTCACTCATTTCCCCCCATGTTGCAGATGAGTCACAGTTAAACAAGGGTAACATTTACAACAGGAAAACAAGGATTGCACTACTTGAGACCTTTTTTTTATATGGTTAATAACCCTTTCCCACTTACAACAAATCTGCAACAGACGACTTTGGAATCATTTTACCCTTTCTCACATGTAGACACATTCTGATAAAAATACAGCAGACAGCTTCTATTATGAAAATTATGATAAATTTCTCCATTTTCCACAGTGTTTTCAACTCTTTTCAATAATTAAACATTCATCTATAGCGATTTACCATATTTTTAATCCGATGTTTTTGAAGTCATCTGCTGCAGATTTGTTGTATAAGGGAATGGGTTATGGGCTTTATAGGGCCATATCAACCCAATGGTCAAGGTTGATAGATATTGTTCTTTGACTGGGATTTAAACATCGAAAAATGTCTGTGTTAAACATCGAAAAATGTCTGTGTTTAACATCGAAAAATGGTATCAATGAAAATCATGCTCATGAAGTTGTCTGATTTTGTTCCAGCAGCTTGAACTTTGTCAGAATGTTTGTATTGATGATATCTAGTCCAAGTTCGAATATGAGCCATGTTGGGTCAAGAACTAGGTTAAAAGGTCAAATTGAATGAAAATCTTGTTTACACTCTGGAGGCCGCATTTTTAGCTCACCTAAGCACGAAGTGCAAGGTGAGCTTTTGTGATCATCCGGCGTCCGGCTGCGTCGTCGTCGGCGTCTGTTAACAATTTCCTACAAATGACTTCTCCTACTAAACCAATGAACAGATTTCAAAATAACTTCACAGGAATGGTCCTTAGGTTCAAAGAAATTAATTCCAAGTAGAACTTTGGTTGCTGCGGCATCAGAAAAGGGAAAAATTGCCAAATCTTAAAAAATCTTCTTGTCCAAAAGTACTGGCCCGATTTGAAAATTATTTTGCACAAATGTTCCTTGAGGTACCCTCTACCAAGATTGTTCAAATATTTCCAATCCGTTGAAAAACATGGCCGCCAGGGGGCGGAGCTTATTTTCCTTACATGTGCATTGTTAAAACTTTAAAAATCTTCTTGTCCAAAAGTACTGGCCCGATTTGAAAATTATTTTGCACAAATGTTCCTTGGGACACTCTTTACCAAGATTGTTCAAATATTTCCAATCCGTTGAAAAACATGGCCGCCAGGGTGCAGAGCCTGTTTTCCTTATACATGTGCATTGTTAAAACTTTGTAAAATCTTCTAGTCCAAAAGTACTGGGCCGATTTGAAAATAATTTTGCACAAATGTTCCTTGGTGCACCCTTTACCAAGATTGTTCAAATATTTTTGATCCGTTGAAAAACATGGCCGCCAGGGGGGGCGGAGCTTGTTATCCTTATATGTGCATTGTTAAAACTTTAAAAATCTTCTTGTCCAAAAGTACTGGCCCAATTTGAAAATTATTTTGCACAATATATGTTTCTTAGGGCACCCTTTACCAAGATTGTTCAAATATTTCCGATCCGTTGAAAAGCATGGCCGTCAGGGGGCGGAGCTAGTTTTCCTTATATGTGCATTGTTAAAACTTTAACAATCTTCTTGTCCGAAAGAACTGGCCCGATTTAAAAATTATTTTCCACAAATGTTCCTTGGGGCACCCTTTACCAAGATTATACAAATATTTCCAATCCGTTGAAAAACATGGCGGCCAGGGGGCGGAGCTTGTTTTCCTTATATGTGCATTGTTAAAACTTTAAAAATCTTCTTGTCCAAAAGTACTGGCCCGATTTAAAAATTATTTTGCACAAATGTTCCTTGGGGCACCCTTTACCAAGATTGTTTAAATATTTTTGATC
The DNA here is from genome assembly GCA_031761405.1 of Serripes groenlandicus. NCBI lineage: Eukaryota > Metazoa > Mollusca > Bivalvia > Cardiida > Cardiidae > Serripes > Serripes groenlandicus. Next base: position 476,143 of record JASEVX010000012.1, on the reverse strand, counting down.
CGTTGAAAAACATGGCCGCCAGGGGCGGAGCTTCTTTTCCTTATATGTGCATTGTTAAAACTTTAAAAATCTTCTTGTCCAAAAGTATTGGCCTAAAAAGAGTAAAAACTTTGAAAACTATTGAAGTTCTATTAAATCAGGTGAGCGATATAGGGCCATCATGGCCCTCTTGTTATCTTTAGCATGTTGAAACTTTGTTTGAATTATAGTCTTGATGCTATCTAGGCTAAGATCAAATGGTCATAAACTAGGTCACTAGGTCAAATTGAAGGAAAATATTGTTAACTCTCTAGAGACTGCATGTTTTGCTTGAGTAGCTTGAAGCTTTGTCAGAATGTTTGTCTTGAAGATTTGTTAAAACAAACAAACTTATCTAACCTTGGACATTTAATAAAGTGTTCAACCTTTTCCGTTATTCAGATGACTATGGGAAACATTGTGTGGCAAAAGGATAAACTGCTCAAAATGACCGATTCCTTCTCCTTATAGAGAGTTTTCATATTGTTGTCATGTTGTCCATATTGTTGTCAGGTGCAGATTTGTTGTATGTGGGGAAGGGAGAACTTTCATAATGACTTATCAAGTGCTTATGCTATTTTAGTCAAAATTCCTCCAATCAACAAGATTTATTGTTTGTGATATACAATAAACTTACACCATATGACTATGAACACATTTCTGCACCGAAATATATAAGGAAATTCTCCATAAATGAAAGTTCTCAATTAATGAAAGTTCTCCATAAATGAAAGTGGTTAAAAAATACAGTTGAAAAGTAGGTGCATAAAGAGAAAATTCTCCTGATCTACTTTATACCTAAATGTTGTCACCTGTTCCATAAGTAGGTGTTGATTTACAACATACATCTAAGTCTGCAGAAGACGACTTTGGAAACATGTATAAATAACAGTGTAATCATCAAATACAGTTCATTGAAAGCATTGGGGCAAAAGGAGAAATTGCATATTGTTATGATGTTCATCATTTTTTAAAGTGTCAAAACGTATTGTCAATATATTTTGAAGTCTACTGCAGATTTGTATGTGGGAAAGGCTTAACCCTTACACTAAACCTGCAGCAGGCAACTTTGATAATATCTAGGTAAGAATGAGACAAATCTCTATAAATGAAAGTAGAATTATTCAAAATAGTGAAAAATCATTTATATGTAGTGAAGGGTCAATTGAAGGTTCAGCCAGCATACAGTGTAAGGGTCTATTGAAGCATACAGTGTAAGTCAAGTGTTTGTAAGTGATTTGAGTAATGTAAGAAACTGTCACATTGGAATTCATTCAGTGTATAGTGTACGTTTGTTTGTGTTAAAGATAGTTAAACAGTATTTTGAAACTTGACTACATATCTGTGATTATAGTCCTTTAGGAAAGGGTTAACATATCTGTGATTATAGACCTTTAGGAAAATGGTTAACATTCTTGTGTTATGGTCTTTTGTGAGTATGGATTAATTGGTGAAATTTGTTAACTTTTCAAAATTAAAAAGTGAACAGTGTGTGATCATGAAGATGTGTTACTATGACCTTTTCTATCCATTTCATTTATTGATTTATATAAATATGGATTTATCATGTTATATAATATGAATAAATTGCCTTCATTTCAAATTTGAACATTTGCATGCTTTTTGATAAACCCTTTTCTATCTGCAGCAAATGAATTCTGAAAAAAGTGTGACACAGGAAAATATATCTCAAGATGAGCAATTTCTCCTTTAGCCTAAATGTTTTCAATTAACTCTATTCAATTTTTATTTTCATTTATAGAGATTTTCGTCCATCCGTCGTTAACTTTTAGCTTTGAACAACATCTCCTACACCAGTGGACCAAATTCAACCAAAAAAAGTGGGGAAAATAGTCAATCTTTAAAATTCTTCCACTTGTATGATTCCAATATGATTTGATGGAAATGTTCCTTGGGTGACCCTCTATAAAAATGTTCTTTGGGTGACCCTCTATAAAAATGTTCCTTGGGCGACCCTCTACAAAAATGATTCAAGCTATAATGATTGGTTAATAAACATGGTAGTCAGGTGACATCAGAAAAGGGGCAAAATGAGAATATTTCGAAGCAAAAGTGATTGGTTGAAAGACATAGCATAAAGGTGGCACCAGAAAAGGGGTAAAATTAATATTTAGCTTCAAATGTCAATGGACCAATTTCAACCATACTTAATATGAATGTTACTTTGGGGGTCCTGACTTTCATAATTGTTCAAAGATATAATTTCTACACAAAACTGTTAGATGCTGAGGTATCAGAAAGGGAGTAAATATGGCATAACATTAACATTCTTCTACTCTAAATCAAAATGTTTCTGCAAGTGGGAAAGTTTTCTGCTGTAACTCTTCTCAAGGCTTTCTAATGCTCCTGCAGCAGACAACATTTGAAAAGATTGAGCAATTCCTCCTTTTGCCACAATTTTTCAATGGTTACTGTAGGGGCATCAGAAAGTATCTGTATGTGGGTATGGTTACAGTAGGGGCATCAGAAAGTATCTGTATATAGGAATGGTTATGGTAGGGGCATCAGAAAGTATCTGTATCAGAGTATGGTTACTGTAGGGGCATCAGAAAGTATCTGTATGTAGGTATGGTTACTGTAGGGGCATCAGAAAGTATCTGTATGTAGGAATGGTTACAGTAGGAGCATCAGAAAGTATCTGTATGTAGGTATGGTTACGGTAGGGGCATCAGAAAGTATCTGTATGTGGGTATGGTTACGGTAGGGGCATCAGAAAGTATCTGTATGTAGGAATGGTTATGGTAGGGTTAGGGGTTAGGTATGTGAGTATGGTTACAGTAGGGGCATCAGAAAGTATCTGTATGTAGGAATGGTTACAGTAGGGGCATCAGAAAGTGTCTGTATGTGGGTATGGTTATGGTAGGGGCATCAGAAAGTATCTGTATGAGGGTATGGTTACAGTAGGGGCATCAGAAAGTATCTGTATGTAGGAATGGTTACAGTAGGGGCATCATAAAGTGTCTGTATGTGGGTATGGTTATGTTAGGAGCATCAGAAAGTATCTGTATGTAGGAATGGTTACGGTAGGGGCATCAGAAAGTATCTGTATGAGGGAATGGTTATGGTAGGGGCATCAGAAAGTATCTGTATGAGGGAATGGTTACGGTAGGGGCATCAGAAAGTATCTGTATGTAGGTATAGTTACGGTAGGGGCATCATAAAGTGTCTGTATGTGGGTATGGGGAATGGTTGAAAAGTATGGCATCTTTGAAAACATCATGGCCTAGGTATTTAAAAATCCCTTTAAAGGAGAATATAAATATTGAATAGTTGATAATATTGTGACAATTAGGATGGAATTGCATAGGTTTTAAATGTAGTCTGCTGCAGATTGGTCAAAATACGTAATGAGAAAGAGTTTAACAGTACTGTAAATGATAAAATTAGTAAGTTGTATTGAGCTGTTCATAAACATCCAATAGTGTTGTTCTTTATGTTAACTATAGAAATTCACCTTGTAGTAGCTATGATAATGAATACATATGGATTATGAACTAGTAGAAAAGATTATCATATTAAATGTGTATACAAATGTGAATCCTGCAGACAGAAAAGATTCCTATGGACAATATGGTGTAAGCTCACAAGAAATGAGCAGATGTGAAGTGACTAAAATTGGTCTATGAAATATTTTTGAGCCCAATATGGATGTTATAATTTGATAATACATTGTAATACAAACGAAAACAAGGACTAAACCGAGTACAATTAACAAAGGTTCTTCTAATTTAGTAAAAAAAATGTTGGCAAAGTTTCGGAGATCGAGAAATGAATCTAAAATAAAGCGAGCTGGATTTAACCGTCAACCCCTGACAAAGAAGCCGACAGAATACAGTGTAAAGCGACAGGTCCGTTACATCCATTGCTTGTTTCATTTACATCTTTCTCCAAGCCTCTCAATAAAGAGTGTAATTTGTGATGTTATTTCAGTATTCAACCTCTAACCCCTAAGGTGTGGGTTTGCTTTTGGGTAACAAGAGATGTTTTGTTTGAGGAAAAAGCCCAGTTTACTCCTAATAGATTGTATAAATATGAGGTTCCTCTAGATTTAACTGTTTACTCCTAATAGATTGTATAAATATGAGGTTCCTCTAGATTTAACTGTTTACTCCTAATAGATTGTATAAATATGAGGGTCCGCTAGATTTAACTGTTTACTCCTAATAAATTGTATAAATACGAGGTTCCTCTAGATTTAACTGTTTACTCCGAATAGATTGTATAAATATGAGGTTCCTCTAGATTTAACAGTTTACTCCTAATAGATTGTATAAATACGCGGGTCCTCTAGATTTAACTGTTTACTCCTAATAGATTGTATAAATATGAGGTTCCGCTAGATTTAACTGTTTACTCCTAATAAATTGTATAAATACGCGGTTCCTCTAGATTTAACTGTTTACTCCTAATAGATTGTATAAATATGAGGTTCCTTTTAGATTTAACAGTTTACTCCTAATAGATTGTATAAATACGAGGTTCCTCTAGATTTAACTGTTTCCCACATACCACAAATCTGCATGAGACAACTTTGAAAATAAAGACAGTTTTTATAACTGAAAATGTAATAATTTTCAAACATTGTAACAGAAGAAGAGAGATAACTCCTTTTTTTAAAAGTCAAAATGCACCAGTAGCTCAGTTGGTAGTGATGTGGGCTGTCAATCCAGGGATTGTGAGTTTGAACCCTAGCTTGGCCAACATGGTTTAACTGAAAAATTGTTGTAAGCATACCAAACAATTACCCACCTCTCATATAGGATTATTCTAGAGCAGAAGACAGGGGTAAAATATCCAAAATTCTCTATTTTTGAAAGAAAAGTTATGAGCAATTTATCCTTTTGTCACAATGTTTCAACTCTTATTAAATATCAAACTAGTATAGAGATATTAAACAATTATTTACTGCACAGAGCAGATTTTGAATTCAATTAAATACTTGTTGATTTGAATACAATTCTCCACTAGTTTAAATAAACAAAATGAGTTTACTCTTTCCCACATGCAGTAAGATGTTTTTGCATCTTTTGACTTTTGAACAACATTGTAGTTACAGGACATATAGCTTTTTACTGAACAACATTGTAGTTACAGGACATATAGCTTTTTACTGAACAACATTGTAGTTACAGGACATATAGCTTTTTACTGAACAACATTGTAGTTACAGGACATATAGCTTTTTACTGAACAACATTGTAGTTACAGGACATATAGCTTTTTACTGAACAACATTGTAGTTACAGGACATATAGCTTTTTACTGAACAACATTGTAGTTACAGGACATATAGCTTTTTACTGAACAACATTGTAGTTACAGGACATATAGCTTTTTACTGAACAACATTGTAGTTACAGGACATATAGCTTTTTACTGAACAACATTGTAGTTACAGGACATATAGCTTTTTACTGAACAACTTTCATTTTGACATAACGTTTTCAACTCTATTCAATAAATAAATTCTAATGTACAAAGATTTTTCATATTTTTTTCCAGGATGTTTTCAAACTGTCTGCTGCAGATTTGTTGTATGTGGGAAAGGGTTCGATGTAAACACATTTGAGATGAAAGAGACAGTTTGGATTCCTATCAAATTGTGGAGCAGATAAATAAGACTATATAAATAAATAAGTAGCTGACTTCAGATGCATTCCTTAAAGAGCAAATAACCCTTTCCCACATACTGACATTTTCCCACGCCTCTACAGCAGATGACTTTTGAACAAATTGTGGCAAAAGGAGAATGTGTTCATAATGTGCAATTTCAAATTATACCACAATGTTTTCAACTCTTTTCAATAGTTAAACTTTCCCTTATCATTATTTTCACCTTCGTCTCAGATATATTATTTTTTACTATAAGTATTAGTTTTAACTGTCTAAAATCTTTGCTTTCACTTTCAGTGCATATCTTCACATAATGCAGGTGCTTTATGACAATTCAACAGCAGTCAACATTAGCATACATTGTGTAAGAATGAGAAATTGCTCATTACAAACAATTTTTCCATTTACCACAAATGTTTCAACTTAATTTAATATGTAATGGTTTCTTTGTAGACATTGTCTGCTGCAGATTTGTTGTATATATGGGAAAGAGTTGGTCTACTGACATTCCTAAGTATCAGGGTAACAGTGCAATCCTTTCAAAACAAAGTTTTGAAGATAATTTAACATTCATTTCTGAATAGGTAGTTCAACTTCCATTGACATCAATTTATACCTTTGATAGCCCTGTCCTTCATGCAGATTCATTTAAATCCATTTGCAGCCGATGACTTAAAAAATAACAAGGAGTAATTGTGGACAATATCTCTTTTGACCAATATTGAGTGCACTATGGGTCATTTCTCACATACAAAAAATCTGCTGCAGACATTTTGAAAACATGTTGGCAAAATATATTGTATATTTCTAAAATCAAAAGTATAATTTGAATAGAGCAGTTTTTCCTTTTACCACAGTGTTTTAAAAAATCATCTACTGCAGATTTATTTAACCCTTTCCCACATACGACAATTCAGCAACACACGACTTTGAACATATTTTGTAAAAAAATAGAAAATCTCTATAATTTAATGGATAACCTATGACAAAAAGCCGTCTGCTGCAGAGGCGTCAGAAAGCGTATATATGAGGGAAAGGGTTAAAGGTTGGATGGCATTAATTTCATCAAAATTGATATTGGGATATAGTTTATAAGATTGGTCATTTTTAGCTCGACTTTTGAAAAAAACAAGAACTATTGTCATGACCCTGGCGGCGTCCACGGCGTGGTCCTCCGGTTAAGGTTTTTTGTTGGCGGCGGCGTGGTCGTCCAGTTAAGGTTTTTTGTTCAACTCAGCTTTTTTTGTTTTATATCACCTAGATCCAAAGGCTCAAGGTGAGCTATTCTGATCACTTTTTGTCCGTCGTCCGTCGTCGTTAACTTTTAGCTTTAAACATCATCTCCTCGGAGGCTCCTGAACCACAGAACCAATTGCATCCAAACTTCACAGGAATGTTCCTTAGGTGGCCCTCTTTCAAAATTGTTCTAAGATTTAAATTCCATAGAGAACTTTGGTTGCTGCGGCATCAGAAAGGGGGCAAAATGTCCGAACTTTAAAAATCTTCTCCTCTGAATCTGCATGTCAGATTCCAATATAGTTTGATAGAAATGTTCCTTGGGTGACCCTCTATAAAGATTGTTCAAGGCATACTGTTTGGTTGAAAAACATGGCAGTCAGGAGGCATCAGAAAAGGGGCAAAATCGTCTCGTTAACTTTTAGCTTTAAACATCATCTCCTCCAAAACGTGTAATTTCTCCTTTTGCCACAATGTTTTCCACTTTTCGTCATAGGTTATCCATTCATTTATGGAGATTTTCTATGTTTTGACAAAATACATTCAAAGTTGTCTGCTGCAGAATTGTTGTATGAGGGAAAGGGTTAAGATGGCCACCAGAGGGCTAGTTTTCCCTAGCTATGTATACATTGTGAAAACTTCAAAAATCTTCTTGTTAAAAAACACAAGCCTGATTTGAAGGTAATTTTGCACAAATGTTCCTTAGGTGACTTAAAACTTAAAATCTACTTGACCATAATTAAAAAAAATTGATATGTTGATTTTGACTACCCTGTTTTTTCAACCATATGGGTCTTGACATACACTCATAAACAAATGTTTTAAACATTTCTACAACATTACTATCTTAAATTAATCAGTGATTATTTAGTTATAAACATGTAGCACAAACATCACAAACAAATTATCTTTCAAACACACCGGATGTTTGTTATAATCTTTTTCTTGATTTAAGTTAAAGCATTATGTTCCAACATTTTAATAGATATTAATTCATAATGTTCCAACATTTTAATAGATATTAATTCATAATGTTCCAACATTTTAATAGATATTAATTAAATTCATACTGTCATAATCTTACAGTTTTAAGGGCAATGATGAATAGTGGAAATCATTAGAAAGCAGAACCATAACCACCCAGCAGACCTGGCCAACGTTGTCGCCAGGCAGATTATAAATAATGTTTCTAATCGCTGCATAGAATAAGTATGGGTCCTACTTGAATTGGAAATAGAAAATGTATTGCCCAGCGAAACACTTATAAATACAGTTGAGAATCAAACTCATGCCTACCCGATAATGTACCTCTTGAAAATGTTGTGGGGAAAGAAGCCTTTGCTTTTAACATGCATTGGCACTTTTTCAACAATATGTTTCTATCAGATATATCAGACTTCTTTTCAATTGCCTTAAATTCAAAATATTTAGATGCACACTTGATGCGTAATACATCAATATCAAAAGTGAATGATAAAGTTTTCCAATGTCATCTACAAAATAAATATATAATTTACCCTTTTCAAGGCCCCCTAATCCCCTAATACACTTTCATTCGAGTAGGCGTGTGGGGAACACACCAGCAAGGGGTACTTTTATTGTGGGGAAGCCAATCATCATGTAACTTGGTGAACATAGTCCAAAAACATAACATGGGTCGAGATGATGAAATGTGTGTAACCGAGATTACAAAACCTTTTCCCACATTCAACAAGTCTGCAGCTGACGACTTTGAAGACATGCTGCAAAAATATATTGAAAATTTAATTATTGAATAGTGTTGAAAACATTGTGGCAAACAGAAAAATTGCTCATTAAGAGCAATTTCTTCTTTTGCTACAATGTTTTCACAAGTCTTTTGGTTGAGAGGCATCAAAATGTGTCGGTATGTGGGAGAAGGATAAATAATTTCAAATGATCAATCAACAAGTAAACATTTACCTGTTTATTCCTGTTTATATCAGTATATAGAGGTCATCCTTGCCCAAATGTAGACACATCTGCAACAGACAGTTTTTAGCTCTACTGGACAAAGGCCAGAAGAGCTAATGCCGTGGCATGGTGTCCTGCGTCCGTGCATGCGTCGTTCGTCCGTAAACAATTACTTGATAACGCGATACAGTCTCCAATTTTGATTGTTTCTCAATCAAACTTATACAGTAGTTAGATATCCATGAGAGCTTGGTTCCTTTCGAAAACCAGCCAGATGTGCCCTTGCATGACTGGATTATGGCCCTTGAAGTTGTCAAAATTGCTATAATACAGCTTGTGAATGCGATAAAGTCTTCAGTTTTGATTGTATCTACATCAAACTTATACAGTAGTTAGATATCCATGAGAGCTTGGTTCCTTTTGCTAACTAGCCAGATCCGCACATGCAAGACTGGATTATGGCCCTTGAAATTGTCAAAAGCCTCCATTTACTATTCGATCTTCACCAAACTTAGATAGTAGTTAAATATTGATGAGAGCTTGGTTCCTTTTGGAAACCAGCCAGATCTGCCCATGCAAGGCTGGATTATGGCCCTTGAATTTGCCAAAATTGCTATAATAGAGCTTTTGAACACAATAGAGGCTCCATTTACTATCTGATCTTCACCAAACTTAGATAGAAGTTAAATATTGCTGAGAGCTTGGTATCTTTCGAAAACCAGCCAGATGTGCCCTTGCAAGACTGGATTATGGCCCTTGAAAATGCCAAAATTGCTATAATACAGCTTGTGAACACAATAGAGCCTCCATTTACTAACCGATCTTCACCATACATACATGCTCTGGATTGAAAATGACCAAAGAACTATCCCAGAAGCACATAGGCCCTCATGGGCCTCTTGTTTGAAAATATTATGGCCATAAAGTTTCTTTACTTAATCAAAAGCTCAGAGAATGTTTTCTTTTGCAAACCCACACCGCGTCTGTGTCCACATTGGGTGCGGGAGGTCCTGGATTATATCCTTGGCTTGGTTATACCCACACCACCTCTGTGTCCACATTGGGTGCGGGAGGTCCTGGATTATATCCTTGGCTCGGTTATACCCACACCATCTCTGTGTCAACATTGGGTGCGGGTTGTCCTAGATTATATCCTTGGCTCGGTCATACCAAAGACTAAAAATGGTAGCAATGGTGTTTTAGCTCACCTGTGCACGAAGTGGTCACATTTTGTCCGGAGTCGGTCCATCATGCGTCATCAACAATTGCCTTGTTAACATTCTACAGGCTACATTTTGCATCAGATCTTCATGAAAGTTTATCAGAACTTATTTATCATAATTTGGACAAGATCAAAACTAGGCTATATGAATTCAAAAACTAGGTCACTAGGTTAAATTGAAGGAACATCTTGTTAACACTCTGGAGGCCACATTTTTAAAGTGAGCATGTTGAAACTTTGTGTAAATGATATCTAGGTCAATATTGACTTTGGGTCATATTTGGTCGAAAACTAGGTCACTAGCTTAACTTGAAGGAAAATCTTGTTTACACTCTGGAGGCTGCATGTTCAACTTGATAGTTAGATTATTGGTAAAACTAGGTCACTAGGCCCAATTTATTGGTAATTTTACAGTCAAAAACTAGGTCACGAGGCCCAATTTATTGGTAATTTTACAGTCAAAAACTAGGTCACGAGGCCCAAGTTATTGGTAATTTTACAGTAAAAAACTAGGTCACGAGGCCCAATTTAAAGAAAATGTTGTTAACACTCTAGAGGCCATAATTTTGGCTTCAGCAGCTTGACATTTTGTCAGAAAGTTTGTCTTAATGATATCTAGGTCATGTTTGAATATGGGTCAAAACTTTTTCAACACTCTGGAGACTGCATTTTTTTTATTTCCGCAGTTTGAGACTTTGTCATGTGTTTTGCATTAGAAATCTCATTGCATAACTCAGGTGAGCGATCTAGGGCCATCATGGCCCTCTTGTTTTTTAAATGTTTTCAATGTCATCTTTTGGGAAAGGGTTCAGAAGAGACATATCTTATCTGAAGTGGTTGTGACATTACAGATTTATCATTCCATCACATATTATGTGACATAATGTATGATAAAGGAATTCTTCACCTTGGTGGTTTCTGGTGATTTGTGTTTTTTATGATAATTTATGCTTTTACAGGTTAGTTTTTCTGCAACTCTTGGCTCCTGATTTTAGATCTATGCATTTTTGACAAAATATATTCTAGATAAATTAAATGATAGTTTAGTATCACACATTCTCACATATAACAAGTCTACAATTCCTGAATACATCTAGGCAAAACATCTCTATATAAACAAATAATAACAAGGGAAAGATTTATTTTTTAACACACATGTATTCTTGACTTTCATTAGTCACATACACATAATGTTTTCATTAAGGACTATTTCCAGGATTTTTGAAATTCCACATACAAATTTCAGGATTTCTTTTGTTCAGGATTTTGGAATTTTTGTATTTGTCAATAAAACCACAACAAATACAGTTTGGGATTTAAATCTACATGCAATAAAAAGCTATTTAACCCTTTCCATGTCTGAAGCAACAATGAAACATTTAATAAAACGGTTAAATTGCTGAAGACATGAACATCCTCCTTTTTAGCTCGACTTTTGAAAACATTTGAGCTATTGTCATGACCCTGACGTCGTCCGCGGCGGCGGTGGCGGCGTGGTTGTCCGGTTAAGGTTTTTTGTTCAGCTCAGCTTTTTTTTTCTTTCTGTTTTCTCCCTTTCAGTTGAGCGTCTGTGCCGTACGCGGTGCTCTTGTTAACTCTTTCAGCGCCGAATTGTTTAAAGTAGACTCTTCCATGTTCAAAATCGGGTGGCTCCGTTTCTCATGTAATAAAAGTTTGGACTATTTTGATAACTAAAAGGCAAACAATGCTGATTTCAGGTGAACAGCTCGTTGATAGCTGACTTGCCTGAATCAGTATTGTTTGCAAAAACCTCAATATTGCCTTTGGCGCTGAAAGAGTTAATAATAATTATAATAAGTATTTCACAAAATTTATCCTCATATGTTTAAAAAGTAGACCACACTTGAAACAACATATCAGCTGAATTGTTTATTTAAATTATTAATGCATACAATATATGTATGGCGCAAGAGAAATGCCAGTTGCGAGTCCCATTACTATTTAAAAGGTGGCAGTATGAAATTAATTGTGTGCGAAAGACCAGATTTTCTTTATTTCTAAATTTATTGTTTATCAGAGTTTGTTCTTTTCTTAATTTGTTTCAAGCCAAACAAGCATTTAATATCACATATATTTAATCATTTATGTGTGTAAGGGTTAGGGTTAGCTATCTATCTTTAATATTAGGTGTTTAAGCATTCTTTCGAAACGTTGACCTCATGTCAAGATCGAGTCGTTGTGACATCGAAGAAAGTAAATAAAAAATCAGGCAAAGCTTTAGTGCATGTTTTATTCCACTGCATTCGAGAGAAAAAAAGCATTTCTATATTATCTTTCTTTTTCCTACATTCGTCCCATGCACTCGTTTCGTGACGTATAAGAAATCATTTTTTCAAGCGTCATTTTTTGTCTGCATAACTGGTCACATTTTACTTACGATTACTTCCCTTTATATTTTGGCAATATGAACTGAGACGAACTAAGGAAAAGGCGTTTTGATGTTCACGACCGATAAACAGGCATATATTTGAGATATGTTCACAATGTTTCTTATTTTTAGCTCACCTGAGCTTTGCTCAAGGTGAGTTATTGTGATCGCCTTTTTTGTCCGTCGTCCGTTGTCCGTCGTGCGTCAACTTCTTCTCCTCAGTAACCAGTGGGTCAATTTGGATGAAACTTCACAGAAAGCATCCTCTCAATGACCTCACCAGAATTCCTTCAAATTTTTGGGATCCATGCAAAATTCTGGTTTCCATGGCAACGAAACCGAAAACTTCAAAATTCTTCTTCTCCCAAACTGGTTGGCAGATTTTCAAATAATTTTGTAGAAATGTTCCTTAGATGACCCTCTATCAGATTCCTTCAAGCCATGTTGATTGGTTGAAAAACATGGCCGCCAGGGGGGGGGGGGGGGGGGGCTATTTTGCCGTATATGGATATATATGGCTATAGTGAAAACTTAAAAATCTTCTCCTCTGAAAGTGTCGGGCTGATTTTCAAATAATTTTGTAGAAATGTTCCTTGGGTGACCCTCTATCAGATTCCTTCCAGCCATGTTGATTGGTCGAAAAACATGGCCGCCAGGGGGGGGGGGGGGGGGGGGGGCTATTTTGCCTTATATGGCTATAGTGCAAACTTAAAAAATCTTCTCCTCCAAAAGTGTCAGGCCGATTTTCAAATAATTTTGTAGAAATGTTCCTTGGGTGATCTTCTATCAGATTCCTTCAAGCCATTTTGATTGGTCAAAAAGCATGGCCGCCAGGGGGCGGGGCTATTTTGCCTTTTATGGCTATAGTGAAAACTTAAAAAATCTTCTCCTCCGAAAGTGTCAGGCTGATTTTCAAATAATTTTGTAGAAATGTTCCTTGGGTGACCCTCTATCAGATTCCTTCAAGCCATGTTGATTGGTTGAAAAACATGGCCGCCAGGGGGGGCGGGGCTATTTTGCCTTATATGGCTATAGTGAAAACTTAACAAATCTTCTTCTCCGAAAGTGTCAGGACGATTTTCAAATAATTTTGTAGAAATGTTCCTTGGATGACCCACTTTTAGATTCCTTCAAGCCATGTTGATTGGTCAAAAAACATGCATTATATGGCTATAGTGAAAACTTAAAAAATCTTCTCCTCCAAAAGTGTCTGGCAGATTTCCAAATAATTTTGTAGAAATGTTCCTAGGGTGACCCTCTTTCAGATTCCTTCAAGCCAATTTGATTGGTCGGAAACTATGACTGCCAGGGGGCAGGGCTTATATAGCTAAAGTGAAAAAAAAAATCAGGTGAGCGATTCCAGGGCCATCATGGCCCTCTTGTTGTTTATGTTACCAGTTTATGTTGATACTTATCTAAAATAAAATAATATTTTGACCACTCGCTTCTTCATATCGAAATGCGCATGCGCGAAAATCGATGTTAAAGGTCACTATATTTAGCTTAGAAACAGTTCCTATTTTAGATATACATGGATTAACATTATTAAATGAATTCTACACAAATCAAGACATCTCTTTGAACATGAAAATAACATTCAGTAAGTTAAACTTGCTATTAAAAGGAGAATTTGACGTGATTTTATCTCGATAACAGACACATAACACATCGACACATAACAGTCTGCAGCAAGTCTAGACTCTTTTGTCATTTTAAATTAGATAAAAAACAATAAATGCCAGTCAAAATAAAGAAACTGCAAATACTTAAAACATCGGATTATTTATTTCATTTTAGATGTGTCATAACTAAGTGTTTTTAAACAAACACAATTGTAATATGTTAAAGACATTTAAATTTGTTCTTTTCTAATAATAACTCTCCTCCCATATCATTTCCGAAAAGCTAATAAAAATATAAGTCGCAGACTTCTGCCCGGCGACTAATAACAAAAGAAAGTTGATGCAACGCATCAATGTCGCCGGAAATCCATACTGCAGTTATGCATAACACTTACATTATAGTAGTTGAACAAACAGTTATCAACTGCGGGGCATATTGGAACATCAGGGGAAGGGTCAAGTGAAAATGTATCATTATTTTCATTTTTTTGTCAACGAAGTGAATGTCCTTCATTGAAATATAATTGAAGCATTTCATTGTTTATGACCAATCTCCATTCTAAAATAGGTTGACCATACACACAGCCAACTAATTATTGATCATAAACAGTTATGGAAATGAGTAATCTTGCTAATCATTAGTCTTAGTATATATACAGTGCTTTCATTAAGGCATAATTATAAGATTTGTGAATTCCACATACACTTTTCAAGATGTTTGTCAGAAAAACCACAATACAGACAATTTAGGATTTGCATGCAATAGCATGTCATTTTACCTTTCCCCTATTAAAGTCAACAGTGGACACCTTTGCAGCAATCTACTTTTAAACAATGAGGTAAGGGTTAAATTGCTGAAGACATGAGTTCTCTATTTTTCTCAAAATGATATTAACTTGGCATTTTCTTTAATTATACATCAATCAGACATATCCATCATTTTGGCCTAGCAATTATCTGATTTCGTATTTATTTTGATTGGCAATCTGGTACTGGGAATATTTCGTGCCCATTGTCAACAATATTTCAGTTATAACACAGCAAGAGAAAGGTTAAATTGCTCCTAATGGGCAGTAACTCTAATAACGACATCCATCCTTCATGATTTGTCATGTTTTGAAAATATTTGAGAATTAGGAACATTTTCAACAGTATTTCAGTTGTATACATGGTAATCAGAACTTCATGTTTCTTAAAAAAAACTTAAGCAAGTGATCTAGTAGTTAAAATCTGAGCACTTTACTGACATTCTTTTCTTTCGAATTTACGGGCTAAGAGGCAATTTAAATGCGAGTACTTGGTTCGGACAAAATAAGACAACAGTAAGATAACTTAATTAACAGCAAATAACGCGTTTATGTGTGAAAAGTTGTTGCCTGAATAAACATAAACATGGATTTTTAGTTGGGAAAAGTGTTTGGATAGTTTGTTTTGATGAAATTGCTCTTTTTCCAAATATGTTTTCAAAAGTAGGTTGAGATGTCAAAAGTCATCTGTATTACAAAAAATATATTAACCCAAATATAAACAATCAGCAGCAGATGACTTAGAAAAGATTTTGACAAAAATATGGAAAATTTCTATAAATGAGAGTAGAATAATTTCATAAGAGTTAGGGTGATAGGAGAACTTTACTCATCATAAACATATATTAAATTTTGCTTTTTTAGTTCTTCATGAGCACTTTGTCTCATTTGTTTTTAAAACATTAGTAACACCCAGTTACATGAAGTCAAACAATACACCCAGTTACATGAAGTCAAACAATACACCCAGTTACATGAAGTCAAACAATACACCCAGTTAAAGAAAGTCAGACAATACACCCAGTTAAAGGAAGTCATATAATAGACCCAGTTAAATGAAGTCAAACAATACACCCAGTTAAAGGAAGTCAAACAATACACCCAGTTAAAGGAAGTCATATAATAGACCCAGTTAAATGAAGTCAAACAATACACCCATTTACAGGAAGTCAAACAATACACCCAGTTAAAGGAAGTCAAACAATACACCCAGTTACAGGAAGTCAAACAATACACCCAGTTAAAGGAAGTCAAACAATACACCCAGGTAAATGAAGTCATACACTACAGCCATTTACAGGAAGTCATACAATACACCCATTTACAGGAAGTCAAACAATACACCCAGTTAAAGGAAGTCATACAATACACCCATTTACAGGAAGTCATACACTACACCCATTTACAGGAAGTCATACAATACACCCATTTACAGGAAGTCATACAATACACCCATTTACAGGAAGTCATACAATACACCCATTTACAGGAAGTCATACAATACACAGTGTCAAACAGTGACAGCATATGTGTCAAACTGTGCGTGCATGTTGTAAAGGATTAATACAGCTCCTGAAAATTAAGTTCCAAATGAATCCACGTAAATAGAAATGGTGATTTTAAATAAACCAGCTGTTTGGTCTTTAGATTATAATAAACATCAGTTATAAACATAATGTAATTGATTTAGAATGGTGAATTTGGGACTGTTAACCCTTTCCCTTATATAGACGCTTTCAGACGCCTCTGCAGCAGACGGCTTTTTGAAAACATAGTGACAAAAGAAGAAATTGCACAAAAACGTGCAATTTCTCTTTTTGTCACAATGTTTTCCACTTTTTGTCATAGGTTATCCATTGAATTATGGAGATTTTCTATGTTTTGACAAAATACGTCAAAGTTGTCTGCTGCAGAATTGTCGTATGAGGGAAAGGGTTAATGTAGTGAACATTTTGATATAGATGCAAGATAAACGATCTAAATAGATGCACGCTACTGCATAGTTTAAAACATTTTGACAAAAGGATAAATTACTCCTTTTGCCACAATGTTTCCAACAATAATTACTATGAAGTATAGGAATGTATGAATGTTTGAAAAATGATAACGATGAAGATGAGTATTAATGACTAATCTGTGGATTTATACCAGGTGACATAGTGATAAAGGATGTAGAGTGTTTCTTTAACATTTAGATAGTGAAACATGGGAAACTGTACAATGTCACTAAATGATGACGAAATTGTCAAACATGGAGGATATAAATGAGAAAGAAGTAACCAGTCTGCCATATTTAATCGTGAAATATGTTTGTCCGTGTTGCAGGAAGTCCCGATATGATTTACACACCATGGTAAACATTATTCTTACTAACCAAATATCCTCTTTTGTTCCCTTTTAGTGCTGGACACAATGAACCCTTTTACACACACTTTCTGACGCCTGCACACATCATTTTTTGAAAACATTGTGGCAAAAGGAGAAATTGCTCATTATGAGCTCCTTTGCCACACTATTTTATTCATTCATTTCTCCTGTTGTCACATAGTTCAGGTTGTCACAGTGTCCAGGTTGTCACAGTGTCCAGGTTGTCACAGTGTCCAGGTTGTCACAGTGTCTAGGTTGTCACAGTGTCCAGGTTGTCACAGTGTTTTCAACCCGTTTAGTAATGAAAACTTTTATTTTTAGAAGTTTTCCATATTTTTGCCCAGATAAATTCAAAGCCGTCTGCTGCACCTGATCTTAACTTTTATGAAATATAAGTGGGGTCTGGCGATTTTGGACCTTAACCCTTTCCAACATACAACAAACATGCAGCACACATCTTTGAAATCATAAAGATAGGAAATATCTCTACAAACAATAGTCTAATTATTGAATAGAGTTGAAAACATTTCGGCAAAAGGATGTCATAGTGAGCAGTTTCTCATTATGCCACAATGTTTTCAAAAGTCGTCTGCTGTAGAGGTGTCAGAAAGCGTCTGTTGAGACCAATCTACTGAGAATCATAAAAGTGAACTTTCATGTGACACATCTTCAGACCTTCAGAGTTGGAATTCTTGGAACTAGTCATTTCTGCATGGGTTTGGTCATTGGGCAGGCCTATGATTGTCAGTAGATTGGTCCCAACAGAATTATCGTCAAACTTAAACTTACAGGTAAGTCATGTTTACCTTTTCAATTCTGTTGGAACCAATCTACATTTTCAATTCATTGGAGTTTTTAGAGCCCAATTTCCAAGAATTCATATTTGAAAATGAAACCCAAGATAACTGATTTTTTACTCAGTAACCATATAAATAACTGGTTAATCAGTAACCATATAAATAACTGGTTAATCAGTAACCATATAAATAACTGGTTAAGCAGTAACCATATAAATAACCGGTTAATCAGTAACCATATAAATAACTGGTTAATCAGTATACAACTGTATAAATGACCGATTAATCAGTAACCATATAAATAACTGGTTAATCAGTATACAATGGTATAAATGACCGGTTAATCAGTATACAACTGTATAAATAACCAGTTAATCAGTATACAACCATATAAATAACCAGTTAATCAGTAACCATATAAATAACTGGTTAATCAGTATACAAACCATATAAATAACTGGTTAATCAGTATACAATGGTGTAAATGACTGGTTAATCAGTATACAACTGTATAAATAACCAGTTAATCAGTATACAACCATATAAATAACCAGTTAATCAGTAACCATATAAATAACTGGTTAATCAGTATACAAACCATATAAATAACTGGTTAATCAGTATACAAACCATATAAATAACTGGTTAATCAGTATGCAACCGTATACATAGCCAGTTAATCAGTAACCATATAAATAACCGGTTAATCAGTATACAACAATATAAATAACCGGTTAATCAGTATACAACCGTATAAATAACCGGTTAATCAGTAACCATATAAATTCATAGACAATCAATATTCGCTTGCATCTTGGTTTTATTATTTCCCTTTTGTTATTTCTTACGGATGTTTCAGTTGAATATGGTTGCGCATGTTACTGGTTCCACCAGTCCAAGACAGTTAAAGGCATACGCGGGATTTGCCACTGCGCATCACAGCTGCACAACTTTGATGGCATGAGTTATCTTCCTTAGACTAAGACTGTAGATGCCCATGGATTGATTGGGGTTTAACGCCATTTTTAACAATTTCTCAGTTATATAATGGCGGCCAGTTCACCTACTCATGCATTTCGTGGTTTTCTCACACCAGTACTCCACACAACAAACTTTCCAAGCAAAGATGCCCATAGAACATACAGTTATGTATTGATTGTGTATGAATGCACTATATATTGCCGGAAATGACGATGTTTGAATAATGGGGTTGTACAATAACGCATATATTTTTTAAACCCATTGAAACCTATCCTTTTTTGGCTCTTTTTACCTCAGTAAAATATGGAGAAATGTTTATAATTCATTTAGTTTGAATTAGCACAAGTCAAAAAAAAAATATTACCCTAAAAGTAGAAACAATTGCTCCAAAATGCGCCCCAAAAATTGTGGCCGGTCTGACTTTTTGGCATCATAAATTTATATTTATATAGTATTCTGTACAATTATTGATGCCTTTCCAGCTGCACATACATAGAACACCAAATAGAACAGGAATTAGCTCCAGAAAAGACTTGAAAGTATGCATACAAGCCAACTTGTTATTATTTAGACTCCCAATAAAATGCTTGAAAATTTGACTAAAGTTGACTAAATTGTCGTTTTTTCGAAATTATTCTACACAAAAATCTATCTCGGTGACCTATATATATTTTTGCATATTAGTTTTTGCATTTGGGAGAGGAATACATAGTCCAAAGTACAAGAGCTCATCAACGGTGTATCTATTTAGTAGCATATGCCTTTAATTACTACACAAACTGCACTTTACACTTTTATCCTCAGCTTTTGAAATATTTCCAGACAAAGGATGTTGCAGGTGGCATTATGGCATTATTCAGTAGATCAGTGACCATTATTCGATTTATAATATGTTGAATGAAAGAGTTGCATAGCTGCATATCTTTAATCACTAATTGAGGGGGAAATGTGTTAAAAACTTAGGAGCACTCTTTGAATCTTCTAATTGTGTTGGTAAATAATTTACA
The DNA here is from genome assembly GCA_031761405.1 of Serripes groenlandicus. NCBI lineage: Eukaryota > Metazoa > Mollusca > Bivalvia > Cardiida > Cardiidae > Serripes > Serripes groenlandicus. The sequence continues at coordinate 456,132 of JASEVX010000012.1, read as the reverse complement.
AATACAACATTTGGAATTTATCACATTCATTCCAATTATTTGTATTATCGAAACAGATGTTGAATATAATTAATAAGGCATTATTATATAATTTCTACCTTGTATAAGACATCAAAGTTCTTTTAAAAGAAATAAACTGTCCTTTAATTAATCGTTAGGTCAGCCACAATTAATTGTTTAACACTACACAAATAAACGGTGGTTTTCACAGTTTATCGTTTAACACTACACAAATAAACGGTGGTTTTCACAGTTTATCGTTTAACACTACACAAATAAACGGTGGTTTTCACAGTTAATCGTTTAACACTACACAAATAAACGGTCGTTTACACAGTTATGTAAACACATTAGGTGTTACTAATGGTCAGTTATGTGTGATTAAGGTGTTACGAATGGTCAGTTATGTGTGATTGAGGTGTTACGAACGGTCAGTTATGTGTGATTCAGGTGTTACTAATGGTCAGTTATGTGTGATTCAGGTGTTACTAATGGTCAGTTATGTGTGACAAATTGACAAGAACAAAAGGTGAAACACAACTGTGTATATATTTTATCTATTATTCTGATTACTTGGTTACTTGAATTACAAACCAATTAACCAATAAACTGGTTAACCATTGACTTCTTTAGTATATATATATATATATAGCATACATAATATTATATATCACTTTATCACATAACTAACCCTAACCCTTCAGGAGTGACATAAAGCAGTGACATAAATATCATATGTAACTAGTTACATAAATAGCCGACTCACAGCATGTATGTGACGTCACTCCAGTGTGACTTCACTTTAAATGACAGCATATTGTTTACAATTGTTCTGAATTTCGGCATTTATTAAAAAATATTGTTTAAAGAGAATAAATCACGATAAATGAAATGTTATAAGTGCCTTGTTGCTAATTTTGTATAAAATCAAAAGGTTATTGATAGGGACTACTTTATATGAGGACGAAGAAATATCGATTTAAACATTGAAAACAATCTTTTTATGGTGTTATGTGATAAATAGAATCTTACATTCATGCTTATTATGTCTCCCCCATACATGGGGGTGACATATAGTTTTTGCCCGTTCCGTCCCTCCGTCCTTCCGTCTGTCACACTTGTTTCCGCTCAATAAATGAAGAACACTTGGGTGTAGGAACTTCATACTTGGTATGCAGGTTGGTCATGACCAGTAGCTGACCCCTATTGATTTTGATGTCAGAAGGTCAAGGTCATGGTGACCTTGTGAGGTAAAAAGTGGTTTCTGCTCAATAACTGAAGAATTCTTGGGCCGAGAAACTCCATACTTGGTATGCAGGTTGGCCATGTCCAGTAGAAGACCCCTATTGATATTGAGGTCAGAACGTCTAAAGTCAAGGTCACAGTGACCTTGAGCTGAAAGGTCACAGTGATGATGAGCTGAAAAATTGTTTTTGCTTGGGCCCAGGAACTTCATACTTGGTGTGCAGGTTGGTCACTACCAGCAAATGACCTCTATTGATTTTGAGATCACTAGGTCAAAGGTCAAGGTCACAGTGGTCAAGGTCACATCCATCATACTTGTTTCCGCTCAATAACTGAAGAACCCTTGGGCATAGGAACTTCATACTTGGTATGCAGGTTGGTCATGACCAGTAGATGACCCCTATTGATTTTGATGTCAGAAGGTCAAGGTCATGGTGACCTTGTGAGGTAAAAAATGGTTGCCACTGAATAACTGAAGAACGCTTGGGCCGAAGAACTCCTCACTTGGTCTGAAGGTTTGCCATGCCCAGTAAAAGACCCCTTTTGATTTTGAGGTCAGTACATCCAAAGTCAAGGTCACAGTGACCTTGAGCTGAAAGGTCACATTGACAATGAGCTGAAAAATTGTTTTCGCTTAATGGCTTTGGCCATGGAACTTAATACTTGGTGTGCAGGTTGGTCACCACCAGCAGATGACCCCTATTGATTTTGAGGTCACTAGATCAAAGGTCAAGGTCATGGTAAACTTCAGCTGAAAAAATGGTTTCCGCTCAATAACTAAAGAATGATTATGTCGAGGAAATTCATACTTGGTTTCACACGTTGGTCTTAACCAGTAGATGACCCCTATTGATTTTGAGGTCACAATGTCAAAGGTCAAGGTCACAGTAACATTCACCTGAACAAATTGATTTTGACTCCCATCATTTCTTTTTGTCCCCTATGACCACACAAATGGGGAGACAAGCGCTTTTTAAAAAAAGCAATCTCTAGTTTGATATTGTTTTTATGAAACTCGTCGACTGAAACGAATATGATGCTCGGCAGAGCCTCGCGTCATATTATTTCAGTCCACTCGTTTCATAAAAACAATAACAAATAAGCACTCATGTAAGATCCTCTATTTATATATAGCAAACATAAAATATCACTCTCATGGAGGATCCTAGGAAGTTTAAATTCCCAATCATGAGGCGAAGCAATTCATCGTTTCAATTCTCATCAACCTTCCTGAAGTGTTCATTTCAATCATAAATGCGTTTTGAAACAATAGATCCTTCTTAGTATTTGAAAACCACTCAAGTAATAAGTAGATAAGTGAGATTTTAAATATGTCATTCATAGATGGGTGAGTAAAATTAATTTTTTGTTCACTACCAAAACACATCCGTCTTTTGAAATATGTCTCATATTGTTTTGTTGTACTTTCTCTCCATGATGTGAGAATAATTCCGGCAGTTTCTGCTGGTACCCCTGCACTCTTGAGGTATTCCCAGATATCCTGAAAGCCACCATCTGCATTGTTGTTATCAAATGATGGATTTCCTTTTTTGGTTAGGACATATCAGAACATTTATCTCAATTAAATCTGTCAATTTCAAAACAAGGTCATAAGTTCAAATAACCTTGTGAGCACTAGAATTAAAAAAAATTATCCAATCTTCATGACAAATCTCAAGTTCAAAATTGGGTCTTATAAAAATATATACATGTAAGGACTTATTTATCATGACATGTTGGTATAAATGGCTTACCTCCTTTAGGCTCAGTGTTGTGGGGATAGCATTATTACTGACATGTTGGTGTCAGGGTTGTGGGGACAGCATTATAACTGACATGTTGGTGTCAGTGTTGTGGGGATAGCATTATTACTGACACGTTGGTGTCAGGGTTGTGGGGATAGCATTATTACTGACATGTTGGTGTCAGTGTTGTGGGGATATCATTATTACTGACACATTGGTGTCAGTGTTGTGGGGATAACATTATTACTGACACATTGGTGTCAGTGTTGTGGGGATAACATTATTACTGACACACTGGTGTCAGTGTTGTGGGGACAGCATTATAACTGACATGTTGGTGTCAGGGTTGTGGGGATAGCATTATTACTGACATGTTGGTGTCAGTGTTGTGGGGATATCATTATTACTGACACATTGGTGTCAGTGTTGTGGGGATAACATTATTACTGACACATTGGTGTCAGTGTTGTGGGGATAACATTATTACTGACACACTGGTGTCAGGGTTGTGGGGACAGCATTATAACTGACATGTTGGTGTCAGGGTTGTGGGGATAGCATTATTACTGACACATTGGTGTCAGTGTTGTGGGGATATCATTATTACTGACACATTGGTGTCAGTGTTGTGGGGATATCATTATTACTGACACGCTGGTGTCAGGGTTGTGGGGATAGCATTATTACTGACATGTTGGTGTCAGGGTTGTGGGGACAGCATTATTACTGACATGTTGGTGTCAGGGTTGTGGGGATAGCATTATTACTGACATGTTGGTGTCAGGGTTGTGGGGACAGCATTATTACTGACATGTTGGTGTCAGGGTTGTGGGGATAACAATATTACTGACACACTGGTGTCAGGGTTGTGGGAACAGCATTATTACTGACACGTTGGTGTCAGGGTTGTGGGGATAGCATTATTACTGACACGCTGGTGTCAGGGTTGTGGGAACAGCATTATTACTGACACGTTGGTGTCAGGGTTGTGGGGACAGCAATATTACTGACACGTTGGTGTCAGGGTTGTGGGGACAGCATTATTACTGACACACTGGTGTCAGGGTTGTGGGAACAGCATTATTACTGACACATTGGTGTCAGAGTTTTGTGAGGATAACATTATTACTGACACACTGGTGTCAGGGTTGTTGGAACAGCATTATTACTGACACACTGGTGTCAGGGTTGTGGGAACAGCATTATTACTGACACGTTGGTGTCAGGGTTGTGGGGACAGCAATATTACTGACACGTTGGTGTCAGGGTTGTTGGGACAGCATTATTACTGACACACTGGTGTCAGGGTTGTAGGAACAGCATTATTACTGACACGTTGGTGTCAGGGTTGTACTGAAATACGGTTGAAAACACATCAAAACTAACAAACACAAACTCCATTGTTGAGTTTTACAAACCCCATTCCCAGATTCTGTTTAACATGATTATGTAATTACATTTTTAGCTCACCTGAGCACAAACTGCTTAAGGTGAGTTATTGGGATAGCCCTCTGTCTGGCATCCGGGCTGTCAACATCTTCACCTCAATAACCAGTGGGTCATTTGGGATGAAACTTCCCAGGAAGCATCCTCTCAATGTCCTCACCAAAATCCCCTAACATTTTTTGATCCATGCAGAACAAGTCATGAAACGTTTTGAGTTTAGGAGAAATTGCTCAGTTTTAGTATATCACGTTTTCCCACATTGTTTTCAGAAATAAGCTGCTGCATTGTGTGTTCAGAGTCATCTGCAAATCTAACGCAGACTTCTGTGAACATATGTATCAGAAATATGGATTTTTTTTTTTTGTGTGTGGGTAAATGAAGGTATAACTAACCTCATTATGAATAGACCAATATTCACACAAGATATTTTATATTCACACAAGATATTAATATCCAAACAAGATATTATTCACACAAGATATTTTGTATTCATACAAAATATTTTATATTCACACAAGATACTTTATATTCACACAAGATATTTTTCTTTATCTCTTTCACAGGAAAATCCAGAGGGCGCCTTAGAAAATGAAGTGATTACGCAGGACGTGACCACTTTCTCCAAGAAACATGACATAGACAATGAAGATTCCCTGGAGCCGGCACCTGATATTGAGATTCCCCCTCCCATGCCTGTACAGGACCAGTCTCATATGTTAGCCCTGGGTACCAATCAAGCTGCTGATCTTTCTGAAAAATTTGTAAGTTATTAGAATGTCATTTCCTGCTAAATTAAGAGCTGATACCATGCTGAATTATTTCAACCCGCATACAATAGGTCAAAGGTCAAGGTCATGGTAACCTTCAGCTGGTTTCCGCTCAATAAATAAAGAATGCTTATGTCGAGGAACTTCATACCTGGTGTGCAGGTTAGGGTTAGCCTAACCCTAACCCTAACCAGTAGATGAACCTTATTGATTTTGTTTCATTTTGAGGTCACAAGGTCACGGTAACAATGAGCTGAAAAATTGTTTTTGCTTAAAAACTTAAGAATGCTTTGGCCATGGAAGTTAATACTTGGTGTGCAGGTTGGTCACCACCAGCAGATGACCTGTATTGATTTTGAGGTCACTAGGTCAAAGGTCAAGGCATGGAAAAAATGGTTTCCGGTCAATAACTTAAGAATGCTTATGTTGAGGAACTTTATACCTGGTGTGCAGGTTGGTCCTAACCAGTAGATGACCCTTATTGATTTTGACCAGAAAAATGGTTTCCATTCAATAAATGAAGAATGCTTGGGCCCAGTATGAAGTTTCATACTTGGTGTGCAGGTTGGTCACCATCAGCAAATGACCCCTATTGATTTTATGGTCACTAGGTCAATTCATCTCCATAATTTCTTTTTCTCCCCTAGGACCACACAAATGGGGAGATAAGCGCTTTTTAGCTCACCTGTGCACGAAGTGCTCAGGGTGAGTTATTGTGATCGCCCTATGTCCGGCGTCCGTCGTCCGTCGTCAATCGTCCGTCAACATTTTCTCCTCTGTAACCAGTGGGTCAACTGGGATGAAACTTCACAGAAAGCATCCTCGCAATGTCCTCACCAGAATTCCTTAACATTTTTGGGATCCATGCAGAATTCTGGTTTCCATGGCAACAAAATGAAAAAAACTTCAAAATTCTTAAAAATCTTCTCCTCCCAAAGTGTCAGGCCGATTTTCAAATTATTTTGTAGAAATGATCCTTGGGTGACCCTCTATCAGATTCCTTCAAGCCATGTTGATTGGTCGAAAAACATGGCCCCCAGGGGGGGGGGGCTATTTTGCCAATATGGCTATAGTGCAAACTTAAAAAATCTTCTCCTCCAAAAGTGTCAGGCCGATTTTCAAATAATTTTGTAGAAATGTTCCTTGGGTGACCCTCTATCAGATTCCTTCAAGCCATGTTGATTGGTCGAAAAACATGGCCGCCAGGGGGGGCGGGGCTATTTTGCCTTTTATGGTTATAGTGAAAACTTAAAAAATCTTCAACATCTTCTCCTCAGTAACCAGTGGGTTAATTGGGATGAAACTTCACAGAAAGCATCCTCTCAATGACCTCACCAGAACTCCTTCAAATTATTGGGATCCATGCAGAATTCTGGTTTCCATGGCAACGAAACGAAAAAAACTTCAAAATTCTTCTCCTCCCAAATTGGTTGGCAGATTTTGAACTTATTTTGTAGAAATGTTCCTTGGGTGACTCTCTATCAGATTCCTTGAAGCCATGTTGATTGGTCGAAAAACATGGCCGCCAGGGGGGGCGGGGCTTTTTTGCGTTATATGGCTATAGTGAAAACTTAAAAAATCTTCTCCTCCAAAAGTGTCAGGCCGATTTTCAAATAATTTTGTAGAAATGTTCCTTGGATGACCCTCTATCAGATTCCTTTAAGCCATGTTGATTGGTCGGGGCTTATATAGCTAAAGTGAAAAAAAAAATCAGGTGAGCAATTCCAGGGCCATCATGGCCCTCTTGTTTAAAAAAGCAATCTCTAGTTGATATAGTTATAGTGGTATAAAATAGACAAGTGTCAAATCACTCCATTTTTCCAATAATGTGTATGGGAATGGTGTTCAATTTTATATCATTAGTTTATTGTTTTTTTGTTATCAAATAGCATAGCCTTATATGGAGATAAGGTAGTAAAATAGCCAATTCTCTAGGTGGAAAAGGGTTAACACTCTTCAGGCTACATTTTGCATCAAATCTCTACAAATCTTGGACAAGTTCGAAACTTAGCCATATGAGGTCAAAAACAAGGTCACTAGTTCAAATTGGAGGAAAATATTGTTATTGAGGCCGCATTTTGAGCATGTTGAAACTTGATCAGAATGTTTGTCTTCATGAAATGTAGGCCAAGTTTGAATATGGGTCATTTCGGGTCATAAAGAAGGTCACTATGCCAAATTGACGGTAAATCAGTTCAACACACTAGAGGCCGCAATTTTTGCTTCAGCAGCTTGAAATTTTATCAGAATGTTTGTCTTAAGGATATCTAGGTCAAGGTTGAATATGGGTCAAAAACTAGGTCAAAAACGTGAAATTGATAAAAATCTTGTAAACACTCTGGAGGCTGAATTTTTAACATGAACATTTTGAAACTTTTTCAGAATGTTTGTCTTGATGATATGTAGACCAAGTTTGAATATAGATCATGTACAATCAAAAATTAGGTCACAAGGCCAAATTTAAGGTTTGTCACAAAACATTTCTCAATATTCTTCATCAAACTTGTAAATTATTTTGTTTATGACAACCTCTTTGCATCGAGGTCACATTTGACATAGTTTTGATGCTTTTTGTACTTAGATTTTGTCATGATAACTTAAAAGTCAGCAATAATTTTGCCATTTCTTAATATTTCTTCTTCAAACCTTTAAATTATATTGCTTATGACAACATTGTCATCATGTACCCCCCTCTACCTGTAACAATAAAAAAAACACATGTAATAATTATGCAACATGTAGCAGTCATGCTATTTTAACTCACCTGAGCACGAAGTGCTCAAGGCGAGTTATTGTGATCTCCTTTTGTCCGTCTTGCGTCGTCCGACGTCCGTCAATATCTTCTCCTCTGTAAGCAGTGGGTTAATTGTGATGAAACTTCACTGAGAGCATCCTCTCAATGTCTTCACCAGAATTCCTTCACATATTTGGGATCCATGCAGAATTATGGATTAATTAATTACATTTTCTTCTCCTAAACTGGTTGGCCGATTTTCAAAAGAAATTGTAGAAATGATCCTTGGGTGACCATCTATCAGATTCATTCAAGTCATGTTGATTGGTAAAAAAACATGGCCGCCAGGGGGCGGTTTTCTTTGCCTTATAAGTTATATGGCTTAAATGGAAACTTAAAAAATCTTCTCCAAAAGTGTCAGGCCGATTTTCAAATCATTTTGTAGCAATGTTCCTTGGGTGACCCTCTATCAGATTCCTTCAAGCCATGTTGATTGGTCGAAAAACATGGTCGCCAGGCGGGCGGGGCTTTTTTGTCTTATATGGCTATAGTGAAAACTGAAAAAATCTACTCCTCCGAAAGTGTCAGGCCGATTTTCAAATAATTTTGTAGAAATGGTCCTAGGTTGACCCACTATCAGATTCCTTCAAGCCATGTTGATGGGTAAAAAATCATTGCCACCACAGGCTGTGGCTATTTTTCCTTATATGGCTATAGTGAAAACTGAAAAAATCATCTCCTCCGAAAGTGTCAAGCCGTTTTTCAAATAAATTTGTAGAAATGTTCCTAGGGTGACCCCTCTATCAGATTCCTTCAAGGCATGTTGATTGGTCGAAAACTATGGCCGCCAAGGGGTGGGGCTTATATGGCTGAAGTGAAAAAAAATAAAAATCAGGTTAGCCATCATGGCCCTCTTGTTTATACTATTTAGACAAAAGAAATATTTACTGACAAGCTTACAAATAGTTGAGCGTGCTGTCATCAGACAGCTCTTGTTTATATCAGCAGTTTGAGACTTTGTCATGTCTTTTGAATTATAAATCTCATTGCATAACTCAGGTGAGCTATCTATGGCCATCATGGCCCTCATGTTTATAGAAACAACATAGATAAAGCCATTGTACATGCAGCATTCATATTGCAAGAGGAATAACTCTCACAATATATAATATTATACAAGTTGATTATATTTTGCAAACACTGTTCAGAAGCAAGGGCTGGTCTATTGTACCCTTTATGCCCTAAACATTTATTTAAAATTAGGACTTTAAAAGCAGGTTTGAGAAGAAGTGTTCCAATGTTTAATAACTTTAAATGCAATTAATTAACATAAATTTGTTTGATTTTCTATGTGAAAACAGACGAGCAGTAAACAACTTGCAAATGGCTGCCAGAATGCGTTTGTTTACAACTCTTTCCTGTGTATGAACCATTTCGAAATTTAAATGAGGATTATATTCCTATAACATCTGAAATATATCAAAAATACATAGACAGTATAATCTGGTCTGTTCTATAATTGAGACCTAATCCATTGTCATTACCTGCAGGTTATATTTGGAAATTTACAAGTACACTATTGGGTTCGTCTTGCCGAGGCATGTGGACTTTCTTAATCTTTAATCATTGGACCCTTATTATCGTGCTATACAGGAGTTCCAGTGTATTATGTATTGTTCCATGTTTGCAGGCCTCAAATTTTTCCTTAAAAACAATTATAGATGTAGATTTGTTCCATGTTTTCCTAAGAGACAACTACTGGTATTGTTCCATGTTTTCAAATCTTCAATTTGTCCTTAAGACAAATGAATTGTTCCATGTTTTCAAGCCTTTAATTTGTCCCTTATGACCATTATATATTATATATGTATAATTGTTCCATGTTTTCAGGCCTCTAATTTGTCCCCAATGACAATAATATATTATATATATTATATATGTAGAATTGTTCCATGTATTATATATGTAGAATTTTTCCATGTTTTCAGGCCTCTAATTTGTCCCTTATGAAATAATATATTATATATATTATATATGTAGAATTGTTCCATGTTTTCAGGCCTCTAATTTGTCTCTTATGAAATAATATATTATATGTGTATAATTGTTCCATGTTTTCAGGCCTCTAATTTGTCCTTAAAGACACAGACAGAAAATAATTCATTAGACCTGGCTAATCAGATTGAAAACCTCGTTAAACAAAGAATGGTGAGCAGCATTGTTGTAGCTATGGCAACCTGCATGCTTCAATGTTGATTCCATATTTTGGTTACTTTTGTTTAATTATTTACTTAGTTATGTATAGTTATTATTGGTCACAGCATTTTTTAATTAAACACAATTTTGATTGATTGTAGTTGTTAAGATAATTGGATAAGTTTGACTCATTTTTAGCTCCACTGGCTGAAAGCCAGTCGAACTTATGTCATGGTGAATTCTCTGTCTTGTGTGTGTCAGCATTGTTAACATTCAAGTGACCTCACTTATCAATATATTGTGTCATTCCTTTTTAGCTCCACTGGCTGAAAGCATGTCAAACTTAAGTCATGGAGAACTGTTTGTTTTGCTTGCATCTTTGAGTGTGTGCGTCAACATTTTCTCCTCTGTTACCAGTGGGTCAATTGGAATGAAACTTCACAGAAAACATCCTCTCAATGTCCTCTACAGAATTCCTTCAAATTGATTTAATCCATGCAGAACTATGGTTTAAATAGCAACCAGAAATAAACCACTTAAAAATGTTCTCCTCCCAAACAGGTTGTCCGATTTTCAAAAGAAAAAAATGTAGAAATTTTACATTGGTGACCCTCTTTAAGATTCCTTAAAGCCATATTGATTGGTTGAAAAACATAGCTGCAGGGGGTAGGGCTGTTTTGCCTTACATAGTTCTAAATAATTTTGTAGAAATGTTTCTTGGGTGACCCTCTATCAGATTCATTCAAGCCATGTTGTTTGGTCAAAACATGTAGCTGCCAGGGGACGGGACTGTTTTGCCTTATATAGCTATAGTGAAAACTCTTCTTCTTCAAAATTATCTTGCATATTTCCAAATAATTTTGTAGGAATGTTACTTGGGTAACCCTCTATCAATTTCCTTCAAGCTATGTTGCTTTGTTGAAAAACATGGCCACCAGGACCTGGTGTTTGGGGGCTTATATGGCTGTATTGAAAAATCTTCTTCTTTGAAAGTATGTTAACGAATTTAAAATAATTTTGTGGAAATGTTCCTTGGGTTAGACCCTCTTTCAGATTCCTTCAAACCATGTTGATTAGTTGTAAACCATGGCAACCAGGGGCCTGGACTGATTTGCCTTACATGGCTATAGTGATTTATTTTTTGCCTTATTCAGTGGAGCGATACTGGCCCTCTTGGGCCTCTTGTTAGCTCACCTGAGCCACTTTTTCCTCTACCAAGATTGCTCAAAATTGGCCCCTTTTACAAAGACATATATAGGGAAAAACTTTGAAAATCTTCTTGTCTGATACCAAAAGGCCTTAACAAAATTAAGCTAATGTACTTGGTGAGTGAAATTGTTTTATATAGGAAAAATCTAACTGGTATATAAATATTTCTTTGGTGACCTTCTAAGTCACATTAACTTGACAAAAGAAAGACAACATAGGGTGTGGGATATTCGCTCTGTGGCAGTGGAGCTTTACTGGTCCTCTTGGGCCTAACCCTATCTTACTTGACCAAAAAATGAGTTATTATACCCCCTTCGAAGAAGAGGGGGTATATAGGAGTCACTGTGTCGAGCTGTCTGTCTGTCGGCCGGAAACCATATTTTGTTCGGCCTATTTCTTACAAACCACTGGGTGGAATTCAATAGAAATTTACATGAAGCTTCTATACCAAGAGGTGATGTGCATATCCTAAAGGGGTTTCAATTGCATGTTATTTTACAGAGTTATGGCCCTTTTACTTATTAAGTTATGGTGTAGGTCTTAGGGGGTATTTATCACCTTCAGTGATAGTTCTAGTTATGATTGGCATGACAACTCACATTACATATCTTATTAGGTGAGCAATCCAGGGCCATCATGGCCCTTTTGTGTTAGCTCACAAATGTTCCTTAGGTAATCCTCTAGCAAGATTGTTCAAAGTATTCTGATCCATTGAAAAACATGGCCGCCAGTGATCCTTATATGTATTTATAGTGAAAACTTAAAAACTCTTCTTTTCCAAATGTACAGGCCCAATTTGAAATTAATTTGGCACAAAAGTTTCTTGGGTGACTCTCTACCAAGATTTTTAAAAGTATTCCAATCCATTGAAAAATATTGCCGCCAAGCTAGTTTTCCTTATAAGAATATTTAGTGAGAACTTAAAAAATCTTCTTGTACAAAATCACTAGCCAAATTAGAAATAATTTTGGCACAATGATTCTTGGGTGACCCTTAAATAGTTCCGATCTGTTGATAAACATGGCTGCCAGGGGATGGGGCATGTTTTCCTTGTATCTATTCATTGTGAAAACTTAAACAATCTTGTACAAAAGCACAAGCCAGATTTGAAAATAATTTGGCAAATATGTTCCTTGGATGACCATCTACAATGTTGTTCATATTATTCTGATCTGTTGAAAAACACGGCTATCATAGGGCTCCTTTGCATCATCTCCTTGTAACCACATGACCAATTTCAACTAAACTTCACAGGAATGTTCCTTTGGAGGCCATCTTTAAAAATTGTTCAAAGATTTAAATTCCATGGAGAACTTTGATTGCTGTGGCAAAAGGTAGAAAAATGTCCATTCTTCTCCTCTGAATTTGCCAGTCAGATTCCAATATAACTTGATAGAAATGTTTCTTGGGTGACCCTCTACAATTTGTTCAAGCCATATTGATTGGGTTATTAGAAAGTTCTTTCATTGATCTTCTTAATTTGTTGGGGGGGTATATAGGAATCACCCTGTCTGTCCGTCCGTCTGTCCGTCTGTCCATATGTCTTGTAAGCGCAACTCCTCCTTAACGGCTGGACGGATTCTGATGAAACTTTACACAGTTGCAGTACACAACCTGAGGATATGCATGAAGTAAGATTATCCCGGTCGGAAATATATCCGTTTGTCTGTCTGTCCATATGTCTTGTAAACACAATGGGGGTATCCTTTTGTGAGTTCACTCACAGTTCTAGTTAAATCAGGTGAGCAATATAGGACCAGCATGAACCTCTGCTTGTTTTTGTTTTTGTTTGCATGATATGATTTTTATTGTAGCCCCCCTCTCAATTTCTATGAAGTTTGTGGAGCATATTGTTTTGCCTTTGTGTTTGTCAGGCTTTTTTTAAGATCACCTAGAGCCAAAGGCTCAAGGTGAGCTATTCTGATCACTTTTTGTCTGTTGTCCGTTGTTTTCCTTAAATTTATATAAAGTGACACTAAAAAAAGGAAAACTTTAAAAAATCTTCTTGTCCTAAAGCACTGGCCCGATTTGAAAAAAGTTAAGCTCAAACATTCATTATGTGACCCTCAACCAAGATTGTTCAAATTATTCCGATATGTTGATCTGTTGATAAACATGGCCGCCATGGGGCGGATCTTGTTTTCCTTAAATTGATATAAAGTGACACTCACCTGAGCACTGAGTTATTGTGATGGCCGTCATGCGGTGTGCGTCGTCTGTCAACATCTTCTCCTCAGTAATCAGTGGGTCAATTGGGATGAAACTTCACAGAAAGCATCCTCTCAATGACCTCACCAGAATTCCTTCAAATTTTTGGGATCCATTCAGAATTCTGGTTTCCATGGCAACCAAACGAAAAACACTTTAAAATTCTTCTTCTCCCACACTGGTTGGCCGATTTTCAAATAATTTTGTAGAAATGTTTCTTGGATGACCCTCTGTCAGATTCCTTTAAGCCATGTTGATTGTTGAAAAAAATGGCCGTCAAGGGGCTTGGCTATTTTGCCTTATATGGCTATAGTGAAAACTTAAAAAATCTTCTCCTGAAAGTGTCAGGCCGATTTTCAAAATTGTTTGTAGAAATGTTCCTTAGGTGACCTTCTATCAGATTCCTTAAAGCCATGTTGATTAGGCGAAAAACATGGCCACCACAGGGCGGGGGCTATTTTTCCTCATATGGCTTTAGTGAAAACTTAAAAAATCTTCTCCTCCAAAAGTGTTTGGCCGAAACTCAAATATTTTTTGTAGGAATATTGCTATGGTGATCCTCTAACAGATCCCTTCAAGCAATGTTGATTGGTCAAAAACTATGGCCGCCAAGGGGCGGGGCTTATATGGCTAAAGTGAAAAAACAAAACAGGTGAGCGATCCAGGGCCATCATGGCCCTCTTGTTCTTATATGTGCATTGTAAAATCTTTAAAAATCTTCTTGTCCAAAAGCACCTGCCTGATTTAAAATTATTTGGCACAAATGTTCCTTGGGTGACCTACCAAGATTGTTCAAATAAACCTGATCCGTTGAAAAACATGGCCACCAGGGGTCTGCTTGTTTTCCTTATATGTATAGAGTAAAAACTTTGAAAACTATTGAAGTTCTATCAAATCAGGTGAGCGATATAGGGCCATCATGGTTCTCTTGTTTAATGATGTGTGGTAAAAAGAAATGAATTCAGGCTTCCGCCAACATGGATGCCTTGCATGAACTTTGTATATTATTTGGATGGCAACTGGCACCTCATGCACACTGTATTATTACACCTCACACTATTATCAATGTTTGTGGAATATGGTGGGGCTTGTTAGTTTATTTACCTTGATGATACGCCTGGCACCTCATGCAGACACATTTTGACACATCTGCAGCAGACGACTTTTGAATTCATTGTAGCAAAAGGAGAAATTACTCATAATGAGCAATTTCTTCTTTTGCTTCAGTGTTTTCAACCGTTTTGTAGAGTTGTTCTATGTGGGAAAGGGTCAAGTTATCTTACTACTTATATTAATCCATCTCAATGTCTGATTTCTGGATAGTCCACTAGTACTAGAGCTGAGGTTGTATGTTTATTCAGTGACTTTTCTTGAAACTTTCCATATTTTGTCTGGATGATCATACGCTGCAGATTTACTACTGTGTATATCTCTGAATCCCCTGTCTGATGCTTTTATTTTAGGGTCTTATTCCAGTTAACTGTATATATATTAGGAACTCATGTTTTACTTTACCTTATGGGTCTTATTCCAGTTTACTGTGTATATTTCAGGAACCCCCGGCTGATACAGGTCAGGGGTCTGACTCCGGGGATGAGGAAGATCGGGAGAAAGAAAGAGAAAAATACCTTCAAAAACGAAAGTAAGTAGAACAAACAAACCAAGAAAAGCAGGCCTAGAAATTATAAAACCTTGAAATTTGGTTTTGTGCGCAAATAATAACTATAATATACAACTCTTGATAGGTCAGTTTCTAGAATGAGTCTTCTTCTGCAAGATAAAAAACAAGCATGGTGATAGATATTCACCTTGATTAGAATAATTTGAGTGTGAGGAGAATTTACTCAATATGCACGAGTTCTTTTTTTGTCAAAATGTTATTAGCTCAGAGTGAGTTATTGTGACCACTCTTTGTCCACCGTCGTCTGTCAACATTTTGCTTCAAACGACATCTCCTCCTAAACACTTGGCCAACTTGATAAAACTTTACAGGGATGTTCCTTGGGTCTTTCAAAGTTGTTCAAAGAATTGAATTCCATGCGGAACTCTGGTTTCTATGGCAAGGGAAAGGAAAAACTTTAAAATTCTTATTGTCGAAAACTACTGGCCAGTAAAAATGTTCTTTGGATGACGCACACCAAGATTGTTCAAATTATTTTGATCCGTTGAAAAACATGTCCACGAGGTTAATGTTTTCCTTATATGTATATATTGATAAAACTTAAAAAAATGCTCTGCCGATTAGAAAATAATTTGGCCCAAATGTTCCTTTGGTGACCCTTTACCATTATTGTTGAAATCATTGAAAACATGGCCGCAAGGGGTGATGCTTGTTTTCCTTGTACGCATATCGTAAGAACGTTTCTATTAAATCAGGTGAGCGAATTAGGACCATCATCGTCCTATTGTTTTGTTCTCATTGGTTGTTGATTTGTTTAGCATTTTCCCTGATGCATCAATCTTTTGACACAAAATAAACTATTTCTCCTTTCTTCACAAAATAAACAATTTCTCCTTTCTTCACAAAATAAACATTTCTCCTTTCTACACAAAATAAACAATTTCTCCTTTCAACACAAAATAAACAATTTCTCCTTTCTACACAAAATAAACAATTTCTCCTTTCTACACAAAATAAACAATTTCTCCTTTCTTTACAAAATAAACATTTTCTCCTTTCAACACAAAATAAACAATTTCTCCTTTCTTCACAAAATAAACAATTTCTCCTTTCTTCACAAAGAAGACTTTTTAAAAAAATATATTTCCTTTTTTCTATTTAGATTTTTTTTTCCCCTCACATGTTTTCAAAGCTGAATGATTGGATTTCGATGCTCCTTTCAACCCGATACATGCATGTCCTCAAAAAGTATTAAAACCAAATTCAACCTCAAAATGTGCTTTTATAAGAAAGCGGCATAAAGTGATATTATTTATTTGTGCAAAAAAACAATATGTGCACATAGTGATGTATTGCACCACATCATTTTAATATTTCAAACAACTATTTGGTGCAAGAAAGATATATGTCCATATTTGTATACAAAATGGCAGCATAAATAACACTAATTTCTGTTTCTTCATTCGTTCCATAATATATACAACTTTTGACACCTCTGTAGCAAACAACTTACAAAAACATTGCAGAAAACATATTGCTCATGTTGAAAAATAATTTTTTCAATTTTTATCAGATTTTTTTATAAACAACTTGTGAAAATTTGAGTTTCATTTTGTCAGACTTCTCATTTTCTTCTAAGATCTTTCCATTTTTAAGAGAATTATACATAATAGGAATTAAATAGAGCATTGACAAAATAAAACTGGATGGATGGTCAAATGATGAGAAAACCTAGTCTCCCTGGCTACCTGATTGGGAACATATTACTTAAATAGTCCCCTACCGGTCGTAGATCTGATTGGGGACTATAGATTTGATCCTGTCCGTCACCCAGATCTGGCGCCAGCATACACTTTGCATTCCTAAACCAAGAATAGAATTTTACAGAAAATCTTTGACATACTCTGGACCAAAAATATGGAATCCACTGCATATCATGACCTGAGAAAAATTAAAGAAATTTGAATCAACATACCTTTCATGGTACCACGGTGGTGGTAATCGGTTGCTTACATTATTCCATAACTGTGCTTGTATCTTGAATATATCATTTGTCAATATAAATATGAGTATTATTCTTTATCTATATGTAAATGTTAGTAAATGTTAAAGTAAAGGACCACAGGAAAGACTGTGCATGACTAACTATAAATAAAGTCTATTATCATTATTATTATTAAACTGAGGCAACTTTTTTATTCATTCTAAATTTTAATTTACAATAAGCTTATTGTTTTCATTTGGTTGCATTTTAGTGTTGCTTCAATTGTATTTCAGATTTATCAAAGCATTTCCTAGGTTATCATAGAACAGAGTAAATATTAATATCAATCTTTGAGTAATAATAAATCAATATTTGTCTATCTGTTCACAGTCATCTAGTAAAGGATAAATGGCACTTATGTAGTTTTTTTCTCCAAAATATCAAGTGCAATAAAGTGATAGGTGCACTTATAATTTTATTGCACCAAACAAGTTCAGTGAAATATAAACATATAAGTGCATTTTTTCCAATTATCTGTTTTATTACAAATCTTTTTCAGAAAATATTATTTGGACTATTTTGTTTCTTTGTTTTTAAATAAAAAATTAGAAAAAAAAATAAAATCAAGTGTCATTTCTCTAAGAAAATCAGTTTAAATGCTCTCCTGTAAAATTACAAAAATATACTTATTGAGTTTTTACGCTAAGGTGACGATAGATTGTTAGCCCATTGGTGGAAGACAAATGACACATGTCACTGTGACTTTCGTCAAACATTGAAAATAATTTGGCCAAGCTTTAGTTTGAACTCACAACCGCTGGAATGACAGCCAAAGTCGCTACCAACTGAGCTTCCTGAGCTTAGCAGACAGCTAATAGTAGCAAATCGTTAACCTTTTCCCACATGCAATAAAAGTTATTCTTTCAGTATTTGAAATTTTCCCATAATTTTGCAATGTTTATTATAAACTTGTCTACCGTTGAGATGTTATACTCGTTGAGATGTTATAATCAGGAAATGGGAGTTAATACTGTAGCAGCGTATAAAAAAAAAGATTTTAAAAAAATATCTATGAAAAACTATGGATATCCTCTTTTAATGAAAGTATAATTAATTACTGAATGGAAATAAAATCATTATTTTGCAACAGTGTTTTCCAGTGGGAAAGAATTAAAATATGTTGTAGTTTGAATTATAAAACATTTTTCTACCCTTAGATATGTGATACAAGAATTAGTTGATACAGAAATTGACTATGTTAAAGACCTTGGCAGCATAGTGGATGTAAGTTGATTGTATAATGTTTGCCTTCTTTTACTTGTGATTGTTTTTTTGTCACCTGCCTTGGCAGGAAGACACCTAGGGATTACTTCTCTTTTGTCTGTCCGTCAGAAAATGATAATGTTAAAGACCTTGGCGGTATAGTTTATACATTGTGTTACTCTCAGCTGTCTATCTGCCATTTGGTCTTTTCATCATTTTTTCCAAAAACTAGCTTATCATGTGATTCAAACCCAGAACCTAAACCCAGAACCAGCTTACATGTGATTCAAACCCAGAACCTAATATTTGGCATCATTCATTAATGATTTTTAGTCCCGCTGGCTGAAAGCCAGTCGAGGTTATGTCAGGTCAAATTGTCTGTTGTGTTTTTGTGTGTGTTTTAACATTTCCATAATCAGTGGGTCAATTATGATGAAACTTCACAGAAAGCATCCTCTCAATGTCCTCACCGAAGTTTGCTCAAATTGTTTTAATCCAGGAAGAATTCTTCAACTGGTTGGGCAATTTTCAAATAATTTTGTAGAAATGTCTTTATGGTGGCCTTCTATCATATTCCTTCAAGCCATGTTGATCGGTCGAAAAACATAGCCTACATGGGGCGGCGGGGCTGTTTTGCATTTTATGGCTACAGGGAAAATTTAAAAAATATCCGTATCTGGCCGCGATTACAAAATGAATTTGTAGGAATGTTCCTTGGGTGTACCTTATCAGATTCCTTCAAGGCATGTTGATTGGTTTAAAAATATGGCAGCCAGGGGCTGGGCTGTTTTGCATTATTGATAACTTAAATGAAAACTTTTAAAATCTTTTTCTTCTAAAGTGAAGTGTCCGACTAATTTCTAAATAATTTTGTAAAAATGTTCCTCTGTTTCAAGTTATGTTGATTGATCGAAAACCTGGTCGCCAGGTCAAAAATCATGAGTTAATGTGGTTGGCATGACAAATCACATTGCATTATTCAGGTGAGCGATTCAGGGCCATCACGGCCCTCTTGTTCACATTATTTTGTATACATGTTTCCTTGGGTGACTTAGATTCCTTCAAGCCATGTGGATTGGTCAGAACATTGGAGGGGGGGGGGGGGGGGGGGGGGGGTGGATTTTTTGTCTTATATGGCTACAGTTAACTTTTGAAAATATTCCTCCAAAAGGAAAGTATCTTGCTGATTTTTGAATAATTATGTAAAATGTTCCTTTAGTGACTCTACGAGATTCCATCAAGCAAATCTTGATAGGTAGGAGAGTATGACTGTAGGAGAGTATGGCTGTAGGAGAGTATGGCTGTATGACTGTAGGAGAGTATGGCTGTAGGAGAGTATGGCTGTAGGAGAGTATGGCTGTAGGAGAGTATGGCTGTAGGAGAGTATGACTGTAGGAGAGTATGGCTATAGGAGAGTATGGCTGTAGGAGAGTATGACTGTAGGAGAGTATGGCTGTAGGAGAGTATGACATGACTGTAGGAGAGTATGACTGTAGGAGAGTATGACATGACTGTAGGAGAGTATGACTGTAGGAGAGTATGGCTATATTGCTGCCATATTTGCCTAATGGCAGTGGATTGATTGTACGTTTTGCCGCATTTGTTAATGATTTTGTTGGATTTGTTAATGATTTTGTTAGATTTGTAATGATTTTGTTACATTTGTTAATGATTTTGTTACATTTGTTAATGATTTTGTTACATTTGCATCATTAATTAATGATTTTGTATATTTTGCATGATTTATTAATGTATTGTTACATTTTGGATCATTTCATGTTTTTTTGTACTTTTAGCATCACTTATTCATTGTTTTTGCCTATTTTGCAGGGGTATATGCCTATTCTGACAGAGAGTGAAGAAATCTCAGATGAAATGAAAGAAAAGTGTAAAATAGTATTTGGAAATGTTCATCAAATTTATGACTGGCATAATGAGTAAGTGATTTTAACCCTTTCACTGCCGAATTTCACCCCATTGTTCATCCTATAGGGAGGTTGGTAACAAACTGGTCATCCTATAGGGAGGTTGGTAACATTTAGTGTTTAAGTGGCAAACAGGGAAGACATCTGCAGCAAAATAGATCATATCTCTGTAAATGAAATTATGTTTTTTATAAAATATTAGAAATAAAAGAAATTGCTGCTTACAAGCAGTTTGTCCGTTTTTCTTCAATGTTTTAATCTATTTGTTAACCTTCTTTGTGATACAGATCTATTTTTAGCTCACCTGTGCACGAAGTGCTCAGGGTGAGTTATTGTGATCGCCCTATGTCCGGCGTCCGTTGTCCGTCGTCGCGTCGTCCGTCAACATTTTCTCCTCTGTAACCGGTGGGTCAACTGGGATGAAACTTCACAGAAAGCATCCTCTCAATGTCCTCACCAGAATTCCTTAAAATTTTTGGGATCCATGCAGAATTCTGGTTTCCATGGCAACGAAATGAAAAAAACTTCAAAATTCTTAAAAAATCTTCTCCTCCGAAAGTGTCAGGCCGATTTTCAAATTATTTTGTAGAAATGATCCTTGGGTGACCCTCTATCAGATTCCTTCAAGCCATGTTGATTGGTCGAAAAACATGGCCGCCAGGGGGGGGGGGGGCTATTTTGCCGTATATGGCTATAGTGCAAACTTAAAAAATCTTCTCCTCCAAAAGTGTCAGGCCGATTTTCAAATAATTTTGTAGAAATGTTCCTTGGGTGACCCTCTATCAGATTCCTTCAAGCCATGTTGATTGGTTGAAAAACATGGCCGCCAGGGGGGCGGGGCTATTTTGCCTTTTATGGTTATAGTGAAAACTTAAAAAATCTTCAACATCTTCTCCTCAGTAACCAGTGGGTCAATTGGGATGAAACTTCACAGAAAGCATCCTCTCAATGACCTCACCAGAATTCCTTCAATTTATTGGGATCCATGCAGAATTCTGGTTTCCATGGCAACGAAACGAAAAAAACTTCAAAATTCTTCTCCTCCCAAATTGGTTGGCAGATTTTGAACTTAATTTAAAGAAATGTTCCTTGGGTGACTCTCTATCAGATTCCTTGAAGCCATGTTGATTGGTCGAAAAACATAGCCGCCAGGGGGGGGCGGGGCTTTTTTGCCTTATACGGCTATAGTGAAAACTTAAAAAATCTTCTCCTCCAAAAGTGTCAGGCTGATTTTCAAATAATTTTGTAGAAATGTTCCTTGGATAACCCTCTATCAGATTCCTTCAAGCCATGTTGATTGGTCAAAAAACATGGCCACAAGGGGTCGGGGCTATTTTGCGTTTTATGGCTATAGTGAAAACTTAAAAAATCTTCTCCTCCAAAAGTGTCAGGCCGATTTTCAAATAATTTTGTAGAAATGTTCCTAGGGTGACCCTCTATCAGATTCCTTCATACCAAGTTGATTGGTCGGAAACTATGTCCGCCAGATGGCGGGGCTTATATAGCTAAAGTGAAAAAAAAAAATCAGGTGAGCGATTCCAGGGCCATCATGGCCCTCTTGTTATATAGAAGGTTCATAAATGTACTTATTTACCATCAACAGACAAGAGTACATAACTTTGTCAAGGTTTTTTAAAGAATTATGGCCCATTTTCAAATTAGAATTTTGTTAAAGTTATTCATACTAAATCAAAAAAAAATCAAAACAATTAGAGATATAGCTTTTTACCATCACTACCTCCACCAACAGCCAGGAGTGCATAATTCAGTGAAGGTTTTTGTAAAAATTATGACCCTTTAATGATTTATAAAGTACTTTGCTTATAAATAGTATAATAAAGTACTTGGTTATGTTTTCTTTACCACCCAAAAAAGTTTTGTTTTATTGGCAAGCACAAAAAATGAGCATGCTGTCCTCTGACAGCTCTTGTTTAAAAGAATTGAAACCAATGTGGCAAAAAGCAGAAATTGTCCTCATTATGAGCAACTTTTAGCTCCACTGGCTTTTATGTCCTGGCTAATTGTCCGTTGTGTGTGTGCATCAACCTTTTGCTTCAAACGACTTCTCCTCCCCTACCACTTGGCCAATTGGGATGAAACATCGTAGGAAGCATCCTCTCAATGTCCTCTCCGGAATTCCTTCAAAATTGTTGGATATAATGCAAAATTCTGGTTTCTTCTCCTCTAGGACTGTTTGGCCGATTTTCAAATTTTTTTGTAGAAATGTTCCTTAGATGACCCTCTATCAGATTCCTTCAAGCCATGTTGATTGGTCGAAAAACATGGCTGCCAGGGGGGGGGGGGGGGGGGGGGGGTGGACTTTTAGCCTTATATTGGCTTTAGTGAAAACTTCCTTTGGTGAAACTCTACGAGATTCCTTCAAGCTATGGTGATGGGTAAAATACGTGGCCACCAGGGGGCGGGGCTGTTTAAATAATTGTTTTCGTAATGGCAGTGTAGCGATATTGGCCCTCTTGGGCCTCTTGTTTCATTATGATGCAATGCTTTTAAAATGAGTCTTCTGAATACGCATTAAAATGCATCTACATGTGGGAAAAGTTAATGTATTTATCTTGTTATATATGTTTTTTTGTTGTTGTAACAGAACATTTACATGTGGGGAAAGTTAATGTATTTATCTTGTAATATATGTTTTGTTATTCTTGTTACAGAACATTTTCAGAAGAACTGTCTAAGTGTTTAGAAGACCCTGATAAATTGGCTCACTTGTTTACTAGATATGTAAGTATACTTCATTTTTTTGTATGGGGGTTTTCACAGCTTTCAACAATTTGTTAACAACGTTTCTTGGATGTTGTAATGCTAACCCACCATCCTGAGCCATTTCTACCACTTTCAAAGTGTTTGGTAGACCGGGGCCACATATTGTGATCTTAACCATTTTCTTATTTTTCTGACACATATGCAGCAGACGACATTCGAAAACAATGGGACAAAAGAAGATAACCTTCATCATGAACAATTTCTCCTTTTGCAACAATGTTTTCAACTCTTTCCATTCATTGTGCTTTCAATCAAAGAGATTCTCAACCGATTTTCCTTTTGCTCTTTTTAGCTCACCAGAGCACGAAGAGCTCAAGGTGAGTTTTTGTGATCGCCTTATGTTCGTTGTTCGTCGTTGTCTGTCGTTAACTTTTGCCTTGTTAACACTCTACAGGCTGCATTTTGAAAACGAAAGATGAAAGTTTATCAGAAATGTTTGTCTTAATGATATGTAGGTCATGTTCAAATATGGGTCATACATGTATTGGGTCAGAACTAGGTCACTAGGCCAAATTGAAGGAATATCTTGTTAACACTCTGGAGGTTGCATTTTTAAGTTGAGCACGTTGAAACTTTATCAGAATGTTTGTCTTGATGATAAGTAGGCCAAGTTTAAATATGGGTCATGTCAAGTAAAAAAATAGGTCACGAGATCAAATTAAAGGAAAATATTGTTAACACTCTAGAGTCCGCAATCTTTGCTTCAGCAGCTTGAAATTTTGTCAGATTGTTTGTCCTAATAATATGTAAGTCATGTTCGAATATAGATCATATTGGGTTTAGAAACTAGTTAACTATGCAAACTTGAAGGAAAATTTTGTTAACTGCATTTTTAACTTGAAATTGAATGGAAAATATTGCTAACACTCTGGAGGCCGCAATATTTGCTTCAGCAGTTTTGAAATTTTGTCAAAATGGTTGTCTTAATGATATGTAGGTCAAGGTCGAATATGGGTCATATTTGGTTAGCAGCTAGGTCACTAGGCCAAATTGAAGGGCACTATTGTTAACACTGTAGCTGCTACATTTTTAACTTGAGCTTGTTGAAAAACTTCATCAGAATGTTTGTATTGATGATATGTAGGCTAAGTTCGTATTTTGGTCATTGTCTGTTTAAAAACTAGGTCATTAGGCCAAATTAAAGGAAAATCTTGTTAACATTCTAGATTTGTTTGTTTGGAGTTTAACGCCGCTTTCAACAGCTTTGGTCATATCACGGCGGTCAGTGCACCTACCCATGTTTTCCTGGCTTTCCCACACCAGTACTTGCACAACATTCTTTCGAAGCCACTGACTACTTTCTCACATAAATTCTAGAAGGTTAGGGTATGATCTAGATATTCATGGGTCTCACAGTCCTGTAAGTCCTGTAGGTTGGTCTAGATCTTCATGGGTCTCACAGTCCTGAAGGTTGCTATTTCTGTCACATGGTTTATATTTCTGCGTAATCCCTTTCCAATGTACTGCAGCCTCATTTCTTCAATTTTATTCAATAATTGTTCTTTGATTTATAGAAAGTTTTCATATTTTTGTATCTTCAAAGTCATCTGCTGAAGATCTTACTGTATATAGGAAAGGGTTAAAAATTTATATGAGTTAAATGGTTAAAGTTACGTATATTGTAAATGAGACGTAAATAACTTGATGCCTAATTAATTTTATTGACTTCAAAAAACCATTTAGCCTTGAATTAGATTCCATTATTTAATTCTTCCCCACATACAGGCTCATATTGTTGCTTCTTCAGCAGACACCTTTTGTAAACTATTGTGGCATAAAGAGAAATTACTCACAATGAGTGGCTTCAATACTTCAGTGATTTATTCAATATCGTTTTCAAATGTTGTCTGAAATTTCTACTTTTTGTCACAAAACTTTCCACTTAATTTCATGGTTTTCAATTAAGAAATGTCCTACAAGTAGTAAATCAGGAAATGAGTTAACCCTTTCCCACATTCAGGTAGTAAATCAGGAAATGAGTTAACCCTTTCCCACATTCAGACGCATTTTGATGCATCTACACTTGATGACTTATGAACACTTTTTAGCTCGACTTTTCGAAGAAAAGGCTAGCTATACTACTCGCGTCGGCGTTGGTGTCACACCTTGGTTAAGGTTTTTGTACCAATTCCCTTTTTTGTCAAAACCATTACAGATGTTGCTTTGAAACTTACAACACTTATTCACCATCATTACCTCCATCAACAGACAAGAGTACATAACTCTGTCAAGGTTTTTGTAAGAATTATGGCGCTTTTTATTGGCGTCATCTTCTCCGTCTGTCCGTACATCCATTTCTTGTGATCGCAACTACTCCTACGTTTCTGACCGTTTCTTTTCAAAACTTGGTCAATGTCATAACTATAATGTGTAGATGTGCATGAAGCGGCGATTTTCCGGTTCATTGATATTTGCAAGATTTATGTCCCTTGTAACGTAGTCTCTGTAGCTGATTGATATTGCAGCCTTGTGAACGCAACTCCTCCTATGTTTCTGACCGAATCTTTTCAAAACTTGGTCAATGTCATTACTATAATGGGTAGATGTGCATGAAGCGGCGATTTTCCAGTACATTAAATTTTTGCAAGATTTTTGTCCCTTGAAACTTAGTCTCTGTAGCTGATTGATATTGCAGCCTTGTGAACGCAACTCTTCCTATGTTTCTGACCGAATCTTTTCAAAACTTGGTCAATGTCATGACTATAATGGGTAGATGTGCATGAAGCGGCGATTTTCCGGTTCATTGATTTTTGCAAGATGTATGTCCCTTGTAACTTAGTCTCTGTAGCTGATTGATATTGCGGCTTGTGAATGAACTCTTCCTACGTTTCTGACTGACTTTCCAAAACTTGGTCAATATCATTACTATAATGGGTAGATGTGCATGAAGCAGGGATTTTCCGGTTCAGCAATTTTTGCAATAGTTATGCCTTTCGAAACTTGGTCTCGAAACATATTCATATTCACTTGAGAACGCAACTCAAGTTTCCAAACAGGTAGAAGTGCATAAAGCAGGGATTATCCGATGGAGTGATTTTTGCAAGAGTTATGCTCAGAAGGAAAAAAGGATACATACTGACACTGCGATTTGACCTACTTTCATATCGGAAGCCTCTATAGGGTTCTATCTCTGTTTATATGTATCCTATTTTCTTTAGTTAATACCAAAGTCAGCTAGGTTGGTAAGCAGAGTAAGACTTTCAACTCTGAACAAGTGTGGATAAACTGTTTTGCTCAAGGAAACACCCGGCTGCCCCTGCAGGGATCGAACCTACTACCCAGGCAACCATGATCTCAGCTGCAGGTCCCTGTCTCCTCCAGCTAAGCTAACAGGTCTCACAGACTTCATTTTGAGCTTATGTATACATACATGTTAAAAGCAATAATTAAAAGGACCAATCTTGATCTTTATATTTTGTGGTGGCGTATATTGTGGCGGCACTGGCACTCTTGTTTTGCTTAGAATTTTGGTTAAGTTTTTTGTACCAATTTACTTTTTTTCAAAACCATTACAGATATGGCTTCGAAACTTACAACACTATTTAACCATCATTACCTCCATCAACAGACAAGAGAACATAACTCTGTCAAGATTTTTGTAAGAATTATGGCCCTTTTTATAACTTAAAATTTCGGTTAAGTTTTTTGTACCAATTTACCTTTTTTCAAAACCATTACAGATATTGCTTTGAAACTTACAACACTTTTTCACCATCATTACCTCCAGCAACAGACAAGAGTACATAACTCTGTCAATGTTTTTGTAAGAATAATGGCCATTTTTCACCTTAGATCTTTGGTTATGTTTTTCATACCATTCCCAACTATAAACTTACAATACTTATTTATCATCATTACCTCCACCAACTGACAAGGGTACATAACTCTGTCAAGTTTTCTTTAAAAAATAATGGCCCTTTTTCGATTTATAATTTTGGTTAAGTTATCTCAAATCTTTTCAAAACAATTAGAGATATAGCTTAAACACTTACACAAATCTTGTTACCATCATTACCTCCACCGACAGCCAAGAGTGCATAATTCAGCTAAGGTTTTTGTTAGAATTATGACTCTTTTTCGACTATCACCAAAAACAAATTTGTTTTATTTGCAAGCATAAAAAAGTTGAGCATGCTGTCCTCCGACAGCTCTTGTTTCTTTTTGCCGCAATGTTTTTGACTCTATTCAATCATTATACCTCCATATTTTTGCTTAGATGTTTTTTAAACTTGTCTGCTGCAGATTTGTGGTAAATGGGAAAGAGTTAATCAATGTAAAGAAATATTCAGTAAATGAATGATTAAAATTGATTAGCCATGTGGTATGAAAAGGGGTCTCATAGTACCACAAACAAGTGTGAAAAGGGGTCTCATAGTACCATAAACAAGTGTGAAAAGGGGTCTTATAGTACCATAAACAAGTATGAAAAGGGGTCTTATAGCACCATAAACAAGTGTGAAAAGGAGTCTCATAGTACCATAAATAAGTGTGAGAAGGGGTCTCATAGTACCATAAACAAGTGTGAAAAGGGGTCTCATAGCACCATAAACAAGTATGAAAAGGGTCTTATAGCACCATAAACAAGTATGAAAAAGGGGTCTCATAGTAACATAAACAAGTATGAAAAGGGGTCTTATAGCACCATAAACAAGTATGAAAAGGGGTCTTATAGCACCATAAATAAGTGTTAAAAGGAGTCTTATAGCACCATAAACAAGTATGAAAAGGGGTCTCATAGGACCATAAACAAGTATGAAAAGGGGTCTCATAGGACCATAAACAAGTATGAAAAGGAGTCTTAAAGCACCATAAACAAGTATGAAAAGGGGTCTTATAGCACCATAAACAAGTATGAAAAGGGGTCTCATAGGACCATAAACAAGTATGAAAAGGAGTCTTATAGCACCATAAACAAGTATGAAAAGGAGTCTTATAGCACCATAAACAAGTATGAAAAGGGGTCTTATAGCACCATAAACAAGTATGAAAAGGGGTCTTATAGCACCACAAACAAGTATGAAAAGGGGTCTCATAGGACCATAAACAAGTATGAAAAGGAGTCTTAAAGCACCATAAACAAGTATGAAAAGGGGTCTCATAGCACCATAAACAAGTATGAAAAGGGGTCTCATAGCACCATAAACAAGTATGAAAAGGGGTCTTATAGCACCATAAACAAGTATGAAAAGGAGTCTTAAAGCACCATAAACAAGTATGAAAAGGGGTCTTATAGCACCATAAACAAGTATGAAAAGGGGTCTTATAGCACCACAAACAAGTATGAAAAGGAGTCTTATACCACCATAAACAAGTATGAAAAGGGGTCTCATAGGACCATAAACAAGTGTGAAAAGGAGTCTTATAGCACCATAAACAAGTATGAAAAGGGGTCTTAAAGCACCATAAACAAGTATGAAAAGGGGTCTCATGGCACCATAAACAAGTATGAAAAGGGGTCTTATAGCAGCATAAATAAGTATGAAAAGTGGTCTCATAGCACCATAAATAAGTATGAAAAGGGGTCTTATAGCACCATAAACAAGTATGAAAAGGGGTCTTATAGCACCTTAAATAAGTGTTAAAAGGAGTCTTATAGCACCATAAACAAGTATGAAATGGGGTCTTATAGCACCATAAACAAGTATGAAAAGGGGTCTTATAGCACCACAAACAAGTATGAAAAGGAGTCTTATAGCACCATAAACAAGTATGAAAAGGGGTCTCATAGCACCATAAACAAGTATGAAAAGGGGTCTTATAGCACCTTAAATAAGTGTTAAAAGGAGTCTTATAGCACCATAAACAAGTATGAAATGGGGTCTTATAGCACCATAAACAAGTATGAAAAGGGGGTCTTATAGCACCACAAACAAGTATGAAAAGGAGTCTTATAGCACCATAAACAAGTATGAAAAGGGGTCTCATAGCACCATAAACAAGTATGAAAAGGGGTCTCATAGGACCATAAACAAGTATGAAAAGGAGTCTTATAGCACCATAAACAAGTATGAAAAGGGGTCTTATAGCACCATAAACAAGTATGAAAAGGGGTCTTATAGCACCATAAACAAGTATGAAAAGGGGTCTCATAGCACCATAAACAAGTATGAAAAGGGGTCTTATAGCACCATAAACAAGTATGAAAAGGGGTCTCATAGCACCATAAACAAGTATGAAATGGGGTCTCATAGGACCATAAACAAGTATGAAAAGGGGTCTCATAGTACCATAAATAAGTGTGAAAAGGGGTCTCATAGCACCATATATAAGTGTGAAAAGGGGTTTCATAGCACCATAAATAAATGTGAAAAGGGGTCTTCTAGCACCATAAATAAGTGTGAAGAGGGGTCTCATAGTACCATAAACAAGTGTGAAAATGAAACAGGTTGGACTGCAATTCTTATTTTTAATCAAAAGCTTTTCTAAATGAGTCCGCCATGGCAGAATTGTTAGTGTATGGGGTTTGGAATCGATGGGTCCAAGGTGTGTTCCCCCCACTTGCTGCAGTCATGGTGTTAAGTCTTTCAGCAAGGCACATTTCCTAGCTGTGCACTAGGTTCTTGAAAGAGTGTCTTGTCAACAAGTATATAATTGAAATAGTGTTGAAAATGGCACAAAATCCCAATAAAACAAAACTTCTGAATTATCTGTGCTTTGTAAAAAAAACAACATCCTGGAGTGAATTTGCAGATTGATAGGGCTCTACACTATTGACCAATTAGTTGGTGAAGGCTTGAACTGCTGACAAACACTTGTATCTACATGAATGTTGGGAGAAGGCTGACAAACACTTGTATCTACATGAATGTTGGGAGAAGGCTGACAAACACCTTGATTAGATTACATACATGTAAATTCTGGGAGAAGGCTGACAAACACTTGTATCAGATTACATGAATGTTGGGAGAAGGCTGACAAATACCTTTATCAGATTACATGAATGTTGGGAGAAGGCTGACAAACACTTGTATCAGATTACATGAATGTTAGGAGAAGGCTGACAAACACCTTTATCAGATTACATGGATGTTGGGAGAAGGCTGACAAACACTTGTATCAGATTTCATGGCAGGGCACCACTCACACCTGGGCCATGGGGCACCACTCACACCTGGGCCATGGGGCACCAATCACACCTGGGTCATGGGGCACCACTTACACCTGGGCCATGGGGCACCACTCACACCTGGGCCATGGGGCACCAATCACACCTGGGTCATGGGGCACCACTCATACCTGGGCAGACAGTGAAGGCTGTGATAAGACAGTGTTACAGAGTTCTAGTTAAGGGACGTTTTGCATCTTCTAACATCCTCTAACCCTATGTTGTGGATACTCAAAAGAATCGTCTCATTGAGGCGAATCTTTTGAGACCCACATCATAGGATTTGGTTGGATGATAAGAGAGATATAGTGGGGAAAAGAGCAGCTGTATACCCATTACTTGTCTGGACTTCTGCTGTTTTGTTTAAATGTTTGGCAGACACAACAAGCTACATTTTAGCCTAGCACAGTTTATATGAGAGTTGGTACACAAGGGTTAATCATCATTTTATCCTTGTTTTATTGCATATTTGCTATGGTTTGTTGGTGATTTGAGGTAAAACAGTACTCCGGACAAAGTGTTATCCTAAATGCCTGGTTTCTTAGTAATGGTTTTTAAACCCCGGCTGCTGCAGATTTGTTGTATGTGGGAAACAATCTTTCATGCATACAACAAATCTTCAATAGACAACATTTAAATCTTTCATGTATACAACAAATCTTCAGACTTTGCAAACATATAGACAAAACATGGAAAATCTCTATAAAAGAAGGTAAAATTATGGCCACAATGTTTTCAGAAGTCAACTGCATCAGATGCATCAACTTGTGGGAATGGGTTAAAAGCATCAACTTGTGGGTATGGGTTAAAAGCATCAACTTGTGGGTATGGGTTAAAAGTATCAACTTGTGGGAATGGGTTAAAAGCATCAACTTGTGGGTATGGGTTAAAAGCATCAACTTGTGGGTATGGGTTAAAAGCATCAACTTGTGGGTATGGGTTAAAAGCATCAACTTGTGGGTATGGGTTAAAAGCATCAACTTGTGGGTATGGGTTAAAAGCATCAACATGTTGGTATGGGTTAAAAGCATCAACTTGTGGGTATGGGTTAAAAGCATCAACATGTTGGTATGGGTTAAAAGCATCAACATGTTGGTATGGGTTAAAAGCATCAACATGTGGGAATGGGTTAAATGCATCAACTTGTGGGAATGGGTTAAATGCATCAACATGTGGGAATGGGTTATACGCATCAACTTGTGGGAATGGGTTAAAAGCTCACTTGATCAAGGGAAGAAGCTAATGGCAGGTTGTGTATGAGTTTAAATCTAATGGAAGGTTGTGTATGAGTTTAAATCTAGTGGCAGGTTGTGTGTATGAGTTTAAATCTAATGGCAGGTTGTATATGTGTTTATGTCTAATGGCAGGTTGTGTATGAGTTTAAATCTAATGGAAGGTTGTGTATGAGTTTAAATCTAATGGCAGGTTGTGTATGAGTTTAAATCTAGTGGCAGGTTGTGTGTATGAGTTTAAATATAATGGCAGGTTGTATATGTGTTTATGTCTAATGGCAACTTGTGTATGAGTTTAAATATATTGGCAGGTTGTATATGAGTTTAAATATATTGGCAGGTTGTGTATGTGTTTATATCTAATGGCAGGTTGTGTATGAGTTTAAATCTAATGACACGTTGTGTATGAGTTTATATCTTTTGGCAGGTTGTGTATGTGTTTATAGCTAATGGCAGGATGTATATGTGTTTATATCCAATGGCAGTTTGTGTATGAGTTTAAATATAATGGCAGGTTATATGTGTTTTTATCTAATGGCAGTTTGTATATGTGTTTATATATAGTGGCAGGTTGTATATGTGTTTATATCTAATAGCAGGTTGTGTATGAGTCTAAATATAATGGCAGGTTGTGTATGTGTTTCAATTTAATGGCAGGTTATGCATGAGTTTAATTCTAATGGCAAGTTGTGTATGAGTTTAAATATAATGGCAGGTTGTGTATGAGTTTAAATCTATAGGCAGGTTGTGTATGAGTAAATCTATTGGCAGGTTGTGTATGAGTTTAATCAAATGGCAGGTTGTGTTTGAGTTTAAATCTATTTTTCTTTTTATCTTTCCAGGAAAGACGATTATCCATGTATGTGAAGTATTGTGAGAACAAGCCAAAATCTGAGTACATTGTTTCAGAATATATAGATACATTTTTTGAGGTAAGTAATTGCCCTGATTATAGGCAGGTTTTCTTTATAATGTTTGTAAAGTAAAAAGTTCTAAATCTTCAAAAAAAATGAAAATAAAGTCAAGTTGCACAAATATTCCTTGAGTGACCCATTACCAAGATTTTTATGCCCCCGGAATCTTCGATTCGGTGGGCATATAGTTTTCGGCCTGTCCGTCTGTTGGTCTGTTGGTCTCTTTGTCTGTGGCAAAAAAAAACTTTAACCTTGACCACAACTTTTGAACCATAACAGGTACGGCTACCATATTTCACATGTGTATTCCTTGTGACATGACCTTTCTGTCAGTACCAAAATTTTTGACCTTGCGACCTTGACCTTTGACCTACGTCTCTTTGTCGAAAAAAACTTTAACCTTCACCACTACTTTTGAACCGTAACAGGTACGGCTACCATATTTCACATGTGTATTCCTTGTGACATGACCTTTCTGTCAGTACCAAAATTTTTGACCTTGCGACCTTGACCTTTGACCTACGTCTCTTTGTCGAAAAAAACTTTAACCTTCACCACTACTTTTGAACTGTAACAGGTACGGCTACCATATTTCACATGTGTATTCCTTGTGACATGACCTTTCTGTCTGTAGCAAATTTTTTTACCTTGCGACCTTGACCTTTGACCTCCGTCTCTTTGTCGAAAAAAAAACTTTAACCTTGACCACTTCTTTTGAACCGTAACAGGCACGGCTACCATATTTCACATGTGTATTCCTTGTGACATGACCTTTCTGTCAGTACCAAAATCTTTGACCTTGCGACCTTGACCTTTGACCTACGTCTCTTTGTCTGTCTGTCTTTTGAACCGTAACAGGCACGGCTACCATATTTCACATGTGTATTCCTTGTGACATGACGTTTCTGTCAGTACCAAAATCTTTGACCTTGCGACCTTGACCTTTGACCTACGTCTCTTTGTCTGTCTGTCGAAAAAAAAATTAACCTTGACCACTACTTTTGAACCGTAACAGGTATGGGGGCATCAGTGTTTCACAAACACATCTTGTTCAAATTATTCTGATCCGATAAAAAACACGGCTGCCAGGGTTAACATTTTCTCACATATCTGCAGAAGACGTCTTTGAAAACATCTAGACAAAATTATAGAAGATCTCCCTGAACGAAACTTAAGTTATTGTATTGAGTTGAAAACATTGTTGTAAAAGGAGAATTTGCCAAAATGATTTTATACTTTATATAACATGTAATATTGAACGTATGGATGATTTTATACTTTATATAACATGTAATATTGAACGTGGATGATTTTATACTTTATATAACATGTAATATTGAACGTGGATGATTTTATACTTTATATAACATGTAATATTGAATGTGGATGATTTTATACTTTATATAACATGTAATATTGAACATGGATGATTTTATACTTTATAACATGTAATATTGAACGGGTTTTTTTTTACAGGAAATTAGACAGAAGTTAGGCCACAAGCTGAATCTTGCAGATCTCTTAATTAAGCCTGTACAAAGAATAACAAAATACTCTTTATTGTTAAAGGTAGGTGGTTTTATCATACCACCCCACCACCACCAAACTATGTCTGTCTGTCTGTCTGTCCTTGTGTTTCTGGACATCCTGTCATTCATCTTTATCTTGCAAACATTTCAAGACAAATGGAGATATTGCTCACAATGAGCAATTTGTCCGTTTGGTGCCATATTTCCCCCTATTCAATAAGTTATCTTTCAAAGAGAGTTTCTCTAGTTTTGACTCAATGTTTTCATTGTTGTCTGCTGCAGGACAATTCCTCCTTTTGCCAAAATGTTTTCAATTCCATTTAATAATTTTACTTACATTTGTAGATATTTGTATTTTTATTCTTATCACTTAACCACATACACCAATTTTGGCAAAGAAGACTTTGATAACATGAATATGGAAAATCTCCATAAATTAAAGTGTTATTGTATAGGGTTGAAAACATTGTGACAAAGGAGAAATGGCTCATTATGACCAATTTCTTCTTTTGCCAGTGTTTTAAATTTCGACTGCTGCAGATCATTTTGAGCAATTTCTTCCTTTTTTCACAGTGTTTTAAAAAGTTAAAATGCATCTGCAAGTTGGAAAACAATGCAAGATTTTTAAAAAAGTATTTAACAGCTTTGCATTTGGAAGAGCTGTTAGTCAATTTTAGGAATATCAAAATAAAAATGTTGAATCTGGTAGCCAATAGTTTAAGTTGGAAACTTGTCCATTACAGTCACTTAAGAGCAGACTGTTGTAAATGTGTTATGTATAAAAGTCATGTTACAACTCTTTGGTAAGAAGCTGTAAATTTGATTTCAAGGTAAAGTTTCATTGCATGTTGATGTTTTGGCATGACTTTCTAGGATTTCACTTTACGAACAGTTCCTGTCTTAATCTGTTATTCTCACAACTAATGGAGGTTTTTTGTGGCTTATAAAGATTTATGGCAACCTTCATTAACCCTTTCCTACGTATATCAAATTTGAAGCAGACAACTTTGAAGAAATCTAGGCAAAAATATTGAAAATCTTAATAAATAAACATTCTCCTTTTGCTACAATGTTGTCAAAAGTCATCTGCTGCAAAGTTGTTCAAAAAATGTTTGTATTTGGGTAATGAGTCAACAGTTACCTGATGACTGCCATTTTTGAAGCTCTGCAGCAGATGATTTTGATTTAATGGTTGGAAAAGGAGAACTTGCACATGATAAATGCAGTGTTTGTCCCTATTTTATGGCGTCTAGTTATTACCCTATCTGTTTGTCTTTGGCAAATACTTTATATTTGGTCATCACTTCAGAGATAGGCCCTTTATATTTGGTCATCACTTCAGAGAGGATGGCCTTTATGATTGGTCAGCACTTCAAAGATAAGGGCCTTGATGTTTGGTCAGCACTTCAGAGATAGGCCATTATTTGGTCAGCACTTCAGAGATAAGGGCCTTTATGTTTGGTCATCATTTCAGAGATAAGGGCCTTTATGTTTGGTCAGCACTTCAGAGATAGGCCATTTATATTTGGTCAGCACTTCAGAGATAAGGGCCTTTATATTTGGTCATCACTTCAGAGATAAGGGCCTTTATGTTTGGTCATCATTTCAGAGATAAGGGGCTTCATATTAGGTCATCACTTCAGAGATTGGGCATTTATATTTGGTCATCACTTCAGAGATAAGGGCCTTTATGTTTGGTCATCACCTCAGAGATAAGGGCCTTTATATTAGTTCATCACCTCAGAGAGGGCCTTTACATTTGGTCATCACTTCAGAGATAGGGGCATTTATATTTGGCATGTGTAATCCTTGTGACAAGTCTTTTCCATATATATCAACATGTTTTGAGTTGTAACCTTGGCATTGGGAAAGGATTAATTATAAATATATTTTTTTCCAGCAAATCCTGCAGTATACAGAGAAATCGGGATTGGATTGCCATTCGATGAGAAAAGCGCATCAAGTCATGTGTATTGTACCTAAGGAGGCCAATGACATGATGCAGTTTGGTCGATTGCAGGGATTCGATGTGAGTTACCTCCCTTATAACAGTAAATGCAGTATTAAACCATTCCCACATACAACAAATCTGCAGCAAGATACTGATAATATCTACTCCAAATATGCAAAATTTCTATAAATGAAGGAATAATTATTGAAAAGAGTTGAAAACATTGTTGTTAAAGGAGAAATTACTCCTGATGGGCAATTTCTCCTTTAACCACAATGTTTTCAAATGTCGTCTGCTGTGCTGTGGAGGTTTCAAAAAGTGTCCATATGTGGGAACAGGTTGATCTCGTACCCAGCATAATATAGTAAATATGTATGTCTGGCATGAACCAACATTGGATCTTGTACCCAGCATAATATAGTAAATATGTATGTCTGGCATGAACCAACAATGGATCTTGTACCCAGCATAATATAGTAAAGATATATGTCTGGCATGAACCAACAATGGATCTTGTACCCAGCATAATATAGTAAATATGTATGTCTGGCATGAACCAACAATGGATCTTGTACCCAGCATAATATAGTAAAGATATATGTCTGGCATGAACCAACAATGGATCTTGTACCCAGCATAATATAGTAAAGATATATGTCTGGCATGAACCAACAATGGGGATGCACTGTAGTCTGGTCTCCGGAGTACTTTAGTAAATTGGTATGTCTGGCATTAATCTTGGAGCCGACATACTTAAGTAAAATAAGTAAAGACTTTCATATTATCTTTTATGGACCAATACAACTTAATGTTTTGAAGCAAAATTATGAAGCAAGCAATGCAGTCCAAAGGGTGCTACAAATATTGCTGTATTCCTAACCATATTATGTGTATAAAGTATGCCAATAGTGATTACCTCCCTTGATTTAGTAAAGTTTTGATCACAAAACATGTTGTAGAGCCCTACTTATACCATAAAGCCAAGTAAACTGGTTTATACCATGAAATATGTCAGATTCCAAAACAAATATCACATGTTAATGTATTTTAATATTTTCAGGGTAAAATCACTGCAGTTGGCAAACTTCTCCTACAGAGCACGCTACTTGTGGCAGAGGTGACGAGTGCAATGGCAAGTGCTAAAGCAAATCAACCAAAGTTTAAGGAACGTCGGGTATTCCTGTTCGAACAGATCGTGTTGTTCAGCGAAATGTTGGAAAAGAAGCGGAACATGAATAATCCCCCCTTCTATTATAAAAACAGCTTAAAAGTATGCATTCTTCATTTTATCTTCGTAAAACAGCTTAAAAGTATGCATTCTTCATTTTATCTTCGTAAAACAGCTTAAAAGTATGCATCCATCATTTTATCTTCATAAAACAGCTTAAAAGTATGCATCCTTCATTTTATCTAGTAAAAAAGCTTGAAAGTATGCATCCATCATTTTATCTTCATAAAACAGCTTAAAAGTATGCATTCTTCATTTTATCTTCATAAAACAGCTTAAAAGTATGCATCCTTCATTTAATCTAGTAAAAAAGCTTTAAAATATGCATCCATCATTTTATCTTGTTATAAAACAGCTTAAAAGTATGCATTCTTCATTTTATCTTCACAAAACAGCTTAAAAGTATGCATCCTTCATTTTATCTAGTAAAAAAGCTTTAAAGTATGCATCCATCATTTTATTTTCATAAAACAGCTTAAAAGTATGCATCCTTCATTTTATCTTCATAAAATAGCTTAAAAGTATGCATCCTTCATTTTATCTAGTAAAAAAGCTTTAAAGTATGCATCCATCATTTTATCTTCATAAAACAGCTTAAAAGTATGCATTCTTCATTTTATCTTCATAAAACAGCTTAAAAGTATGCATCCTTTATTTTATCTTCGTAAAACAGCTTAAAAGTATGCATCCTTCATTTTATCTCCGTAAAACAGCTTAAAAGTAAGCATCCTTCATTTTATCTTCATAAAACAGCTTAAAAGTATGCATCCTTCATTTTATCTTCTTAAAAGTATGCATCCTTCATTTTATCTACGTAAAACAGCAGCAGATCACTTTTAGTCATGAAACTCTCTAAAAGTTAAAGAAAAATTAATTGAATAAATTGTAAACATTTTGAAAAAGGAGAGATTTCTTGTTATCTGACAAAATTGAAATTGCCGGTTCTCAGCTATTTCTCCATTTTCCATAATGTTTTTGATAGACATTCTCAATTTACCGGATATGATGCACTTGAAATAATATATTCATACACACAGTATTGCCAGAACCTTCTCTGTCAGTTTAAATCAAGTTCTAACAGCAACAAAAAGTGTCCCTCCATTGTTTAAACACTTAACACTTTTCCACATACATCGACCCATCTGCAGCATATGACATCTGAAGAAATTGTGCATTATGATTTTCATATTTTTTTCAACTATGTTTTAAAAGTCATCTGCTGCAGATGTCTGGGAATGGGTTAAGCAGAATTGACATAATACTTTTAAACAACTATAATATAGGTATTTAATCTGGTAAGAAAGTGCAAGGAAAACAAGCCCATACCTAGATCCGTTTTAAATATTAAACCCTTTCCCACATACAACAAATCTCCAGGAAATGACTTTGACACATTGAGTGAAATAAATGGAAAATTACCATGAATGAATATAGAATTATCGAACAAAGTGTTAAACACTGTGGCAAAAAGAGAAATTGGCATTTCTTCCTTTGTCACAAATGTTTCCCAAAGTCATCTGCAACAGATGCGTCAAAAAATGTCTGCAAGTGAGAAAGGGAAAGTTCTATTTCAGTCCACATCAGGTAAAAAAGGGTCAGATCTAAATAATGTTTGATAACCAAGATCAGATCTAAATAATGTTTGATAACTAAGATCAGATCTAAATAATGTTTGATAACCAAGATCAGATCTAAATAATGTTTGATAACCAAGATCAGATCTAAATAATGTTTGATAACCAAGATCAGATTTAAATAATGTTTGATTACAGGTGAATAAGATGTCAATGATGGAAAACGTTGACAATGATCCCGTTAAGTTTATGCTGAAGGACCAGACACCAGGTGCAGACATGAAATTTATCATACAGACGCAAAATGAGGAGATGAAACAGACGTGGGTGGCTGCTATACAGAAAATACTTGAAATGCAGGGAGATTTTCTCAAAGGTAGTAAAAATAATAATAACAATTATTAAGACTTTTTTAACCTTTTCCACATACAGACACTTTGCCACAACTTTTATCACTGTTCCATAAGACTACTTGTAGAGATTTACATTTGATTGATTTTTGGGAGAGAAAAGGAGAGAAAAAGAGGAGCTATTGTCGTCACTTGATAGGTGGTGATGTCATCGACTGCTTTATTGTTGTTGGCTAGGGTTAAGTTTTGCCTCTATGGATTATTGACCCTTCTAAACTAAGAAAATTTCACACAATATTTTTGTAACAGTGAACATAATGTAACCAAACTTGGTGTATAGGAAGTATTCATGAATATCTAGATTCTGTTTTGGGGCACCTGTGGCCAAGTTCACTGTAAATATAAAAAATAGAAAAACTGTAATACATTCTATATGTTTAGTTACAGATGACATAATGTATCCAACTTATGTTTGTATTAAGTATTTAAGATCTTTAACAGGATTGTGTTTGGCAGATCCTGGGGTCAATGATTTTTTTCTACATTTAGAAAAATGGGGAAAATACAATCTTTAGTTACATTTGAGTTATTGTGACCAAACTAAGTGTGTAGCAATTAGTTTCGAAAACCTTTTGTAGGGTTGTGTTTAGGGTCCCTTAGCTCAACATTCAGAGAAAAAACATTAATACACTGTACTGGTGTACAACATGCATTGAAATGGAAAAGACATGTGGATGACCTTGAAATAATTATCATCAAATATTAGGGATATCTTTCTTAGTATGTGTTAAATACAAACCAACACTTTGACTGTTGGTAAGTGTGCAGGCTAATCTTGGTCTAGATGCAGAAAAGTGTTAAAACTCCAACAAAACTAAAACATTTCACCTTTGTATTTCCAGCGTTACAGTCTCCTATAGCATTTTATAATAAAGAAAAAGAGATGACAAAAGAATTGTAAGTATTGCTGTACAAATGACATATTTCATGGTCTTATATCCGTATGTTAACCCCAAACCCTATGTTGTGAGTACTCAAATGCATCATATCAGTGAGACAATTATTTTGAGTACCCACAACATAGGGTTCACTTAATTGCTAAGCGAGATAGTGTGGGCCAGAGAGCCCTGTAAACTCCTTATCATGGCCTCATGTAACATTGCATGTAATTGTTGTGAAAATAGTCAAACCTGTGCTAAAGACCACCTTGTAATTGTTGTGAAAATACAGTCAACCCTGTGCTAAAGACCAATTTTAGTCTCCAAAATACTCATTTATGTAGAAATGACCCTGCAATTAAAGACCACCTGTGAACAAAGATCAAATTGTTCACTTCCCATGGGTGGTCTTTTTACACAGGTTGGACTGAAATTAACAGAAAGACCATAGATGAGGAACTATAGGGTCTCTGTCCTCCCACACCCTAGATTAACTGTGTCTGTAAGTTGTGTCTAAGGTTAACTGTCTCTGTAAATTGTATCTAAGGTAAACTGTGTCTGTAAGTTGTATTTAAGATTAACTGTGTCTGTAAGTTGTATCTAAGGTAAACTGTGTCTGTAAGTTGTGTCTAAGGTTAACTGTGTCTGTAAGTTGTATGTAAGATTAATTGTGTCTGTAAGTTGTATTTAAGGTTAACTGTCTCTGTAAGTTGTGTCTAAGATTAACTGTGTCTGTAAGTTGTGTCTAAGGTTAACTGTGTCTGTAAGTTGTATCTAAGATTAACTGTGTCTGTAAGTTGTATCTAAGGTTAACTGTCTCTGTAAGTTGTATCTAAGATTAACTGTGTCTGTAAGTTGTATCTAAGATTAACTGTGTCTGTAAATTGTATTTAAGGTTAACTG
Organism: Serripes groenlandicus; assembly: GCA_031761405.1. NCBI lineage: Eukaryota > Metazoa > Mollusca > Bivalvia > Cardiida > Cardiidae > Serripes > Serripes groenlandicus. The sequence goes on along the minus strand of JASEVX010000012.1, from coordinate 415,281 downwards.
TGTCTGTAAGTTGTATCTAAGATTAACTGTGTCTGTAAATTGTATCTAAGATTAACTGTGTCTGTAAGTTGTATCTAAGATTAACTGTGTCTGTAAGTTGTATTTAAGGTTAACTGTGTCTGTAAGTTGTATTTAAGGTTAACTGTGTCTGTAAGTTGTGTTTAATGTTAACTGTGTCTGTAAGTTGTGTCTAAGGTTAACTGTGTCTGTAAGTTGTATCTAAGATTAACTGTGTCTGTAAGTTGTATCTAAGGTTAACTGTCTCTGTAAGTTGTATCTAAGATTAACTGTGTCTGTAAGTTGTATCTAAGATTAACTGTGTCTGTAAATTGTATTTAAGGTTAACTGTGTCTGTAAGTTGTATCTAAGATTAACTGTGTCTGTAAGTTGTATCTAAGATTAACTGTGTCTGTAAGTTGTATCTAAGATTAACTGTGTCTGTAAGTTGTATTTAAGGTTAACTGTGTCTGTAAGTTGTATTTAAGGTTAACTGTGTCTGTAAGTTGTGTTTAATGTTAACTGTGTCTGTAAGTTGTGTCTAAGGTTAACTGTGTCTGTAAGTTGTATCTAAGATTAACTGTGTCTGTAAGTTGTATTTAAGGTTAACTGTGTCTGTAAGTTGTATCTAAGGTTAACTGTGTCTGTAAGTTGTATTTAAGGTTAACTGTGTCTGTTAGTTGTATTTAAGGTTAACTGTGTCTGTAAGTTGTATTTAAGGTTAACTGTGTCTGTAAGTTGTATTTAAGGTTAACTGTGTCTGTAAGTTGTATCTAAGGTTAACTGTGTCTGTAAGTTGTATTTAAGGTTAACTGTGTCTGTAAGTTGTATTTAAGGTTAACTGTGTCTGTAAGTTGTATCTAAGGTTAACTGTGTCTGTAAGTTGTATCTAAGGTTAACTGTGTCTGTAAGTTGTATCTAAGGTTAACTGTGTCTGTAAGTTGTGTTTAAGGTTAACTGTGTATGTAAGTTGTATTTAAGGTTAACTGTGTCTGTAAGTTGTATTTAAGGTTAACTGTGTCTGTAAGTTGTGTTTAAGGTTAACTGTGTCTGTAAGTTGTATTTAAGGTTAACTGTGTATGTAAGTTGTATTTAGGTTAACTGTGTCTGTAAGTTGTATTTAAGGTTAACTGTGTCTGTAAGTTGTATTTAAGGTTAACTGTGTCTGTAAGTTGTATCTAAGATTAACTGTGTCTGTAAGTTGTATTTAAGGTTAACTGTGTCTGTAAGTTGTATCTAAGGTTAACTGTGTCTGTAAGTTGTATTTAAGGTTAACTGTGTCTGTTAGTTGTATTTAAGGTTAACTATGTCTGTAAGTTGTATTTAAGGTTAACTGTGTCTGTAAGTTGTATTTAAGGTTAACTGTGTCTGTAAGTTGTATCTAAGGTTAACTGTGTCTGTAAGTTGTATTTAAGGTTAACTGTGTCTGTAAGTTGTATTTAAGGTTAACTGTGTCTGTAAGTTGTATCTAAGGTTAACTGTGTCTGTAAGTTGTATTTAAGGTTAACTGTGTCTGTAAGTTGTATTTAAGGTTAACTGTGTCTGTAAGTTGTGTTTAAGGTTAACTGTGTCTGTAAGTTGTATTTAAGGTTAACTGTGTCTGTAAGTTGTATTTAGGTTAACTGTGTCTGTAAGTTGTATTTAAGGTTAACTGTGTCTGTAAGTTGTATTTAAGGTTAACTGTGTCTGTAAGTTGTATCTATGGTTAACTGTGTCTGTAAGTTGTATTTAAGGTTAACTGTGTCTGTAAGTTGTATCTAAGGTTAACTGTGTCTGTAAGTTGTGTTTAAGGTTAACTGTGTCTGTAAGTTGTGTTTAAGGTTAATACTGTTGTGTTGCGTATATCACTTTAATAAGCATGTCTGTGTGGATGAATGGATGTTGTACAGTAGTTTTATGAACAACCAGACAAATAGGCAAATAATGGTCCATGTTCTAACCCTAACCAAAGGCTTAAGGTGATCTAGTCTGATCGCTCTCTGTTCGTCGTCCGCCGTTGTCCGTCGTAAACATTTAGCTTTAAACATGATCTCCTCCCTTAACCATAGGATCAATTTCAACCAAACTCCACAGGAATGTTCCTTTGGTGGCCCTCTTTCAAAAATGTTCAAAGATTTAAATTCCATTGAGAACTTTGGTTGCTGCGGCATCAGTAAGGGGGCAATATGTCCAAACTTTAAAAATCATCTTCTCTGAATCTGCTTGTCAGATTCCAATATAACTTGGTAGAAATGGTTAGGGTTAGGGTTGAGTGACCCTCTACAAAAATTGTTCAATTCATATTGATTGGTTGAAAAACATGACAGTCAGGCGGCATCAGAAAAGGGGCAAATTGACAAAATTTGAAAATTCCATTTTTTTTTAAAAGTGCTTGTCTGATTTTAAGAAAATTGAATAGCAATCTTAGTTCAGTGATCCTCTACTTAAATTTGTTCAAGCCGTATTGATTGGTTGCAAAATCCTCTCAACCTGGCGTCATCACAAAAGGGGTAAATTGAACTTTAATGAACTACAAATGACAACTCCTACCATTCCACTGGATCAATTTCAACTTAACTTCACAGAAATGTTCCTTTGTTAGTCCTCTTTCAAAATTGTTCAACGACTTACATTCTGTGTAGAACTTTGGTTGCTGCGGCATCAGAAAGTGAGAAAAATACCGAAACTTTAAAATCCTTTTCCTCCATTATCTGCTTGTCTGATTGCAAGATAATTTGGTAGAAATGTTCTTTGAGTGACCCTCTACAAAAACTGTTCAAGCTATATTGGGTAGCAAGGCGGCATCAGGAAAGGTGCATAATGACAAAACTTTATAATTCCATTCTTGCTAATGTTCTTTTTAGATTTCAAGATACAGATGGCCTTGACTGATAAGCCATTTTACTATTTCTTTAACAGTGTCCACTCCTTGCAGTTTCATTTGCACTCCTGATCAAATTTTCCCAGATATGTGCAGTTAAATATTTGCTACTAATTTACTACAGGCCAGTCCCCACATCTACACCCTCCGACTGCTGGAACTGTTCTTAATAAGCCTGATCCACCAATATAGCACCAGGCCAGCGCCCACATTCTGACCAGGCTCTATTACAACACAGCATTGTTATCTTGATATTCCTAAAATCTGATATGAACTCTTCCAAAATGCATAGCTGGACAAGTCTATTTAAAGAATTCAGACTCGCTAGACTTTGCGTAGGATTTGGCTTGCAAGCAACTTCAAAGGTTTGAGACAGCGGTTTTAGTTTAACCTTCAAATGACTGCTTAACAAAGGCGTCAGACGGCGGTTTTAGTTTAACCTGCTAAACAAATGTGTGAGACAGCGGTTTTAGTTTAACCTTCAAATGACTGCTTAACAAATGTGTAAGACAGCAGTTTTAGTTTAACCTTCAAATGACTGCTAAACAAATGTCACCCTTTACACTAGTTGGCCTGTAAATTAGGTTTTACAACTGGAAGGAATCCTTTGCAAATGATTTCTCAAATTGGCGACCTTCTCTTACAACAGAAATAGGTTGATTGAGATTTTGAAATGAAAACCCAGGTAAGAACCATAAAGTACACCAGACAATACATAGTATAGGCAGGGAAAAGCATCATTGGGCATCATGATGTCTGTATGACATTGTAATGGAACCATCATTGGGTATCATGATGTCTGTATGACATTGTAATGGAACCATCATTGGGTATCATGATGTCTGTATGACATTGTAATGGAACCATCATTGGGTATCATGATGTCTGTATGACATTGTAATGAAACCATCATTGGGTATCATGATGTCTGTATGACATTGTAATGAAACCATCATTGAGTATCATGATGTCTGTATGACATTGTAATGAAACCATAATTGGGTATCATGATATCTGTATGACATGGTAATGGAACCATCATTGGGTATCATGATGTCTGTATGACATTGTAATGAAACCATCATTGGGTATCATGATGTCTGTATGACATTGTAATGAAACCATCATTGGGTATCATGATGTCTGTATGACATTGTAATGAAACCATCATTGGGTATCATGATGTCTGTATGACATTGTAATGGAACCATCATTGGGTATCATGGTATCATGATGTCTGTATGACATTGTAATGAAACCATCATTGGGTATCATGATGTCTGTATGACATTGTAATGGAACCATCATTGGATATCATGATGTCTGTATGACATTGTAATGGAACCATGTAATAGGAAAACCAACCTTTCATAATCTGTTACCATGGTTATGTTTCCAGAGCGGCATGTACCTCCATTCAGTCAAGTTGTTCACTCTGTAGTTTTACATGCATTGTATAACTCATTCCCACATGGTACAACTCTGCAATAAACGACCTTGAAGACATATTGGTAATATAGTAAAAAATCGTCCTTAATTGTTAATTAGAGTTGAAAACATTTTGACAAAAGAAGTAATTGCTAATTATGAGCGGTTTCTCCTTTTGCAACAATGTTTTCAAAGGTTGTCCACTCCAGAGTTGCCTGCTCCAGAGAGGAGTCAGAAATCATCAATATTTAGGAAAGGGATAACCTTTTCCTTGATATGGTGTTTTTGAGAGTTGCATAAAGGAAAACATACACCATCTAGGAAATTGGTAGAATAGTTGAATTGAAAGCATTATGGGATCCAATGTGTTCAAAAGTTGGCTGAGGCTAATGAGTCAAAATTCATCATTCTTGTGGGTCTGATTAAATTACCATGACTGCATGCTACAAGGTTGTTTGTATTTGTCTGTCAGGACGGCAAACAGGGTAGATCCTAGGCTATGGAGGCACAAGCTGATCTTTGCTGGTGCCAAAGGCTTGAAGGTTGGTTGTTCATGTTACATGGTTCAGATATCAGGCTTATTTTCAGCTTACCATTAAATAGATTCAATTATAAATTATGTTCAGATATCAGGCTTATTAATGGCTTACTGTTAAATATGGTCAATAATAGATTATGTGAGAAGGAAAGGCTTTGCAAACTAGAGGAATACACTATACACTCTATATAGGCTTATTTTACACATTTCTATAATGGTCATAAAACCACTTTTCAGATCACAAAAATCAAAAGGCAAAAAGGTAACATCTCTATTTTAACCATTTCCCTGATATATTTTTAGAGTTTGTGTGCTTTCGAAACGCATTGAAGAAAAAAATGGATACATATTTAGCTGCATGATTTATAGCAATGTGGGGAAAGGAGAAACTGTTGGATTTTTTAGCGATTTCATCCTTTCTCACATTGTTTTCAAAATAAGCGTACTGTGGAGGTGTTATAATTTAAATATATCAGGAAAAGCTGTGAATTGGTCAGAATACACTCAATTAATTTGGCTAGAACATGAAAACTGCTTGTATGTGTAGGTCCAGATCAGCTAATGTATTCACCAGATCACTTATACAGTAGAACTTTTCCTGCTGATCTGGTCCACACAATTGTAATTAGCACTTTCCCACATCCAGATGTGTTTATCCCTCGTCTGTCGCAGAAGAGCTTTGTAATCAGTGTGGCAATGGGTGAACTTGCTCAGATGAGGAATTTCTACTTTTAACACAATATTTCCAAGACTCATCAACTATTCAAATTTAAGTTATAAAGATTTTCCAATTTATAGCTCCACTGGCTGAAAGCCAGTCCAGCCTATGTCATAACGAATTGTCTGGTGTGTGCGTGAGTCATCTTAAGCTTGTCTGTTATTCAAAGAAATGTGTCTGCGTCGTCACAAAACTTTAACCTTATCTTATTACTCCAAAACCATTGATACTTCATACACATGTTCATAGCAACAATACGCATGTCTATACCAAGTCACATAACTCTGGCTTTAATAATTATTCAGTAATGCCGCTTTTTCGACTTAGAAAAAAGCAGACAAGCTTTGGCGTTCGCTTGTAGAGCCCTTGTTTGGCTTTAAACGACTTCTCCTCTGTAAGCAGTTGGCCAATCATAGGTAGCATCCTCTCAATGTCCGCTCTTAAATTCCTTCTCATTTTTTGTATCCATGCAAGAACATCCCATGGCAACTAAAAAAAAACCTTAAAAATCTGTTCCTCCCAAACTGGTTGGCCAATATTCAAATAATTTTCTAGAAATATTGCCTTTAGTAACCCTTTATCAAATTACTTCAAGCCATGTTGATTGATTTTGTAGAAATGACCCTCTATCATATTTCTTAAAAGCCATGTTGATCTTGTAGAAATGTTCCTTAAGTGACCCTCTATCATATTTCATATTTCATGTTAATCTTGTAGAAATAATCCTCTAGGTCATGTTTCATGTTGATTAGTCAAAAAACATGGCTGCTAGGGAGTGAGACTTTTTTGCCTTTTATAGCGAAAACTTAAGAAATCATCTCTTCCAAAAGTAGGAAGCCAATTTTCAAATAATTGTGTAGAAATTTTCCGTGGGAGACCCATTACTCATTACTTAAAGCCATGTTGATTGTAAAAAAACCATTATGGCTGCTAGGTGTCTGTTTTGCCTTATATGGTTAAAATGAAATTTTTAAAAATCTTCTCTGATGAAAGTATTTAGCCAAATTTCAAATCATTTTGAAGACATGTTCCCTGTATGAGATTCCTTCAAGCCAATTTGATTGGGCCAAAAACATGGCTGCCAGGGGAGGGAACTGTTTTGCATAATATGGCAATAGTGAGTTATTTTTTGCCTAATGGTAGTGGAGCGATACTTGCCCAAATGTTTTCAAAAGTTGTCTGCTGCAGATGTGTCAGAAAGTGTCTGTATGTTGGAACGTGTTATATAGTCTTAAAAACTTTCCTTGCATTTCATCAAGTATAAGGTGACGGCTCTGATAACTTTTCTGTTCATTTCTTGCTCATCTTCTCCTTTGGGCAGGATTATAATTATAGCCCACCTGCCAAACCCCCTTCTCAAAACAAAGTTTTTTGTGAGGGTTAGGGGTTGTAAAAATATAAGATGGAGTTGAAAACATTGTCTACTTTCTCATTTTGCCACAATGTTTTCAATAGTCATCTGCTGAAGATGGGAAAGGGTTAAATCGTAAATTGAAAATTATTTTAGAAATTCAATGAGAATAGTTTGCATTTAATTTCTGTTTTTGTTAAGCCTGTGCCATCAGAATAGAGTCAGGCCGTGCCATGACTCCATGATGGCATCCATGCCATCCGACCAGGTTTATATTGTTGCCTGCTCAAGTCAACATTTTTATCGTGATATTCCTTGAATTTAGCTCTTCCATATACAAATCTGGGCAAATCCATTTCAAAAATTAAGCATTACAAGGACTTTTGGACTGTTTTGTAGTTTTTAGCTCCACGAGCTTATGTCATGGCGAATTGTCCGTTAACTTTTTCCTTGAAACAACTTCTTCTCCCTAACCACTTGGCCAATTTGGTTTAAACTTCATAGGAAGCATCCTCTCAATGTCCTCTCTTAAATTCCTTCAATTTTTTTTTATCCATCCAAAAGACTGGTTTCCATGGCAACCTAAAGAAAAAAATAGTGAAAACTTAAAAAATGTTCCTTGGGTGAACCTCTATCAGATTCCTTCAAGCTAAGTTTATTGGTCGAAAAACAAGGCCGCCAGGGGGCTGGGCTATTTTTGGCCTTATTGGCTATAGTGAAAACTTCTCCTCCGAAAGTGTTTGTCCAACTTTCATTTTTTTGGGGTAGAAATGTTCCCTATCAGATTCTTTCAAGCCAAGTTGATTGGTCGAAATACATGGCTGTCAGGGGCAGGCTATTTTGCCTTAAATGGCTATAGTGAAAACTTAAAAAATCTTCTCCTCCGAAAGTGTTTGTCCAATTTTCATTTTTTTAGGGTAGAAATGTTCCTTGGGAGACCCTCTATCAGATTACTTCAAGCCATGTTGATTGGTCGAAAAACATGGCCGCCAGAGGGCTGGGGTATTTTGCCTTATAGTGAGAACTTAAAAAATCTTCTCCTCAGAAAGTGTCAGGCTGATGTTCAAATAATTTTGTAGAAATGTTCCTTGGGTGACCTTCAAGCCAAGTCGAAAAAACATGGCCGCCATATCACAATTTATACTGTATGCTCCATTATTGTCAATGCCAGAGAAAATTTGTTAACCAATTTGACATTGTAGTACATATGCATTCTAAACATTGAGGGGGAAATAATGATTTTTTTTTTAATAATCGAGTTTTGATTTGGATAACAAATATAAAGAAAACGATTTGTGGGCAAAGAAGAAATGATTTGCTGTAAGCAATTTCTTATTTCCCTGAACGTTTTTAACTGCCAAGTGAGACAGAATCATAAAAATTTGCAGTTGTATCCATGACAGGGTTAATTATCTTGTCTTATCTAACAACTTGTATAATTAACCAGACTGTATATTTATAATTAACCAGACTGTATATTTCCCTCTCTTCTTTATCCTTGCATCTTTTACTTTTTCCTTTATTAGTAATCTTTAGTAGTTTACATTGTGATGTTTACAAACGTCTATCTTAAATAATTTACATGTGATGTTTACAGTTGTCTGTCTTTGATAATTTACATGTGATGTTTACAGTCGTCTGCCTTTGATAATTTACATGTGATGTTTATAGTCGTCTGCCTTTGATAATTTACATGTGATGTTTGCAGTTGTCTGTCTTTAACAACTTATGTCAATGGCGTAATACAAAATGGTTGTACAACCATTTTGCATGAAGTCAACAATTTGTATATTTCAGGGTACAAATATTGGTATAACTCCCTATATCTTATCCAGTTCTCATTGAATATTAAACGCTTTCCCACATACAACAAATCTGCAGCAGACAGCTTTGAAAACATCTCTAGACAAAATACTGAAAATCTATTAATGAATGTCTAACTACTATTGCACATAATGGTCATGTTTTCAAAAGTGTCTGCTTCCTATGCATCAGAAACCGTCTGTATGTGGGAAATGGCTAAACACAAGTAGTTTCTGAATAGATTCTTGCCTTAACAACCTGAAAATGAGACAAAACCTGTCTTTAAATGAGCAGTGTTATGCAAAAACTGGATTGCTGTTCTTTGCAACCAGTGAAGATCTATATTAGCATGCACACAGTCTGATCACATTCAGCCCTTTTGATAATCCTAAATTATATAAGAGCATGGGAATGACCAACATGCTGTTTGATAGCAATTGGCATTTTCCCGCTCCCTTTCTAATACATGTTCTGCAGGAGAAAATCATTGGAAAGCATTGTGGTAAAAGGGAAAACAAATCTTTAGATCGTTTTTGTGTTGCATAGCTCAAATAAGGGTTTTCTTCTTGTCAAACAAATTGCACTTATCTTCCCCTCTTTTCTGATTGTGTATGATATTTTACAGGTCTGCCCCTGAGCTTGCCAATGGTAGCAAGGACGGACAACTCCGCAAGACAAAGTCGCAACCTCAGCCTGGCAGGGCCATTAACTCTGTCTCTCATGTCAATCCTGGGAAAGTTCAAGTTCAAGAAGATGCTCATAAACATTTAAGATGTAAATCAGTTCCCACCCCTTTAAATGAAGTATCCAATCAAAATAAAGCTGATAGTGCTGGGGCTGGACCAAAGCTTAGTGGGCTGGAAATTTCTTGTCCCAATTCCCCAACAGATCGTGTTAGAAATTCTGATTCAGACAAGTCAAGTAGGAAGCCAACCATGACTTTGACCTCGTTAATTTCAAATGAATTGGCTAGTGATCCAACTAGACCAAAGAAAATGCTTTTTGAGGGCTTTAGGAATACACTCGTTAAATCAAAAGATGAAAATAGTGGTGTGGGCGGATTTGAATCAAGTTATGCAAATTCAAATGAAGGAGAGGCAGAGCCTCGTTGTCAAGGAAATGAAGCTCCTCCCACCAAGTCAAATGGAGCTGAGACATTAGAAAATGAACAAAACGTGGTAAGTGGACATTCAAGTAACCTGTCATGATGTGGATAAGCTGGTAGTTTTAAAAAAGCAAGTTAAATTATAACAATAAACTCTTAATTGTGTGGAATGTACTAATAAAACCAGTGAATGATGGAATGGGAATGATGTAATTTAGACTGCATTATCATTATTACTACTATTACTACTACTACTACTGTACCACTACTTCAGCTCCAGTGACATTTTTCTCAAAGAATGCTGGGAAATACTGTTGGCGGATTTTATATAGAGAGACCAAGTTTTGTATTTCAAATAAATGAAACAAAAAACTTTATGTTTAGAAATATGGAAGGAAAAAGGAATGAATTTGTGATGTGTTCTAATCATATGTCTGTTTGGAATGAGGATTGATATATGTGTATAATTTATATGTGAATGCTGAATTCAGAATGTTTAGTTTGTGTATATAACTCCAGTGCAGGGCTTATGAACAGAGGGTTGAGGACATGGGAAGGGCGTGTCAGACGACTTTACAAACATCAGGGCACAAATTTTAAAAAATATCTTTTTAATAACTGATTAGAGTTGAAAATAGTGTAGCGAAATTCATATGCTACATATATTTCAAAAGGCATCTGCAGATGAAAACTGGTTTAAACTTATCTTATATTATATACCATTTTGTGTGTCAGGGTTGGGATGGGCCAGATCCCATTTTTAGCTCACCTTTGCACAAAGTGCAAGGTGAGCTATTGTGATCACATTTTGTCCGGCGTCCATCCGTTGTCAACATTTGCCCTTGTTAACACTCTATAGGCTACATTTTGCATCCAATCTTCATGAAAGTTTATCAAAACATTCATCTCCATCAAATCTTCGAAATATGAGGTCAAAAACTAGGTCACTAGGTCAAATTGAAGGAAAATCTTGTTATTTTTTTAAATTTTGTCAGAATGTTTGTCCTAAAGATATCTTGGTCAAGATTGAATATGGGTCATATTGGGTTAGAAACTAGGTCACTAGGCCAAATTGAAAGAAAATCTTGTTAACTCCGTAGAAGCCGCTTTTTTAGCTACAGCAGTTCGATGCAGGGTTAAAAACTAGGTCACTAGTCCAAATTGAAGAGAAATCTTGTTAACACTGGATGCAGCATTTTTAGCTTGAGCATGTTGAAACACTATCAGAATGTTTGTCTTGATGATATGTAAGTCAAGTTCGAACATGGGTCATGTTGGGTCAAAAAGTAAGTCACTAGGTCAAATTGAAGGAAAATCTTGTTAACTCTGTAGAAGACGCATTTTCTGCAGTTTGACATTTGATAAGAATGTTTATCTGAATAATATAAGCCAAGTTCGAATATGGGTCATGTAGGGTCAAAAACTAGGTCACTAGGCCAAATTGAAGAAAAATCTTTGGATGCCACATTTTTTGCTTCGGCAGCTTGAAATTTTGTCAGAATGTTTGGAATTATATCTAGGTCTCGTGTTGCATAGCTCAAATTGATGACCAAATATAAAGGTTCCTTATATGACCCTCAAACCCTATGTTGTGGGTACTCAAAATAATTGATTCTTTGGAGTTCCCATCACATAGGGCCAAGGCGAGTCATAAGAGAGATATTGTTGAGAAAAGACCAGTTTACCAGACCTTATCTAGTCGTGTGTTAAACAGCTGTAAATCAGATCTTTGTTTACTTGTTAATTGTTAATTCTATAGTCTGGTACTTTTAACCTGGCAATACTTAATTCTATAGTCCAGTTACTTTGACCTGACATGGGTGAGCTATTTAACTTGTCATGGTATTACTTTGACCTGACATGGGTGAACTATTTAACTTGTCATGGTAATACATTGACCTGACATGGGTGAAATATTTAACTTGTCATGGTATGACATTGCTAAAAGAAAGGCTCTAATAAGACTGTGTTGCTACACAAACTTTAACTCTTTGCTCAGCGTTCCATTTTCAGCCATTTTTTATTTGTCAGGTCGGGGCTAATCGCTGACGCCTTTTGAAATCATTGTGACAAAATGTTTTTTATCTCTGTTCAATAATAAATACTTTTAAAGAGATCTTCCCGATTGTTGTGTAAATGTTTATTAAATCGTCTGCTGCAGATTTGTTGTATGTGGGAAAGGGGTCAAGCAACTGTGGTGTTTTGTTACACTTTGTAACCCTTTCCCTCATATAGATGATGTCTGACGCCTCTGCAACTTCCCCTGTAGCCACAATGTTTTATTCAATAATTTTTCTTTCATATTTCCTTTTTTTTTACTAAATGTTTTAAAAGTTGTCTGCTGTAGATGTGCTGTATGTGGGTTAAATCATGTTCAAGGAGTCTAAGAATGTTGACCTTCAATAACAGAATGACACCCATACCTGCCTGTACCCAAGCATGTACCTCATTTCAATTTCACATCATTTAGCTAAATTCTTGGCAAGAATGGGCTTATTTTTTTTTTTTTTTAAATCTTCCCTCTTAAATAACACTTTTAAATCCACTTCAAAATAGCATGGGCACACCTTTAACCCTTTCCCACATACAACAAATCTGCAGCAGACGACTTTGAAATCATAAAAGCAAAAATGTGGAAAATGTGAATTCCCAGTTGGATTATGCATTGGCAGGTAGCCAATTACTGGTGCCAGAAAGCAAGAAAAAACACATAAGATTAACTGGCCGCTGTGACAAAGCTGAAATACCGTTAAATAACTTGATTGGCTTTACTCTTGTAGCAAGATCGAGTTACAACCAATTTGCAAGAGGCCATTGTCAATTTGCAGAGTTCGAGTTTCAGTTTGTTTCATTTCAAGGTTTACCCTTTCCCTCACACAACAGATCTGCATCAGAACATCTAGACAAAACTATGGAATATCTCTATAAATAAAAAAAGTGCAAAAAGTTGAAAACATTGTGGTAAAATGAGCAATTACTTGTTTAGCGCCATTTCTTCTTTTGCCACAATGTTTTCATAAGTCTTCTGCTGCAGAGGCGTCAGAAAGCATCTTTATGTATTATATATTCACCAATCACCATTCATTCTAATACATTCTTATTCTAAATTTATACAATATTTTTAATGTCAACTTAACACAATTTTATATTGGCCAAACCGTATGGTCTTTGAGAAACTGCTGATGGCTACCTTTTGTTGTAATAGCATCTCATGAATTATACAATTGATTTAACCTTTTCCCGCACACAACACATTTTCAGCAGACATTTTTGATAATATGGTGACAAAAATGTTATCTAAAAGTAAAAGTATAATTCCTGAAAGAAGTTGAACAAATTATGACAAAAGGAGATTTTTTTCATAATGAGCAACTTTTCCTTAAATTCAATATATTCAACTCTATTCAATGATTTCATATACTTAAGTTGATATTTTCTCAGTTTTTGCTTAAATGTTTTCAAAGTCGTCTTTTGCAGATTTGTCTTATGTTGAAAAGACTTAAAACTCACAATCATTACAAATCAGTGTTCCTTATAGCGTAGCTGTTTGTAGCGTGCTGGCTGTGGCTAAAAGGATCATTTAACCCTTTCCCACTTACAACAACCTAGCAGCAGATCACTTTGAAAATAACTTGGCAAATATTTGAAAATATCTATAAATGATGGTAAAATTACTGAAAAAAAAAAAAAAGAAATATTGTGGCAATAGGAGAAATTGCGCTTTTTTTGTAATTTCACCTTTTGTCACAATTTTTTTAAAAGTCGTTTGCTGCAGAGGCATCAGAAAGTGTTTGTATGTGGGGAAGGGTTAATAAATTGTTTCACACTGACGCACTTTGTTGTTGGTACTTGTAACACGAGTAAGTGAAACACTAACCCTTAACCCTTTCCCTCATACGACAATTCTGCAGCAGACAACTTTGAACTTATTTTGTCAAAAAATATAAAATCTCTATAATTGAATGGATTAAAAGCGGAAAACATTGTGGCAAAAGGAAAAATTGTTCGTCTTGAGCAATTTCTTCTTTTGTCACTATGTTTTGAAAAAGCCGTCTGCTGCAGAGGTGTCAGAAAGGGTTAAAAAACATCTAGGCAGAAATGTGGAAAACCTATAAATGAATTTATACTTATTCAAAAGAGTTGAAATCATTGTGGCAAAGGAAAAAGTTGTTCATTATGAACCATTTCTCCTTTTGCCACAATGATTGCAAAAGTCATCTGCTTCATGTATGTGTCAGAATGTGTCTACAAGTGGTAAAAGGTTAAATAATATACTGTAGATATATAAAATACAATACAAGACTCACTTCGTTTTGTGTGTTTGTAAAAAATATATAACAAATAAATTATTACTTCTAGACTTCATGCAAGACAACTGTAATTTTATCTTGTAGCAAGAATGAGTTACAGCTATTTTTGCTTGAAGCCTTTATACTGTAGATATAAACGAGAACTGGCTCGTTTCTTTCATTTGTTAACTTTGTTATTGTAAGTGACTGTTGTCAACCATTCTCTGATATATACATCAAAGAGAAAAATTAACAAAATAAATTTGTTGAACATAATATGACTTGCCTTCCATTCGTTACCTTTGTTGACTGGTGTGGTGTTGTAGTGGTAGCATGTGTGCTTCAAGTGTATGAGGAGGTTGTGGGCTCAAACCCAGCTGGATCATACAAGTGTATGAGGTTGTGGGCTCAAACCCAGCTGGATCATACAAGTGTATGAGGTTGTGGGCTCAAACCCAGCTGGATCATACAAAATACTTCAAAAATGTTAGTAATGGCTTTCTCTCCTTGGTGCTTGTTTGATTGACTCACTGGTGTCTGTAAAAATGGACTTCTAGAACTGGTAACTTACCCAGCAAATGTAATGTGATATATCTGTAAAAATGGACTTGTAGAACTGGTAACTTACCCATCAAATGTAATGTGATATATCTGTAAAAATGGACTTGTAGAACTGGTAACTTACCCAGCAAATGTAATATATCTGTAAAAATGTTGAAAGTGTCGTAAAACACCAAACAAACATAATCCTTGCGTGTCCTGAAACCTAATCCTTGCGTGTCCTGAAAACTTGATTTCATTTACCTTATCCCACATGCAGCTGCATTCTACAATTCTGCATATTACATGTTGGCCATCAAACAACTTTGAACATCATTGAGGCAAATCAAGGAATTACTCAAAATAAGGTATTTATTTCCTTTTGTAAAAGTCTTATTACAATATCTGCAATGAATATCAAATTTTCTTTCCTACAATAGCTCTCCATTACTGAACATCATTGTAAGTTCAGAGATGTCTTAATATTCGAGATTGTATATGATGTCAATGAAAGCACAGTATGGTACCTCCAAATAGTCTGTCACTAAAAAAACAAAATGCGGTAACTTGGTCGAATATCAACCGGAACATGGATTTGCTTAAGCAATAGAAAGATCTCCAAAGAAATTTGCTTTTGTTTTAAAATAAATGATATAACTTAATCAATAGAAAGATCTCCAAAGAAATTTGCTTTTGTTTTAAAATAAATGAATTACAGAATTGAAAATGAAAAATGTATTTCTGTGCTGTCAACAAAAGAATTCGTGGAAATACATGTACATGTCTGTGAATCAAATCTAAGCTTATTTTTTATTCCTACTGAAACATTATTTTTAGCTCACCTGTGCACGAAGTGCTCAAGGTGAGCTTTTGTGATTACATTTTTTCCGGCGTCCATCCGTCGTACATCATCAACAATTGCCTTGTTAACACTCGACAGGCTACATTTTGCCTCTGATATTCATGAAAGTTTCATCAGAACATTCATCTCCATCAAATCTTGGACAAGTTCGAAACTGTGCCATATGATGTTAAAAACTAGATCACTAGGTCAAAGTGAATTAAAATCTTATTAACACTCTGGAGGCCGCATATATAACTTGAACATGTTGAAACTTTATCAGAATGTTTGTCTTGATGATATGTAGGTCACTGTCAAATTGAAGAAAAATCTTGTTAACACTCTAGAGGCCGCAATTTTGTCAAAATTTGTGTCTTAATGATATCCAAGTCAAGTTTAAATATGGGTCATATTGGGTCAGAAACTAGGGCACTAGGCCAAATTGAAGGAAAGTCTTGTTAACACTGTAGAAGCCTCATTTTTTGCTTCAGCAGACTGAATGTTAATCTTAATAATATCTAGGCCTAGTTTGAATATGGGTCATGCTGGGTCAAAAAGTAGGTCACTAGGTCAAATTGAAGGAAAATCTTGTTAACATTCTAGAGGCCGAAATTTTGTCGAAATAATTGTCTTTAAGATATCTAAGTCTAAGGTCGATTATGGGTCACATTGAGTTAAAAACTAGGTCACTAAGCCAAATTGAAGGAAAATAGTGTAAAAACTCCGGAGTCCACATTTTTACTTTGAGCAAGTTGAAAATTTGTCAGAATGTTTGTCTTGATGATATCTAGTTCATGTTCGAATATGGGTCAAAATAGTTCACTAGGACATATATAGATTTTCAATATTTTTGCGTACATGTTTTCAAAGTCAACTAATGCAGACTTGTATTTGGGAAAGTGTTAATCAGGTTCTGCCTTTTGGATTATTCCACACAAACAGGGCTAGTACAAGTTATGTCTCCAGCAAACAGTCATTAAGCATGATTGATATAAGCTGAAAGCTTGTTTCCCAATAGATATAAAATAAACTAAACCACACACAACAATGTTTGCAGCCGACAACTAAACCACACACAACAATGTCTGAAGTTGACAACTAAACCGCACACAACAATGTCTGAAGACGACAACTAAACCACACACAACAATGTCTGAAGATGACAACTAAACCACACACAACAATGTCTGAAGACGACAACTAAACCACACACAACAATGTCTGAAGACGACAACTAAACCGCACACAACAATGTCTGAAGACGACAACTAAACCACACACACCAATGTCTGAAGACGACAACTAAACCACACACAACAATGTCTGAAGACGACAACTAAACCACACACAACAATGTCTGAAGACGACAACTAAACCACACACAACAATGTCTGCAGCCGACAACTTGGAAACCACTATACCTGTGCCCCTCACACATTAACAAATTGTACCATTTCATATTCAGTTGATTACTTGCTTGAAAAATTAATCGATTACAGACTTTTGAAAAGATGATTCGCAAAGTGGATTTCTCACATACAACCACAGTATCTTCAATGATAACCCTTTCTCACATACAACCACAGTATCTTCTATGATAACCCTTTCCCACATACAACCACAGTATCTTCTATGATAACCCTTTCCCACATACAACCACAGTATCTTCTATGATAACCCTTTCTCACATACATACAACCACAGTATCTTCTATGATAACCCTTTCTCACATACAACCACAGTATCTTCAATGATAACCCTTTCTCACATACAACCACAGTATCTTCTATGATAACCCTTTCCCACATACAACCACAGTATATTCTATGATAACCCTTTCCCACATACAACCACAGTATCTTCTATGATAACCCTTTCTCACATACATACAACCACAGTATCTTCAATGATAACCCTTTCTCACATACATACAACCACAGTATCTTCTATGATAACCCTTTCCCACATACAACCACAGTATCTTCTATGATAACCCTTTCTCACATACAACCACAGTATCTTTAATGATAACCCTTTCTCACATACAACCACAGTATCTTCTATGATAACCCTTTCTCACATACAACCACAGTATCTTCTATGATAACCCTTTCTCACATACAACCACAGTATCTTTAATGATAACCCTTTCTCGCATACAACCACAGTATCTTCAATGATAACCCTTTCTCACATACAACCACAGTATCTTCTATGATAACCCTTTCCCACATACAACCACAGTATCTTCAATGATAACCCTTTCTCGCATACAACCACAGTATCTTCAATGATAACCCTTTCTCACATACAACCACAGTATCTTCAATGATAACCCTTTCTCACATACAACCACAGTATCTTCTATGATAACCCTTTCCCACATACAACCACAGTATCTTCTATGATAACCCTTTCTCACATACAACCACAGTATCTTTAATGATAACCCTTTCTCACATACAACCACAGTATCTTCTATGATAACCCTTTCCCACATACAACCACAGTATCTTCTATGATAACCCTTTCTCACATACAACCACAGTATCTTTAATGATAACCCTTTCTCACATACAACCACAGTATCTTCTATGATAACCCTTTCCCACATACAACCACAGTATCTTCTATGATAACCCTTTCCCACATACAACCACAGTATCTTCTATGATAACCCTTTCTCACATACATACAACCACAGTATCTTCTATGATAACCCTTTCCCACATACAACCACAGTATCTTCTATGATAACCCTTTCCCACATACAACCACAGTATCTTCAATGATAACCCTTTCCCACATACAACCACAGTATCTTCTATGATAACCCTTTCCCACATACAACCACAGTATCTTCAATGATAACCCTTTCCCACATACAACCACAGTATCTTCTATGATAACCCTTTCTCACATACAACCACAGTATCTTCAATGATAACCCTTTCTCACATACAACCACAGTATCTTCAATGATAACCCTTTCCCACATACATACAACCACAGTATCTTCTATGATAACCCTTTCCCACATACAACCACAGTATCTTCAATGATAACCCTTTCCCACATACAACCACAGTATCTTCAATGATAACCCTTTCCCACATACAACCACAGTATCTTCTATGATAACCCTTTCTCACATACAACCACAGTATCTTCAATGATAACCCTTTCTCACATACATACAACCACAGTATCTTCAATGATAACCCTTTCCCACATACAACCACAGTATCTTCAATGATAACCCTTTCTCACATACAACCACAGTATCTTCTATGATAACCCTTTCTCACATACAACCACAGTATCTTCAATGATAACCCTTTCTCACATACAACCACAGTATCTTCAATGATAACCCTTTCTCACATACATACAACCACAGTATCTTCTATGATAACCCTTTCCCACATACAACCACAGTATCTTCAATGATAACCCTTTCCCACATACAACCACAGTATCTTCAATGATAACCCTTTACCACATACAACCACATTATCTTCTATGATAACCCTTTCTCACATACAACCACAGTATCTTCAATGATAACCCTTTCCCACATACATACAACCACAGTATCTTCAATGATAACCCTTTCCCACATACAACCACAGTATCTTCTATGATAACCCTTTCCCACATACAACCACAGTATCTTCTATGATAACCCTTTCCCACATACAACCACAGAATCTTCTATGATAACCCTTTCCCACATACAACCACAGTATCTTCAATGATAACCCTTTCTCACATACAACCACGGTATCTTCTATGATAACCCTTTCCCACATACATACAACCACAGTATCTTCAATGATAACCCTTTCCCACATACAACCACAGTATCTTCAATGATAACCCTTTCCCACATACAACCACAGTATCTTCTATGATAACCCTTTCTCGCATACAACCACAGTATCTTCAATGATAACCCTTTCTCACATACATACAACCACAGTATCTTCAATGATAACCCTTTCCCACATACAACCACAGTATCTTCAATGATAACCCTTTCTCACATACAACCACAGTATCTTCTATGATAACCCTTTCTCACATACAACCACAGTATCTTCAATGATAACCCTTTCTCACATACAACCACAGTATCTTCAATGATAACCCTTTCTCACATACATACAACCACAGTATCTTCTATGATAACCCTTTCCCACATACAACCACAGTATCTTCAATGATAACCCTTTCCCACATACAACCACAGTATCTTCAATGATAACCCTTTACCACATACAACCACATTATCTTCTATGATAACCCTTTCTCACATACAACCACAGTATCTTCAATGATAACCCTTTCCCACATACATACAACCACAGTATCTTCAATGATAACCCTTTCCCACATACAACCACAGTATCTTCTATGATAACCCTTTCCCACATACAACCACAGTATCTTCTATGATAACCCTTTCCCACATACAACCACAGAATCTTCTATGATAACCCTTTCCCACATACAACCACAGTATCTTCAATGATAACCCTTTCTCACATACAACCACAGTATCTTCTATGATAACCCTTTCCCACATACATACAACCACAGTATCTTCAATGATAACCCTTTCCCACATACAACCACAGTATATTCTATGATAACCCTTTCCCACATACAACCACAGTATCTTCAATGATAACCCTTTCCCACATACAACCACAGTATCTTCTATGATAACCCTTTCCCACATACAACCACAGTATCTTCTATGATAACCCTTTCTCACATACAACCACAGTATCTTCAATGATAACCCTTTCCCACATACAACCACAGTATCTTCAATGATAACCCTTTCCCACATACAACCACAGTATCTTCAATGATAACCCTTTCTCACATACATACAACCACAGTATCTTCTATGATAACCTTTTCTCACATACATACAACCACAGTATCTTCAATGATAACCCTTTCCCACATACAACCACAGTATCTTCAATGATAACCCTTTCCCACATACAACCACAGTATCTTCAATGATAACCCTTTCCCACATACAACCACAGTATCTTCAATGATAACCCTTTCTCACATACATACAACCACAGTATCTTCAATGATAACCCTTTCTCACATACAACCACAGTATCTTCAATGATAACCCTTTCTCACATACAACCACAGTATCTTCAATGATAACCCTTTCTCACATACATACAACCACAGTATCTTCAATGATAACCCTTTCTCACATACAACCACAGTATCTTCAATGATAACCCTTTCTCACATACATACAACCACAGTATCTTCAATGATAACCCTTTCCCACATACAACCACAGTATCTTCAATGATAACCCTTTCTCACATACATACAACCACAGTATCTTCTATGATAACCCTTTCTCACATACAACCACAGTATCTTCAATGATAACCCTTTCCCACATACAACCACAGTATCTTCTATGATAACCCTTTCCCACATACAACCACAGTATCTTCTATGATAACCCTTTCCCACATACAACCACAGTATCTTCAATGATAACCCTTTCTCACATACATACAACCACAGTATCTTCTATGATAACCCTTTCTCATATACAACAACAGTATCTTCTATGATAACCCTTTCCCACATACAACCACAGTATCTTCTATGATAACCCTTTCCCACATACAACCAATCCGCAGCAGATGACTGAAAACATATAAACAAAAATATAATATTCTCTGTAAATGAATGTATAATTATTAACTAGAGTTGAACAGTGTGGCAAATGGAGAGATTGGTCATTATGAGCAATTTCTCTTTTACCACAATGTTTTCAAAAGTCATCTGCTGAAGAAGTGTCAGATGTGGGAAAGGGTTAACCAATCCAGAAACATTCGCAAACATTCTATGTCCACGTATTGTGAAGTGGAGTAGGCCTACTGATGTATTCCCAAGTCCATGGTCAAGTAGTGTTCACAATAAATGCTGCGGATCTTTTATAAGCATTGTGGAAAAAGTATGAATTGTCTATAACAAGCAGTTTCTCCTTTTTCCACAACTTTTTCAACTCATCAAAGCTGTATGTAAAGTTATCAACATTTACTTAAGTCCTATTAAATCACAGTATGTAAAGTTATCAACATGTACATAAGTGCTTTTAAATCACAGCATGTAAAGTTATCTTAAATCACAGTATGTAAAGTTATCATCATTTACTTAAGTCCTATTAAATCACAGCATGGAAAGTAATCAACATGTACGTAAGTGCTTTTAAATCACAGCATGTAAAGTTATCAACATTTACTTAAGTCCTATTAAATCACAGTATGTAAAGTTATCAACATTTACTTAAGTCCTATTAAATCACAGTATGTAAAACATTTATGTAAGTCTTATTAAATCACAGTATGTAAAGTTATCAACATTTACGTCAGTCCTATTAAATCACAGTATGTAAAACATTTATGTAAGTCTTATTAAATCACAGTATGTAAAGTTATCAACATTTACGTAAGTCCTATTAAATCACAGTATGTAAAGTTATCAACATGTACGTAAGTCCTATTACATCACAGTATGTAAAGTTATCAACATGACGTTAGTCCTATTAAATCACAGCATGTAAAGTCATCAACATGTACGTAATTCCTATTAAATCACAGTATGTAAAGTTATCAACCAACATTTGTGTAAGTCCTATTAAATCACAGTATGTAAAGTTATCAACATGTACGTAATTCCTATTAAATCACAGTATGTAAAGTTATCAACATTTACGTAAGTCCTGTTAAATCACAGTATGTAAAGTTATCAACATGTACGTAATTCCTATTAAATCACAGTATGTAAAGTTATCAACATTTACGTCAGTCCTATTAAATCACAGTATGTAAAGTTATCAACATGCTGTAAGTCCTATTAAATCACAGTATGTAAAGTTATCAACATTTACAATCCAATCAATTACCTCGTTTGTTTAGCATGTATGCAAATTAACAGCATGAAAAGAGGATGGAATTCACAGGTAAGGGTTTTATCAATCTCATTAAAAATATTATAGATCTGAGGACTACCTATTATAGGTCATCTCAATATTGACCTTTGTGTCAGCCAATCAAATTGTCGGCAAAAAATGTGTTTGGTTTCAACAGGGGAGATAAGCAATATAAATAAAAGAGAAAGAGGAGCATTGATGGCTGAGAGTGGGTTGTATTATGCATATCTACCGTCTACTGTGGGAAAGGTTTAAGTCTGCTGTAAGAAAGGTTTAAGTTTAATGTAAGAAAGTTTATGTTTAATGTAAGACAGGTTTACTCTAAGAACGATTTTAAGTTCAATGTAAAAAAGGTTTAAGTTTACTGTAAGAAAGGTTTAAGTTTACTGTAAGAAAGGTTTTAAGTTTACTGTAAGAAAGGTTTAAGTTTACTGTAAGAAAGGTTTAAGTTTACTGTAAGAAAGGTTTTAAGTTTACTGTAAGAAAGGTTTAAGTTTACTGTAAGACAGGTTTAAGTCTTCTGTAAGAAAGGTTTAAGTCTACTGTAAGAAAGGTTTAAGTTTACTGTAAGAAAGGTTTTAAGTTTAATGTAAGAAAGGTTTAAGTTTACTGTAAGAAAGGTTTAAGTGTGCTGTAAGAAAGGTTTAAGTTTAATGTAAGAAAGGTTTACGTTTAATGTAAGAAAGGTTTATGTTTAATGTAAGAATCTTTTAAGTTTGATGTACGAAAGGTTTGAGTTTAATACTGTAAGAAAGTTTATGTTTACTGTAAGAAAGGTTTAATACTTCTGTAAGACAGGTTTAAGTTTAATGTAAGAAAGTTTATGTTTAATGTAAGACAGGTTTAAGTTTAATGTAAGAAAGGTTTAAGTTTACTGTAAGAAAGTTTAAGTTTACTGTAAGAAAGGTTTAAGTCTTCTGTAAGAAAGTTTAAGTTTACTGTAAGAAAGGTTTAAGTTTAACGTAAGAAAGGTTTAAGTGTGCTGTAAGAAAGGTTTAAGTTTACTGTAAGAAAGGTTTAAGTTTAATGTAAGAAAGGTTTAAGTTTACTGTAAGAAAGGTTTAAGTTTAATATAAGAAAGGTTTAAGTTTACTGTAAGAAAGGTTTAAGTGTGCTGTAAGAAAGGTTTAAGTTTAACGTAAGAAAGGTTTAAGTTTAATGTAAGAAAGGTTTAAGGTTTAAGTGTGCTGTGGGATAGCCAATAAACACATTGGCTCCGTTATATGAGTGAAATATTGTTGAAATTTGCATAAAATCCAATTAAACAAGAAAAAATATATATATTCATTGACCAGCTGATAGAATCGGGAACTCTTGTTGTTGGCCGAGTGCTGTTTACTTACAATGCTGTGAGAGAGGACGAAATCTCTGTACAGAAGAATGAAAATGTACATGTGCTGGGAACCAACCAACACAACATGCTGCTCATACACAGGCCAGTCAATGAAATCTCTCCAGCCGCCGAGGGGCTAGTTCCCATGTATGTTGTTGGGTCAAAAGATACAGATGGGAGTTTCAGGTAACCAGCTGACCGAAGTTATTTATCTCATAATGCATTTAACCCTTCCCACATTTTGAGGCATTTGTAGCAGAAAACTTTTGAAAACAATGTGACATTATGAGCAATTTCTCCTTGTATTCATCTCGATTGAAAAATTAAATTTTCATTTAGAGAGAATTTTCTTATCTTTGCCTAGATATTTTTAAATCATCTGCTGCAGATTTATTTTAAATTTTGCATAGGGCTACAAGTTGTCTGCTTAGACGGAAAAGGAAAAGGAATTTAATTTTCTCCCTTCTCACCATGTTTTAAAAACCTGTTTACTGCAAGGAAGAGTTGACTTGAAGCATTTTAATTTTGTGTCTCCTGTTTTGGCAGCGTATTATTCAGGGATGTCAAACACACTTTCGTTAACTGGGAGGAGACTCAGGGAGGAGACTTGTGCCTTTATATATTCCTGTTAATCATCTGTGTAAAAACATCTGAGGCACTATAGGCCCTCTTGGACCCTTTTTTATCCCACCAAAGTCAGATAGGATATTGTCCATCGGATCATTCATCGGGAGTCATATCTAATGCATGGTTGGATGGATTGGATTAAAGCTATATGATAATGATAACCTACATATTATCTCCATCAAATCGCAGTCAGGTTTGAAACTGGTTTATGTTGGGTCAGAAACTAGGTCACTTGGTCAAATCTAAAAAAAAAAAAAATAGGAGCACTTGATTAGTAAGTGGTATACTAAGTGTTCTTTTACACATTATGGCGCGGAGTCCGATTTCAATTTCAATAAACTAACTTTTTCACATTATGGACAGCCTCAATGGTGAAGTGGTAGAGCATTTGCCTCAGGTGTGAGAGTTTGCAGGTTTGATTCCCGGCCAGGTCATACAGAAGACTATTAAAATGGCAGTAATGGCTTTCCCTCCTGACGGTCATGATTGTGGGCCTAGAATTCGCTGGTGTCAAGATAAAAGTGCTGGTAGCTTACTCAGGAAACACTGTGATATAACTGAACCAGTAGTACTGGTAACTTACCCAGGAAACACTGTGATATAACTGAACCAGTAGTGCTGGTAGCTTACTCAGGAAACCCTGTGATATAACTGAACCAGTAGTGCTGGTAGCTTACTCAGGAAACCCTGTGATATAACTGAACCAGTAGTGCTGGTAGCTTACTCAGGAAACCCTGTGATATAAATGAACCAGTAGTGCTGGTAGCTTACTCAGGAAACACTGTGATATAACTGAACCAGTAGTGCTGGAAGCTTACTCAGGAAACACTGTGATATAACTGAACCAGTAGTGCTGGTAGCTTACTCAGGAAACACTGTGATATAACTGAACCAGTAGTGCTGGTAGCTTACTCAGGAAACCCTGTGATATAACTGAACCAGTAGTGCTGGTAACTTACCCAGGAAACACTGTGATATAACTGAACCAGTAGTGCTGGTAACTTACCCAGGAAACACTGTGATATAACTGAACCAGTAGTACTGGTAACTTACCCAGGAAACACTGTGATATAACTGAACCAGTAGTACTGGTAACTTACCCAGGAAACCCTGTGATATAACTGAACCAGTAGTGCTGGTAACTTACCCAGGAAACCCTGTGATATAACTGAACCAGTAGTACTGGTAACTTACCCAGGAAACACTGTGATATAACTGAACCAGTAGTGCTGGTAGCTTACTCAGGAAACACTGTGATATAACTGAACCAGTAGTACTGGTAACTTACCCAGGAAACACTGTGATATAACTGAACCAGTAGTGCTGGTAGCTTACTCAGGAAACCCTGTGATATAACTGAACCAGTAGTGCTGGTAGCTTACTCAGGAAACCCTGTGATATAACTGAACCAGTAGTGCTGGTAGCTTACTCAGGAAACACTGTGATATAACTGAACCAGTAGTACTGGTAACTTACCCAGGAAACACTGTGATATAACTGAACCAGTAGTACTGGTAACTTACCCAGGAAACACTGTGATATAACTGAACCAGTAGTACTGGTAGCTTACTCAGGAAACACTGTGATATAACTGAACCAGTAGTACTGGTAACTTACCCAGGAAACACTGTGATATAACTGAACCAGTAGTACTGGTAGCTTACTCAGGAAACCCTGTGATATAACTGAACCAGTAGTGCTGGTAGCTTACTCAGGAAACCCTGTGATATAACTGAACCAGTAGTGCTGGTAGCTTACTCAGGAAACCCTGTGATATAACTGAACCAGTAGTACTGGTAGCTTACTCAGGAAACCCTGTGATATAACTGAACCAGTAGTGCTGGTAGCTTACTCAGGAAACCCTGTGATATAACTGAACAATTGTTGAAAGCAACATAAAATTCTGTACATATAAATGTTTATAATGTTTATCTATAATCATATCATTATTATTTTTACAAGAAGAAATAGCTGGCAGCTGTTCAAGAGCAGAAAGTCTCCCACCACGCCGACATCGGACCGATACCAGTGGAATGGAATGTCAAGCTTAGAGAGTTACACTTTTGAAAGTCGTAGCAGAACCCTCCCTCTTGCAAAGGACATGAAAATAAACAAGGTAACAATGTTTGAAGGTCACCTGCACTTATTCAAACAAATTATTTGGAAGATTCAAAAACGCATTAGTTACTTTTATATGAAAAAAAAAAAGAATTGTTGTAGGAGCTCTTCTACATTGAGCAGTCACTTGTTAAAGTAAACTCAAATACAAATACTTTTATATGAACAAAAATAGTTGTAGACGTTCACCTCTATTGAGAAGTCACTTTTATTACTTTGTCATTAAGTAGCCACTTGTATAACTTTGTCATTGAGCAGTTTTTTGTATCACTTCGTCATTGAGCAGTCACTTGTATTACTTTGTCATTGAGCAGTCACTTGTATAAATTTGTCATTGAGCAGTCACTTGTATTACTTTGTAATTGAGCAGTCACTTGTATAACTTAGTCATTGAGCAGTCACTTGTATTACTTTGTCATTGAGCAGTCACTTGTATTACTTTGTCATTGAGCAGTCACTTGTATAACTTAGTCATTGAGCAGTCTGTTGTATTACTTAGTCATTGAGCAGTCTCTTGTATTACTTTGTCATTGAGCAGTCACTTGTATAACTTAGTCATTTAGCAGTCTCTTGTATTACTTTGTCATTGAGCAGTCACTTGTATAACTTAGTCATTGAGCAGTCACTTGTATAACTTAGTCATTGAGCAGTCTCTTGTATTACTTTGTCATTGAGCAGTCACTGTATAACTTAGTCATTGAGCAGTCTCTTGTATTACTTAGTCATTGAGCAGTCTCTTGTATTACTTTGTCATTGAGCAGTCACTTGTATTACTTAGTCATTGAGCAGTCACTTGTATAACTTAGTCATTGAGTAGTCACTTGTATAACTTAGTCATTGAGCAGTCACTTGTATAACTTAGTCATTGAGCAGTCACTTGTATTACTTTGTCATTGAGCAGTCTCTTGTATTACTTTGTCATTGAGCAGTCACTTGTATTACTTTGTCATTGAGCAGTCACTTGTATAACTTAGTCATTGAGCAGTCTCTTGTATTACTTTGTCATTAAGTAGTCACTTGTATTACTTTGTCATTAAGTAGTCACTTGTATTACTTTGTCATTGAGCAGTTATTTGTATTACTTTGTCATTAAGCAGTCTATTGTATTACTTTGTCATTAAGTAGTCTCTTGTATTACTTTGTCATTAAGTAGTCTATTGTATTACTTTGTCATTGAGCAGTCTATTGTATTACTTTGTCATTAGTCAGTCTATTGTATTACTTTGTCATTCAGCAGTCTATTGTATTACTTTTTCATTGAGCAGTCTATTGTATTACTTTGTCATTGAGCAGTCTATTGTATTACTTTGTCATTGAGTAGTCTCTTGTATTACTTTGTCATTGAGCAGTCTATTGTATTACTTTGTCATTAAGCAGTCTATTGTATTACTTTGTCATTGAGCAGTCTATTGTATTACTTTGTCATTAAGTAGTCACTTGTATTACTTAGTCATTAAGCAGTCTATTGTATTACTTTGTCATAGAGCAGTCTATTGTATTACTTTGTCATTGAGCAGTCTATTGTATTACTTTGTCATTGAGCAGTCTATTGTATTACTTTGTCATTAAGTAGTCTATTGTATTATTTTGTCATTGAGCAGTTTATTGTATTACTTTGTCATTGAGCAGTCTCTTGTATTACTTTGTCATTGAGCAGATTTTCCATATTGTTATTGCCTTGATGTTTTTCAAAGGCGTCTGCTGCAGATTTGTTGAATGTTGAAAGGGTTAACATGCTGTTTTTTGTTCCGTTGTGTGGCTGGTAATGACTTGATTGTTTGTTTTCTTGTGTGGCTGGTAATGACAGGTTTGTTTGTTTCCTTGTGTGGCTGCTTAAGACAGGTTTTTTTGTACCCTTTTGTGTTTGCCTATTGATACTAAAGACAGATTTGTATATTATGTGTGGCTGCCTGAGACAGGTTTGTTTGTACCCTTTTGTGTTTGCCTAAGATATGTTTGTTTATTCCCTTGTTTGGCTGCTGAAGACAAGTTTGTATATTCCCTTGTATGACTGCTAAAGACAAGTTTGTATATTCCCTTGTATGTCTGCTAAAGACAAGTTTGTATATTCCCTTGTATGACTGCTAAAGACAAGTTTGTAATTTCCCTTGTATGACTGATAAAGACAAGTTCGTATTTTCCTTGTATGACTGCTCAAGACAGGTTTGTATATTCCCTTGTATGACTGCTAAAGGGTTCTTGGGCAAGGTACATATCCTATACTAGTACTGGTTTGTCACTGAGGTCGTAGTGGAGGGTCCTTTATAATGAGCAATATCTCCTTTTAAGATATAAGAGTTTTCAACTCTATTCAATTATTATACTTTTGTTTATGACAATTTGTTTTTGCCTAGCTGTTTTCAAAGTCGTCTGCTGCATATTTTATTTTATGTGGGAAAGGGTTAAATGAAAGTAAACTTATTGAATAGAGTTTTTGAAAACATTGTGGCAAAATAATTAATTGCTCATAATGAGTAATTGAATCTTTGCCATAATGTTGTACAAAAGTCATCTACTGCATATTATTAAAAAAATCCCCTGCAATTGGGAAAGGGTTAACACAGAAATCTAGCTCATTAACCTTTCCCACATACAGACACTTTCTGACGCCTCTGCAGCAGAGGAATTGTCTCCATGTGTTAGTGACTTAACCTTCATTCATATAGATTTAACATGTTTTTGTCTCTCCTCAACCAAGTTGCAAAAGCGAGACTAAGGTGTTGCATTTCTGGCGAAAGCGGCGTCAAACAATTGCATTTAGCACAATGTTAAAGTTAGTACTTTTGGCTTTCGAGCTCGCCTGTCTGCTCAAGGTGAGCTATTGTGATCATAATTCGTCCGGCGTCCAGTCGGCGTGCGTCGTCAACAATTGCCTTGTTAACACTCTACAGGCTACATTTTGTATCCCATATTCATGAAAGTTTATCAGAACATTCATCTGCATAAAATCTTGTACAAGTTCTCAAAACTGGGCCATATGAGGTAACAAAACTAGGTCACTAGGTCAAATTGAAGGAAAATCTTGTTAACACTCTGGGGGCTGCAATTTTAATATTGAATTTTGTCAGGATGTTTGTCTTGATAATATGTAGGCCAAGTTTGAATATGGGTTATGTCCAGTCAAAAACAAAGCCACAAGGCCAAATTCATTGGAAATCTTGTTAAAACTCTAGAGACCGCTGTTATATTTTCAGCAGCTTGACATTGTTTAAAATGTTTTGTCTCAAAGTGTGAGTATATTGGGTCAAAAACTAGGTAACTAGGTCAAATTGAAGCAAAATCTTGTTAACACTCTGGAGACTGCATTTTGTCTAGGATGTTTGTCTTGATAAAATGTAGGCCAAGTTTCAAACACAAGGTCGCAAGGCCAAATTCATTGAAAGTCTTGTTAAAACTCTGGAGACAGCGGTTATTTCTTCAGCAGCTTGACATTTTTTAAAAATGTCTAAATGATATCTAGGCCAAGCGTGAGTAGGGTTAACCCTAACCACTCATATTGGGTCAAAAACTAGGTCACTAGGGCAAATTGACTACGTCCACCCAGGAGGCTGCATTTTTAACTTGAAAATATTGAAACTTCGTCAGAATGTTTGTCTTGATAAAATGTAGACCAAGTTTGAAATATTGGTTCTTGTATGGTCAAGAACTAGGTCACAGGGCAAAATTTAAAGAAAATCTTGTTAACACTCTAGAGGCTGCTTAATGATATCTAGATCATGTTCGAATATGGGTCATATTGACTCTAAAGCTATGTTACGAGGCCAGATTGAAGGTAAATCTGTTCAACTTTCCCGAGACTGCATTTTTATTTCAGCAGTTTGAGACTTTGTCGTGTGTTTTGCATTAGAAATCTCATTGCATAACTCAGGTGAGCGATCTAGGGCCATCAAGGCCCTCTTATTCTCAATAAGTACTTATGCCAGGGCTTTCAAACTTGGATCATAGTTGAATCTAATACCATTCTTCACATTGTATCCTGAAGATGCTAAGCGTGACCTTATTTACGGGGTAAAAATCAGGAATGTTGGTTGTTTTTAGTTGACTTTGAGACTTGGGAATAACATCTTCATTTTTTGGTTGAATGGCTGAAAGCCAGTCGAGCTTATGTCATGTCGAATTGTCTGTTGTGCGTGTGTGCGTCAACTTTTTGTTTCAAACTGCTTCTCCTCTCTAACCACTTGGACAATTGGAAGCATCCTCTTAATGTCATCTCCCAAATTCCTTCAAATTTGTTGGATCCATGCAAAATGCTGGTTTTCATGGCAACCAAAGAAACAACTATGAAAAAAAAAAACTTATCCAAAACTGTTTGGCCGCTTTTCAAATAAATTTGTGGAAATTTTCCTTGGATGACCCTCTATCAGATTCCTTCAAGCCATGTTATGTTGATTAGTTTAAGAACATGACCGCCAGGGGGGGGGGGGGGGGGGGGGGGGGGGGGCTATTTTGCCGTATATGGCTATAGTTAAAACTTAAAAAATCTTCTCCTCCAATCCTCCCAAAGTGTCGGGCTAATTTTCAAAAAATTGTAGAAACGTTACTTGGGTGACTCTCTATCAGATTCCTTTAAGCGATGTTGATTGGTAAAAAAAACATGGCCGCCACGGGGCAACGCTACCTTACATGGCTATAGTGAAAACTTAAAAAAATTCTCCTAAAGTGTCAAGCCAATTTTCAAATAATTTTCCCGAAATGTTCCTTGGGTGATCAGATCCTTCAAGCCATGTTGATTGGTTGAAAAACTGGCCCTCAGGGGGCAGGGCTGTTTTGCCTTAGTGCAAAAATGATATGGCTGCCAGGAGATGGGGCTGTTAGCCTTTGAATAAAAGGCTAGCTATACTACTCGCCTCGGCGTCGGCATTGGCGTCAGCCTTGGTGTCACACCTTGGTTAAGTTTTTTGTACAAATTCATTTTTTTGTCAAAACCATTACAGATATTGCTTTGAAACTTACAACAGTTATTCACCATCATTACTTCCATCAACAGACACATAACTCTGTCAATGTTTTTGTAAGAATTATGGCTCTTTTTCGACTTAGAACTTTGGTTAAGGTTTTTTGTACCACCCCACTTTTTTTCAAAACCATTAGAGATATAGCTTATACACTTACAATACTTATTTACCATCAATACCTACATCAACAGACAAGAGTAAATAACTCTTGTCATAAGATTGTTTTATGAATTATGGCCCTTTTTTCGACTTAAAATTTTGGTTTAGATATTCATAACACTTACAAAAAATCTTTTTACCATCATTACCTCCACCAACAGCAAAGAGTACATAATTCAGTAAAGGTCTTTGTAAGAATTATGACCCTTTTTCGACTTAAATACTTTGAATACTTTGCTTATAAATAATATGATAAAGTACTTGGTTTTGTTTTCTGTACGACTGAAAAAGGTTTTGTTTTATTGGCAAGCACACAAAAGTTGAGTGTACTGTCGTCCGACAGCTCTTGTTTATTTCAGCAGTTTGAGACTTTGTCATGTGTTGTGTGATCTAGGGCAATCATGGCCCTCTTGTCTCAATAACTACTAGTGCTAGGGCCTTTAAACTTGGTTGGCAGTTGCATCACAGGAGTCTGAATTTCCATTACAGAACAAACATGGGAAAGCACACAATACCTCGTTAAAAAGCCTCTATATTGTCCATACGCTATGATAAAATTATCGTAATGGTAATTTGGGGAATCCCTCCCGTGTAACTATAAGTAGCCCTCCTATACGTCCATATAGTGTAATAATAATGACAATTAGGACAATAATGTCCGCAGAAAAACGTCTAAAACGATCTGGTTCCAGGTAGAGACAGGTTCATAAATGATTTTTCTCATGACCAATATTTGCCAACCGACCAATATGCCGGCGTTTTTCAGCTTAATGTTCATTATATTTGGAAATTTACAGATGGCTCGACCGCCATTGCGCTGACGACGACTTTAAACATGGTCTAAACACTATTTGTTATACTTCTTTCAATAATGTACAAATAAATACAGTATAGTTTATGAATTATATTTTTGTTTCGAAAGAAAAATGATCTAATGCCAACCCCAACACACATTCCTCAAGTACAAAATGATCTTATGCCAACCCTAACAAACATTCCTCAGGTAAACATGATCTAATGCCAACCCCAACAAACATTCCTGAGGTATAAAATGATCTTATGCCAACCCCAACAAACATTCCTCAGGTATAAAATGATCTTTTGCCAACCCTAACAAACATTTCTCAGGTACAAAATGATCTTATGCCAACCCCAACAATTATTCCTCAGGTACAAAATGATCTTATGCCAACCCCAACAAACATTCCTCAGGTACAATATATTCTTATGCCAACCCCAACAAACATTCCTCAGGTACAATATTATTTTCAAAGCGCGACATTTTGCGTTAAATATTCCCTGTGGAACATGATTATTGTGACGTCAGCGCATGGCGGTCGGGCCTTCTGTAAATGTCAACATTTAATGAACATTAAGCTCCAGTACAGCGTCGTTATGGTTGTTCGAAATTTTTTGAATGCTATGGATCGCGGTAAAAATCATTCTTTGGCCAAATTCTACAAAATAATATGCCATCCCCATTATTTTTCGATTAAAAATCTGGCCGAATGGATGAGGGGGTTAAAATCGCGTTGCACACCTTGTCTTTTTAGCTTGACTATTCGAAGAATAATGCTGAGTGTGACCTTCTTTTTTGGGTAAAAAACATAATTTTGGGTGGTTAAAGTTTTACGGCAAGTTGGCATTTTCATTTTATATTTACTTTCTCAATAAGCACTTGTGCTAGGGCTTTTAAAATTGGATGTTTGTTGCATCTTTTGCCATCCGTTGAATTGACGTTATTGTAGGAATTAAAAACATGAATTGTTGTTGTTTTTAGTGGATATTAAGAATTTGATACATTTTGATAGAAAGATTTCAGATTTGATCAAGTAAATCAAATAACAATAATACATGTAATAATATAAGAAATCGATAGTTTTATGCTTTGGTGTCATAAAATGTTTTTTGTTTTCTGATTTCTTGTATTTTGAACTTGTTAGATCGCCTTTAAATTTTGCACACGCATTATGTCTTTGTATTCTGCACTTATATTGATAGTCAAATGCGGGGAACCAAGACATATAATTACGCGTAATTCTTGTTTACCAGATGTGTTCAGTTATCTGGTGCAGATTTCCTGTATGTTAATTTTGTCCATTTTTTTTTATCTAAGATGTTAACTCAGGACTTCATGTACGAAATGATGCCGAGCGTTCATACCCAACTGACGAGTATAACCATTCAGGCGGGCGGTGTGGCCGAGTTTACGTGCCGCATATGTGGTCGCCCACGACCCAATATAACATGGAAGTTTAATAATATACCTGTCCTTCCCGATCCGAGAACGATGATGTCATACAGAGAGGATGGTGTTGTCAGTTTACAGGTAAGCACTATGTTAGTTTTAACTTATTTATTTTTCATCAATTGTGAAACAAGCTTTCAGCTTATATTAATAACTCTTGATGCCTGCCTCTCTTTAAATGAAAAGATAAGAATTGAATAGAGTTGAAAACGTTGTGGCAAACAGTGAAATTGCACATCATGTTATTTTTGTTGGCAAACAGTGAAATTGCACATCATGTTATTTTTGTTGGCAGCGAAATTGCACATCATGTTATTCTTGTTGGCAAACAGTGAAATTGCACATCATGTTATTTTTGTTGACAAACAGTGAAATTGCACATCATGTTATTCTTGTTTTGTTTTTAGATATCTCATCTGACTTCATCAGACAGTGGTGAATACACATGTATTGCCAATAGTGATATAGGTGGGGTGGTTACTAAGGCCAGCCTCACAGTGTTTGACCGTCCGGATCCGCCCTCTAAACCTCAAATTAAAACACAGGTTGGGACCTCCGTTCACCTGGAATGGCTGCCACCACTGTCTGGTTTGGAATGTGGACAAATTCAGGTAAAACCAGTGTACTTTACACTTTCTTTAACACTTCCCTGTTTTTAACTCTACTGGCCAGAAGAGCTAAGTCTGTTGTGTGTGCGTGCGTATGTGCGTGCTTGCGTGCATGCGTGCGTCTGTAAACAGTTGCTTGTGAACGCGATAAAGTCTTCAGTTTTGATTTATCTCAATCCAACTTATAAAGTAGTTAGATATCCATGAGAGCTCGGTTCTTTTCGCAAACCAGCCAGAATCGCCCATGCAAGACTGCAAGCCATGAATTATGGCCCTTGAAATTGTCAAAATTACTGTAATAGAGGCTCGATTTACTATATGATCTTCACCAAACTTAGATAGCAGTTAAATATTGATGAGAGCTCAGTTCCTTTTGCAAACCAGCCAGATTCGCCCCTGCAAGACTGAATTATGGCCCTTGAAATTGTCAAAATTGCTACAATACAACTTGTGAACACAATAGAGCCTGAATTTACTATCTGAACTTCTTTGTTCACATTGTATGTGTGTCTACATTTTGTGTAAGAATGGTTTTAAATTCTGCACACACATTTAATTTCTAAAGTACTTCAACATATCAAACGAGTTTAAGGGTAATTTATTTGGATTTTTTTTTTATTTTGATGCATTGGTATTTTTAGATCACCTGAGCTGAAGGCTCAAGGTAATCTATTCTGATCACTTTTTGTCCGTCATCTGTCGTCCGTCGTCTGTCGTCCGTCGTTAACTTTTAGCTTTAAACATCATCTCCTCCTAAACCACAGGAGCAATTCCATCCACACTTCACAGGAATGTTCCTTTGGTGGCCCTCTTTCAAAATTGTTCAAAGACTTTAAAAATTCCATTAAGAACATTGGTTGCTGGGGCATCAGAAAGAGGGCAAAATGTTCAAACTTTAAAAATCTTCTCCTCTGAATCTGCATATCAGATTCCAATATAGTTTGGTAGAAATGTTCCTTGGATGACCCTCTAAGATTGTACTGATTGATTTAAAAACATGGCAGTCAGGAGGCATCAGAAAAGGAGCAAAATGACAACATTTGGAAATTTTATTTTTTTTAAAGTCCTTGTCTGATATTAAGAAAATTGAATAGGAATCTTACTTTAGTGATCCTCTACTTAATTTGTATTGATTGGTTTCAAAATCATAGCAACCTTGCATCATCACAAAACGGGTAAATTGAACTTTTAGCTACAAATGACAACTTCTACCATTCCACTCGACCAATTTCAACGCAACTTCACAGGAATGTTCCTTTGATGGTCCTCTTTCAAAAAAGACTTACATTCTGTGTAGAACTTTTGTTGCTGCGGCATCAGAAATTGAGAAAAATACCCAAACATTAAAAACCTCCATCTCCATAATCCATTTGTCAGATTCCAAGATAATTTGGCAGAAATGTTCTTTGAGTGACTCTCTTCAAAAACTGTTCAAGCCATATTGATTTCGTTGACAAACAGGGCAGCAAAGCGGCATCAGGAAAGGTGCAAAATGACAAAACTTTATAATTCCATTCTTATTAAAGTTCTTTTAGTTAGATTTCAAGATACAATTGGCTTTTACTGATAAACTATTTCTTTAACTGAGTGTCCACTCCTTGCAGTTTCATTTGAACTCCTGATCAAATTTTCCCAGATATTTGCTTTCATTCAGGTGATCGATTTAGGGCCATCTTGGCCCTCTTCTTTAACTTGTGATATTTAACCCTTTCCCTCATACGATAAGTCTGCAGCAGACGACTTTGAACATATTTTGTCAAAAAATCGAAAAGCTCTAGAGTGAAATGGATAACCTATGACTAAAAGTGAAAAACATTGTGGCAAAAGGAGAAATTGCTTGTTTTGAGCAATTTCTTCTCTTGTCACTATGTTTTCAAAAAGCTGTCTGCTGCAGAGGCGACAGAAAGCGTCTATATGCTCTATATTGCTCAAAACAGAAAACAAATCAATTGTTAAAAAAACTGCCATTTTTGTTAAAATCGCATTAGAAATTAGATTACAGATATTTCAAGGTTAACCTTTATCAAAGTTCAGCCTCTTTACTATAATTTCCTGC
Organism: Serripes groenlandicus; assembly: GCA_031761405.1. Classification (NCBI taxonomy): domain Eukaryota; kingdom Metazoa; phylum Mollusca; class Bivalvia; order Cardiida; family Cardiidae; genus Serripes; species Serripes groenlandicus. The sequence continues at coordinate 378,713 of JASEVX010000012.1, read as the reverse complement.
TTTTCACTTTTTCAATCAACTGATTTATTTTTTATTTTTTTATTTTTTCCTTCTTCATTTCTTTATTGTTTATTTTGTTTTTTTTCAAACCCACGTGACTGAATATTTTCTATATGTATGTATGTTTGTAAATGACTATGTACTTTGTATACGTCTAAATAAACGTTCTGTTCTGTTCTGTTCTGTTCTGTTCTATATGAGGGAAATGGTTAACAATTGTGTTAAGGCGCCACGTTAAAGTTTCATAATTTTACTGCTTTCAAACTTGGATAGTAGTTGCATCTTATGCCACCCTTCGTATTGAAGGCTGAAAATGCTGGGAGTGACCTTATCTATAATTTTTGTGGTTTTTAGGTATATTGCTTTTTTTTGTTTCTAATTTGATGTATTTTGGACTTGTTAGATCGACTTCAAATTTGGCACACACTTTTTGTCTTTGTATTTTACACTTGTATTGATAGTCAAATGATGGCGAGACATATAATAATGCGTAATTCTTGTTTAATTTGGGATATATTTCGCTGTTACCGGTGGCAGAAGGCATGGCTCTTTTTTTTTAACAAATATAAGTGAAAGTCTCCACAGAAATTGTAAATTCATATTCCGTCACATAATCATAGATGTTCCTATCGGAGGTTTAGACTTCAAAAGTCCCAGGACACTGCCCTCTGCACATCATTAATTCTACATCAAATAATATTGTGTAAACAATACAAAGTTAATGTTTATCATACAAGATACATCATGCTATACTGTTTATTGATAAATTAAGTTAAATGACACATCGCCATACCTGCGAGATCTTACAGACATTTGTCCTTTGTGAAGCCAGAGTATCCTATCTCTGTATTTATATGTCTCTGAAGGAAGAGTGGTATACTCCATCTTATCTAGGCTGAAATTGTGTCATTTGTCTTGGCAGAGTGACAGATATAGTTTAACCCTTTCCCACAGTGACAGATATAGTTTAAGCCTTTCCCACATACAAGAAATATGCAGCAGACGACTTCGAAAACATCTATGCAAAAATATGGAAGCTCCCTATAAATGAAAGGACAATTAGTGAATAAAAGCGAAAACATTGTAGCCAAAGGAGAAATTGCTCATTATCAAAAGTTGTCTGCTTCTATATGTGGGAAAGGGTTAAATTTACATTTACTGTCCGTTTATGGATCTGCCTGTCTTTCCATTTGTTTGTCGATCAGTCAGTCAGTCAGAGTTTCATTTACCGACATATTGACATTTAATTGTTTGTTAATCAGAGGTTTATTTACAACCCACGTGGAAGACAGTGGTGCAGAGGTAGAGCGTCGGCCTCTCACATCAAAGGTCCCTGGTTCGAGTCCCGTGATGAGCGGGTCCTGACTTTGGGATTTTTTCACACAATCGGCGCGAGTACTGGTTAAGTATCCAGGAAGCAGACATCGAGCGTGATTAATATAAGCTTAAAGCTTGTTTCGCAATCGATTTAAAATAAATCAGTTTAAACTAAACATATTGACATTTGTTTGTTAGTCAGAGGTTCACTTACATACATATTGACATGTGTTTGTTAGTCAGAGGTTCATTTACAGACATATTGACATTTGTTTGTTAGTCAGAGGTTCATTTACAGACATATTGACATTTGTTTGTTAGTCAGAGGTTCATTTACAGACATATCTTGACATGTGTTTGTAAGTCAGAGGTTCATTTACAGACATATTGACATTTGTTTGTTAGTCAGAGGTTCATTTACAGACATATTGACAAGTGTTTGTCAATCAGAGGTTCATTTACAGACATATTGACAAGTGTTTGTCAATCAGAGGTTCATTTACAGACATATTGACATTTGTTTGTCAATCAGAGGTTCATTTACAGACATATTGACATTTGTTTGTCAATCAGAGGTTCATTTACAGACATATTGACATTTGTTTGTCAATCAGAGGTTCATTTACAAACATATGTTTGTTAGTCAGTCAGAGTTTCATTTAGAATCCACTGACAAGTATTCCTTTTGTCTGTATTTCTTTTTTGCTAATTATGTTTTAATTATGAATTGAGTAGGGCATTCATTGGAAAAAATGGAAACAGAACTCTGATATCAGCTACTATATGGTTTCAGGGTTACACAGTGGAATTCAACGAATTGGGCCTTGAATACTGGCAGGCTGGGATACCTTACGTACCAAACACATCACAAGTTATTGGAGATTTGAACCCTGGATCGACATATCAGTTCCGTGTGCGGGCCAACAACACTATGGGAATGAGTGACCCTAGTTTATCATCAGATTTGGTCGCTATACCAACTGAATCGGGTGAGTTTATACTTTTGGCAAATCATTCTTTATTGTTGCTGTGTGAATTATATGTGTGAGTATGATGTGTGGAGTATATGTGTAAGGATGCTGTATGGAGTATATGTGTAAGGATGCTGTGTGGAGTATATGTGTAAGGATGCTGTGTGGAGTATATGTGTAAGGATTCTGTGTGGAGTATATGTGTAAGGATGATGTGTGGAGTATATGTGTAAGGATGCTGTATGGAGTGTATGTGTAAGGATGCTGTATGGAGTATATGTGTAAGGATGCTGTGTGGAGTATATGTGTAAGGATGCTGTGTGGAGTATATGTGTAAGGATGCTGTGTGGAGTATATGTGTAAGGATGCTGTGTGGAGTATATGTGTAAGGATGCTGTATGGAGTGTATGTGTAAGGATGCTGTGTGGCGTATATGTGTAAGGATGCTGACAATCTTTAAAATTCTTCTCCTCTAAATCCACAAGTCAGATTCCAAAATTATTTAATAGAAATGTTCATGTTGTAGGATAATCTTGTTAACACTCTCGAAGTGGTATTCGGTATTTTTAACTCGAGCATGTTGGGGGAAACTGACAATCTTTAAAATTCTTCTCCTCTGAATCCACAAGTCAGATTCCAAAATTATTTAATAGAAATGTTCATGTTGTAGGATAATCTTGTTAACACTCTCGAAGTGGTATTCGGTATTTTTAACTCGAGCATGTTGAAATGTTGTCAGATTGTTTGTCTTGATAATATGTAGGTAAAGTTTAAATGTGGGTGGTCATGTTGTGTCAAGCACTAGTCATGGTTGAAGGGAAATCTTGTTAACATTCCAGTATAAGCTTACCTGAATGCAAAATGAGTTATTGTTAATAAATATTATTTTCACAAATTTATAATTTCGTCAAAACACTTAATCCTTTCCCACATACAGATGCTTTGTGATGCCTCTGCAGTAGACGTCTTTTGAAAACATTATCGTAATAGGAGAAATTTACCTAATGTGTTCAACTTTATTTATCAACAATGACTTGAAGCCTCATATAACATATAACATATATCATATAACATATATCTATCATATAACATATATCATATATCATATAACATATAACATGTCTAAATTTCTTTTGTCAGAATTAAGTGAGAAAGAAGACGCTAACTATACAACATGGAAAACAACTTTTGAAAACGATTTTGTTGAAATCGAGGAACTCGAAAGGTAAGTACAGCATGTCTAAGCTATAAGCATTGACAACAGACACTTTCTGACTCCACTGCAGCAGTCAACTTTTGAAAAAGATGTGACAAATTAAAAGATTGCATATAACAAACAATTTCTCCTTTGTCCACAATGTTTCTGTTTTTATTCAGTGTTATACTGGTGCGGATAAGCCAGGTTACATTTTAGGGGAACTTGTTAATTGTCAATCAGTCAGTCAAAGTATGTTTGTTAAATGCTATTTTTTATCAAAATATACATACATATCCTGAATGATTCCTTGCTATATGGCCGTTTTTCTCTCATTAAACACTGTATGTCCTGAATGATTCCTTGCTAAATGGCAGTTTTTCTCTCATTAAACACTGTATATATATATCCTGAATGATTCCTTGCTATATGGCGGTTTTTCTCTCTCATTAAACACTGTATATCCTGAATGATTCCTTGCTATATGGCGGTTTTTCTCTCATTAAACACTGTATATCCTGAATGATTCCTTGCTATATGGCGGTTTTCCCTCATTAAACACTGTATATCTTGAATAATTCCTTGCTATATGGCGGTTTTTCTCTCTCATTAAACACTGTATATCCTGAATGATTCCTTGCTATATGGCGGTTTTTCTCTCATTAAACACTGTATATCCTGAATGATTCCTTGCTATATGGTGGTTTTTCTCTCATTAAACACTGTATATCCTGAATGATTCCTTGCTATATGGCGGTTTTCCCTCATTAAACACTGTATATCCTGAATGATTCCTTGCTAAATGGCAGTTTTTCTCTCATTAAACACTATATATATCCTGAATCATTCCTTGCTATATGGCGGTTTTTCTCTCTCATTAAACACTGTATATCCTGAATGATTCCTGGCTATATGGCGGTGTTTCTCTCATTAAACACTGTATATCCTGAATGATTCCTTGCTATATGGCGGTTTTCCCTCATTAACACTGTATATCCTGAATGATTCCTTGCTACATGTATATGGTGGTTTTTCTCTCATTAAACACTGTATATCCTGAATGATTCCTTGCTATATGGTTGTTTTCCCTCATTGAACACTGTATATCCTGAATGATTCCTGGCTATATGGCAGTTTTTCTCTCATTAAACACTGTATATCCTGAATGATTCCTGGCTATATGGAGGTTTTCCCTCATTAAACACTGTATATCCTGAATGATTCCTGGCTATATGGTTGTTTTCCCTCATTGAACACTGTATATCCTGAATGATTCCTTGATATTTGGCGGTTTTCCCTCATTAACACTGTATATCCTGAATGATTCCTGGCTATATGGTTGTTTTCCCTCATTAAACATTGTATATCCTGAATGATTCCTTGCTATATGGCAGTTTTCCCTCATTAACACTGTATATCCTGAATGATTCCTTGCTATATGGTTGTTTTCCCTTATTGAACACTGTATATCCTGAATGATTCCTGGCTATATGGCGGTTTTTCTCGCATTAAACACTATATCCTGAATGATTCCTGGCTATATGGCGGTGTTTCTCTCATTAAACACTGTATATCCTGAATGATTCCTTGCTATATGGCGGTTTTCCCTCATTAACACTGTATATCCTGAATGATTTCTGGCTATATGGCAGTTTTTCTCTCATTAAACACTGTATATCCTGAATGATTCCTGGATATATGGAGGTTTTCCCTCATTAAACACTGTATATCCTGAATGATTCCTTGCTATATGGCGGTTTTCCCTCATTAACACTGTATATCCTGAATGATTCCTGGCTATATGGCGGTTTTTCTCTCATTAAACACTGTATATCCTGAATGATTCCTGGCTATATGGTTGTTTTCCCTCATTAAACACTGTATATCCTGAATGATTCCTGGCTATATGGAGGTTTCCCTCATTAAACACTGTATATCCTGAATGATTCCTTGCTATATGGTTGTTTTCCCTCATTGAACACTGTATATCCTGAATGATTCCTGGCTATATGGCGGTTTTTCTCTCATTAAACACTGTATATCCTGAATGATTCCTAGCTATATGGAGGTTTTCCCTCATTAAACACTGTATATCCTGAATGATTCCTGGCTATATGGCGGTTTTTCTCTCATTAAACACTGTATATCCTGAATAATTCCTGGCTATATGGTTGTTTTCTCTCATTAAACACTGTATATCCTGAATGATTCCTGGCTGGTTTCCCTCATCAAAATATTATATCATTGTTTATCATGATGGTACATTTATCTCTTTTGCAGGGGAAGATTTTCATTGGTGAAGAAATGTACACAAAAATGTTCGAACCAAAGTTTTGCTGCAAAATGTTTGAAGAAACACACAGTGCGGAAGGATGAAGTTGAGACGGAGTATAACACGTTACAGAGCCTCCAACATCCGGGTCTCGTGCAAGCTTTTGACCTGTATGAAACAACGGATTCCTTGATCTTGATCACGCAACTGTAAGCTGATCACCATTTCCCACTTACACAAAGATGCAGCGGGTGACTTGGAAAACTTATCATGCAGAAAATGAGAGAGAATTTGGCTGTATGGGGCTCAGTCTGTATGGGGCCCTCAGTCTGTATGGGGCCCGCAGTCTGTATGGGCCCCGCAGTCTGTACGGGGCTCAGTCTGTATGGGGCCTGCAGTCTGTACGGGGCTCAGTCTGTATGGGGCCCGCAGTCTGTACGGGGCTCAGTCTGTATGGGGCCCGTAGTCTGTATGGGACCCGCAGTCTGAATAGAAAACATTCTCATCGCAATGACCTTACTGTCAGTGAATAGAAAACATTCTCATCATCATGACCTCACTGTCAGTGAATAGAAAACATCCTCATCACAATGACCTCACTGTCAGTGAATAGAAAACATCCTCATCACAATGAACTTACTGTCAGTGAATAGAAAACATTCTCATCATCATGACCTCACTGTCAGTGAATATAAAACATTCTCATCACAATGACCTCACTGTCAGTGAATAGAAAACATTCTCATCATCATGACCTCACAGTCAGTGAATAGAAAACATCCTCATTACAATGACCTCACTGTCAGTGAATACTGTCAGTAAATAGAAAACATTCTCATCACAATGACCTCACTGTCAGTGAATAGAAAACATCCTCATCACAATGACCTTACTGTCAGTGGATAGAAAACATCCTCATCACAAAATATTGCTAAAAATTGTTTTCCTTTAACCCTTTCCCACATATAACAAATCTACAGTAGACAATATATAGCTATGGAAAATCTCTATAAATGAAAATATAGTTATTGATTAGAATTGAAAAACCTTGTAGCAAAAGGAGAAATTCCTTATTATGAGCAAATTCTTCTTTAGCAACATACCGTCAGCTGCAGATGCCTCCAAAAATGTTTGCATATGGATAAGGGTCACCACTTTTCCAAAAATGTTTGCATATGGATAAGGGTCACCACTTTTCCAAAAATGTTTGCATGTGGATAAGGGTCAACACTTTTCCAAAAATGTTTGCATATGGATAAGGGGTCACCGTTTTCCCAAAAATGTTTGCATGTAGATAAGGGGTCACCACTTTTCCAAATATGTTTGCATGTGGGTAAGTGGTTACCGGGTGACCGTTAACCCAAATGTATTCAATTTTGCAAAAGTTACATGTTCCAAAATACAAAAAAATTGCAACAGATGACTATACATAGTCTATAAATGAAAGTATAATTATTGAGAAGAGGTGAAAACATTGTGGCAAAAGGAAAAATTATTTATAATGAGCAATTTCACCTGTTTCCACAATGCTGTGCTTGCAAGTAAGAAAGTGGTATAATAGCTGAACAAAGCTGATAACAAATATTCTATTTACAGAGTACCAGCAGGACGCCTGTTTGACTTTATATGTAGTAGTGGACAGTTTGATGAAATACATGGAGGGGATTATGCCAGACAGCTGCTGGAAACTGTTCATTACCTCCATAACTGTAGAATTGCTCATCTTGATATAAAAGTAAGGTTTGACAGGTACAAGTACAAAAATGCTGCAAAATGCAGCAAAAAAAAGCTTGTGCGGTGGAGCGAAACAGTCTTTAGACGAAATGTACTTGATTCCCTTATTCCATGTAATATCATTGCAATTACGAGAATTAATTAAACAAATACTTGAGATATTAGAAATGTATATTTCATTTCAAATGAACTATAATTAAGACTTTTTACAATCAATCCTCCTAATTAAATTGAAAAATTTCAAGATAATTTCAAGACGGCTTGACAGATTTTCATGAAACTTGGGTCAAATGTTCACCTCATCCATGTCTGGACCATAACGGTTCAAGGTCAAGGTCACACTTGAAGGTCAAAGGTTTGAGGCTTTATTTCGTGTCTGCTCCATATCTCCAAGACAGTTTGATTTTCATGAAACTTAGGTCACATGTTCACCTCATCAAGGCGATGTGCAGAACCCATGTCTCGACGATACCGGTTCAAGGTCAAGGTCACGCTTGAAGGTCAAAGGTTTTAGGCTTTATTTCGTGTCCGCTTTATATCTCCAAGATGGCTTGAAGGATTTTCATGAAACTTGGGTCACATGTTCACCTCATCAAGGCGATGTGCAGAACCCATTGTCTGCTTTATAGGTTGGAATGTTTTGAGAGATTTTGACAGAGGGGGAGACATCTAGTTTAGCCATGGTTTAGTAAATTAGCCTTGGTTTGGTCATTTAACCTTGGTTTGGTAATTTAACCATGGTTTGGTAACTTACCTTGGTTTGGTCATTTAACCTTGGTTTGGTTATTTACCCTTGGTTTGGTAACTTATCCTTGGTTTGGTAACTTACCTTAGTTTGGTAATTTACCTTGGTTTGGTCATTTAACCTTGGTTTGATAATTTAATCTTGGTTTGGTAATTTAGCCTTGGTTTGGTAACTTACCTTGGTTTGGTCATTTAACCTTGGTTTGGTAACTTACCTTGGTTTGGTAACTTACCTTGGTTTGGTAATTTACCTTGGTTTGGTCATTTAACCTTGGTTTGGTCATTTAACCTTGGTTTGGTAATTTAACCTTGGTTTGGTAACTTACCTTGGTTTGGTAATTTAACCTTGGTTTGGTTACTTACCTTGGTTTGGTAATTTAACCTTGGTTTGGTAACTTACCTTGGTTTGGTAATTTAACCTTGGTTTGGTAACTTACCTTGGTTTGGTCATTTAACCTTGGTTTGGTAACTTACCTTGGTTTGGTAATTTACCTTGGTTTGGTCATTTAACCTTGGTTTGGTAATTTAACCTTGGTTTGGTAATTTAACCTTGGTTTGGTAACTTACCTTGGTTTGGTAATTTAACCTTGGTTTGGTTACTTACCTTGGTTTGGTAATTTAACCTTGGTTTGGTAACTTACCTTGGTTTGGTCATTTAACCTTGGTTTGGTAACTTACTTTGGTTTGGTCATTTAACCTTGGTTTGGTAACTTAACCTTGGTTTGGTAATTTAACCTTGGTTAGGTAACTTAACCTTATTTTGGTAATTTAACCTTGGTTTGGTACCTTAACCTTGGTTTGGTAATTTAACCTTGGTTTGGCAACTTACCTTGGTTTGGTAATTTAACCTTGGTTTGGTAAATTACCTTGGTTTGGTCATTTAACCTTGGTTTGGTAAGCCTTTCCCTTATACGTAGCACATTAAGTAAAAATTGGAACATCTTGCTAAATGAAGGTATAATGTATGGACATAAAGTAGAAAACATTGTAGCAAAATGATAAATTCCTCGTGATCAATTTCTCTTTTCTTTTTCCAAAGTTGCTGCAGCTATTGTCAGTCTTTCGGATTACGTGTACAAAGAAATACGTTTACTTGATTTTCTGAATGCTAATCACGACACGAGTTCACATCAGTTTCGTCAACTCGAGATTGTGCCTTTGTAATCCGACAGCTTTGATTTTCAATTGCTCAATTTGCCACAATAATTTCCACTCTTTTCAATTATCTTACTATCCTTTATAGAGATTTTCTATGTTTTGTACTTGATGATTTTAAAGTCTGTCAGAGTAAACATCATTGAAATCATTGATGCAGTAATTTTTGAGCAATTACTCCTTTTGACGCAATGTTTTAAAAGGTTGTCTTCCTTAGTCAAAATGTTTCAATACTATTTGATGAAAATACTTTCTTTCAAGAAAATTCTGCAATTGTTTGCGTCGCTGATTCAAAGTGATTTGCTGGACAATTGTTGAGTGTTGGAAAGAGAACAGAACGAATTAAGACATATATTTTAATGACGGATGTATTTTAATGTATTTTAATCATTTTTTCAGCCTGAAAACCTTCTTGTAGAAATCAGTGCATCCAATGTGAACATTAAATTGGTTGATTTTGGAGATGCCAGACATATCTACAATAATTTCTATGTTCACACAACAAACAACAATCCAGAATTTCTCGCACCTGAAATGGTTGCTGGGACTCCTGTTGGACTTCTTTCCGATATATGGTAACAACAATTTGTTTTTAACTTTCCCATATATGGTACACAAATTATTTTTTTACTTTCCGATATAATTTCAATGATTAAACTTCCATTTTTAAAGGTTAACCTTATTTAAACCTTATTTTTAACTTATTTTTAACCTTATTTTTAACGACATTTTCAAAGTTGTCAACTGCAGATTTGCAGTACATAGAACAGATGTCAAAACAGAGATTTTACTAGAACCATAATATTGCATGCTTTTTGTCAACGATGTTATAAGCGATGTTTACTCTTTCCCAAATACAACAATTATAAAGCAGACACAATTTTCTATAGTTTAATTATTGAATAGAGTTGTAATCATTGTGGCAAAGGAACAACATTACTGTCACTCAGAGTTTACCCTTTCATGTCACTCAGAGAATATTGTTACCCTTTCATGTTACTCATAGAATAGTGTGACCCTTTCATGTCACTCAGAGAATATTGTGACCCTTTCATGTCACTCAGAGAATATTGTGACCCTTTCATGTCACTCAGAGAATATTGTTACCCTTTCATGTTACTCAGAGAGTATTGTGACCCTTTCATGTCACTCAGAGAATATTGTGACCCTTTCATGTCACTCAGAGAATATTGTGACCCTTTAATGTCACTCAGAGAATATTGTTACCCTTTCATGTCACTCATAGAATATTGTTACCCTTTCATGTCACTCAGAGAATATTGTTACCCTTTCATGTCACTCAGAGAATATTTTTACCATTTCTTGTCATTCAGAGAATAATGTTACCCTTTCATGTCATTCAGGGAATATTGTTACCATTTCATGTCATTCATAGAATATTATTACCCTTTCATGTCACTCAGAGAGTATTGTGACCCTTTCATGTCACTCAGAGAGTATTGTGACCCTATCATGTCACTCAGAGAATATTTTTACCCTTTCATGTCACTCAGAGAATATTGTGACCCTTTCATGTCACTCAGAGAATATTGTTACCCTTTCATGTCACTCAGAGAATATTGTGACCCTTTCATGTCACTCATTTTCCTACAACTTCTCCTCCTAATTAAATTGACCAATTTCAAGATAATTTCACAGGAATGTTCCTTAGGTGATCCTGTTTCAAAGTTGTTCAATGAATTCCATACAGAACTTTGGTTGCTATGGCAGCTGAAAATGAGGAAAATGCCAAAAATTCAAAAATCTTCTTGTCCAAAAGTACAGGACTGATTTGGAAATTATTTTGCACAAAAGTTACTGGGTCACCCTCTACCAAGATTGTTCAAATTATTCGATTCGTTGAAAATCATGGCCGATACGGGGCGGAGCTTGTTTTCTTTATTTATATGTATAGAAAAAATATTATCTTCTTGTCCAAAAGCACTGGCCCGATTTGATAATAATTTAGCACAAATGTTCCTTCCTTGGGTAACCCTTTCCTAAATTTGTTCAGCTTAACCCTTTCCCACATGCAAAGGACGACTTGGAAAACTTGTAGGCAAAAATTGGAAAAATCTTTATAAATGAATGAGCAATTATTGAGTATAGTTGAAAACATGATTGTGGCAAAAGGAAATATTGCTCGTCAAGATTTCTCCTTTAGTCACAACATTTTCAAAAGTTGTCCGCTGCAGAGGCATCAAAATGAGTCTACATGTCGAAAAGGGATCAGATATTGTAATCATCAGGTCACATGATCAGTATTGTAAATGATCATGTAGGCATTTTAGAGTTACCTCCCTTCAAACTCTGACTTTACAAAAACAATCAGGGCAGTTTGCGGGGATAGTAATTAAATCATCTTTAGTGAATTATCATGACTCTAATTTTACCCTTTCCCTCATACAGATGGTTTCCGTCGCCTTTGCAAATGGAGAAATTGCTCATAATTGCTGCATTTGCCAGAAATGTTTTAACTATTCAATAATTATACTTCCCTTTTTAGAGAGTTTCAATATTTTTATGGATATGTTTTCAAATTTGTCAGCTGCAGATTTTTTATATGTGGGAAAGGTTAAGTATATTATCCAATTCTGTTCTAATTGGCCATGGACTATCGGATCATATTTCACTATAGGAGTATCGGTGTTATTGTCATTGTGATGTTATCCGGTGTGTCACCAGATCATATTTCACTATTTTACAGGAGTATCGGTGTGATTGTTTATGTGATGTTATCCGGTGTGTCACCATTTCTGGACGAGAGCGAGGAAGAGACCTGTTCTAATATCATCCGCAACGATTACTGCTTCCCAGAAGAATTTTTTGTTGGAGTTTCAGAAGAATCAAAAGAGTTCCTTCGTGCCATACTCATTGATGACCTAGGGTAAGATAGATGTTTTTAACCGCATTTTCCCACATACAGGCGTTTACTTATGCCTCTTCAGCAGGTGAGTTTTGAAAACAATCTTGCAAAAAGAGAAATTGCTCATAAGAAAGACTTTTTAGCCCATTAGAGGAAGACCAATGACAATGACTTAAGTCAATCATCGCAGCTAAACAACAACAATCATACATTTCATATACAAAGGAAGACTTTCAACCATATACAACAATTTTGCAGCAGACAACTTTAAAGACATCTAGAAAAAAATATGGATAACTCTCTATAAATGAATATTTAACTTTTGAATAGAGTTGTTGAAAGCAGTGTGGCAAAAGCAGAAATTGCTCAGCAATGTTTTCAAAAGTCGGCTACTGCAGAAAAGAGGCGTGAGAAAGACTCTGTATTTGGAAAAAGATGATAAATTGATCTTTTTTTTTTTTGACAAATTCTGTTCTTAAAGTTAAGAATGTAGACAGTATTCCTACCGCGAAGAGGGTAAGCGTCAATTTGAAATTGAGCAAGGACGAAACTGTTTGTTCACATACTCTAGCAAGGACGAAACTGTTTGTTCCCATACTCTAGCAAGGACGAAACTGTTTGTTCACATAAGGACGAAACTGTTTGTTCACATACTCTAGCAAGGACGAAACTGTTTGTTCCCATACTCTAGCAAGGACGAAACTGTTTGTTCCCATACTCTAGCAAGGACGAAACTGTTTGTTCACATACTCTAGCAAGGACGAAACTGTTTGTTCCCATACTCTAGCAAGGACGAAACTGTTTGTTCACATACTCTAGCAAGGACGAAACTGTTTGTTCCCATACTCTAGCAAGGACGAAACTGTTTGCAAGGACGAAACTGTTTGTTCCCATACTCTAGCAAGGACGAAACTGTTTGTTCACATACTCTAGCAAGGACGAAACTGTTTGTTCACATAAGGACGAAACTGTTTGTTCACATACTCTAGCAAGGACGAAACTGTTTGTTCACATACTCTAGCAAGGACGAAACTGTTTGTTCCCATACTCTAGCAAGGACGAAACTGTTTGTTCACATACTCTAGCAAGGACGAAACTGTTTGTTCACATACTCTAGCAAGGACGAAACTGTTTGTTCCCATACTCTAGCAAGGACGAAACTGTTTGTTCACATAAGGACGAAACTGTTTGTTCCCATACTCTAGCAAGGACGAAACTGTTTGTTCCCATACTCTAGCAAGGACGAAACTGTTTGTTCCCATACTCTAGCAAGGACGAAACTGTTTGTTCCCATACTCTAGCAAGGACGAAACTGTTTGTTCACATAAGGACGAAACTGTTTGTTCCCATACTCTAGCAAGGACGAAACTGTTTGTTCACATACTCTAGCAAGGACGAAACTGTTTGTTCACATACTCTAGCAAGGACGAAACTGTTTGTTCCCATACTCTAGCAAGGACAAAACTGTTTGTTCACATACTCTAGCAAGGACGAAACTGTTTGTTCACATACTCTAGCAAGGACGAAACTGTTTGTTCCCATACTCTAGCAAGGACGAAACTGTTTGTTCCCATACTCTAGCAAGGACGAAACTGTTTGTTCCCATACTCTAGCAAGGACGAAACTGTTTGTTCACATACTCTAGCAAGGACGAAACTGTTTGTTCCCATACTCTAGCAAGGACGAAACTGTTTGTTCCCATACTCTAGCAAGGACGAAACTGTTTGTTCACATACTCTAGCAAGGACGAAACTGTTTGTTCACATACTCTAGCAAGGACGAAACCGTTTGTTCCCATACTCTAGCAAGGACGAAACTGTTTGTTCACATACTCTAGCAAGGACGAAACTGTTTGTTCCCATACTCTAGCAAGGACGAAACTGTTTGTTCACATACTCTAGCAAGGACGAAACTGTTTGTTCACATACTCTAGCAAGGACGAAACTGTTTGTTCACATAAGGACGAAACTGTTTGTTCACATACTCTAGCAAGGACGAAACTGTTTGTTCCCATACTCTAGCAAGGACGAAACTGTTTGTTCACATACTCTAGCGAGGATGAAACTGTTTGTTCACATACTCTAGCGAGGACGAAACTGTTTGTTCCCATACTCTAGCGAGGACGAAACTGTTTGTTCCCATACTCTAGCAAAGACGAAACTGTTCCCATACTCTAGCGAGGACGAAACTGTTTGTTCACATACTCTAGCAAGGACGAAACTGTTTGTTCACATACTCTAGCAAGGACGAAACTGTTTGTTCCCATACTCTAGCAAGGACGAAACTGTTTGTTCACATACTCTAGCAAGGACGAAACTGTTTGTTCCCATACTCTAGCAAGGACGAAACTGTTTGTTCACATACTCTAGCAAGGACGAAACTGTTTGCAAGGACGAAACTGTTTGCAAGGACGAAACTGTTCCCATACTCTAGCAAGGACGAAACTGTTTGTTCACATACTCTAGCAAGGACGAAACTGTTTGTTCACATACTCTAGCAATGCCGAAACTGTTTGTTCACATAATCGAACAAGGACTAAACTGTTTGTTCACATAAGGACGAAACTGTTTGTTCACATACTCTTGCAAGGACGAAACTGTTTGTTCACATACTCTAGCAAGGACGAAACTGTTTGTTCACATACTCTAGCGAGGACGAAACTGTTTGTTCACATACTCTAGCGAGGACGAAACTGTTTGTTCCCATACTCTAGCAAGGACGAAACTGTTTGTTCACATACTCTAGCAAGGACGAAACTGTTTGCAAGGACGAAACTGTTCCCATACTCTAGCAAGGACGAAACTGTTTGTTCACATACTCTAGCAAGGACGAAACTGTTTGTTCACATACTCTAGCAATGCCGAAACTGTTTGTTCACATAATCGAACAAGGACTAAACTGTTTGTTCACATAAGGACGAAACTGTTTGTTCACATACTCTTGCAAGGACGAAACTGTTTGTTCACATACTCTAGCAAGGACGAAACTGTTTGTTCACATACTCTAGCAATGCCGAAACTGTTTGTTCACATAATCGAACAAGGACTAAACTGTTTGTTCACATAAGGACGAAACTGTTTGTTCACATACTCTTGCAAGGACGAAACTGTTTGTTCACATACTCTAGCAAGGACGAAACTGTCTGTTCACATACTCTACTTTGCATCACGTTAAAAAAAGGTCAAAATACTAAAAATTATAAAATCAAACACTTTAAGTGCATCCTATACATATTTACAATGAATTGAAACACAATGAAATACACTTATTTCTACGCAAAGAAAGGTTTGTTTATATAGACAGGGATTATTTTCTGTAGATCAGCTTGGCTGCGGATGTATTTGACCTTATTTGACCTTTATAGTGGGTTTCTAACAGGATTCAGGATAATTACTCTTTCAGAAAAAGACCACAGGCTCAATGGTGTCTGGAAAACGCCTGGATTAAACGTTGCTCCTCGGTGCGCTCAGGTCAGCCACGTTCTCGACCCATAGCTACGGCCCGACTGGCTCATTTTATTGATCGGAGGAAACATTTGGTATGAACCCTTTTATAACCATTAACCCTGCTGCTTGACGACTTTATAAACTTCTGGTCAAACATGCAAAGTCTTTATAAACTTCTGGTCAAACATGCAAAGTCTTTATAAACTTCTGGTCAAACATGCAAAGGGTTTATAAACTTCTGGTCAAACATGCAAAGTCTTTATAAATGAATGTACATTTATGTAAAAAAGTTGAAATCATTGTGGCAAAACGAGAAATTGCTCACAATGTTTTCAATAGTTGTCTGCTGTTGGAAAGGATTAATTAATTGTAAGACTTTGCTTAACCTGATATAGACGCTTTTTGACGCCCATGCAGCAGACGTCTTTTGAAAACAATGTGGCAATAGCAGAAATTTCTCATAATGAGTAATTTCTCCTTATTGCCACAATGTTATCAGTTACAGAAATATTTGTCCAGATTATTTCAAAGTCGTCTGCTGCTGATTTGTTATATGTAGAAAACGGTTAATTGCAAAACAGTGCATAAAGCACATTTTATGATTGCAGTTGATTGTTTCGTTTATTGTGATGGCTAAGCGTAAACTAGTCGTAACTTAATGTAATTTTATAAGCAGTTACAACTTTTGCTCACTGAGTCATTGATTGGCAAATTGGATAATTTCCTACCCCAAGTCTGTTGCAAAGTGCAATATACAGTCTTCCAACCCCAAGTTTGTTGGAAAGTGCAATATACGGTCTTCCAACCCCAAGTTTGTTGGAAAGTGCAATATACGGTCTTCCAACCCAAAGTTAGTTGGAAAGTGCAATATACGGTCTTCCAACCCAAAGTTTGTTGCAAAGTGCAATATACAGTCTTCCAACCCCAAGTTAGTTGGAAAGTGCAATATACGGTCTTCCAACCCCAAGTTAGTTGGAAAGTGCAATATACAGTCTTAAAACCCCAAGTTAGATGGAAAGTGCAATATACAGTCTTAAAACCACAAGTTAGTTGGAAAGTGCAATATACGGTCTTCCAACCCCAAGTTAGTTGGAAAGTGCAATATACGGTCTTCCAACCCCAAGTTTGTTGCAAAGTGCAATATACAGTCTTCCTACTCCAAGTTAGTTGGAAAGTGCAATATACGGTCTTCCAACCCGAAGTTAGTTGGAAAGTGCAATATACGGTCTTCCAACCCCAAGTTTGTTGCAAAGTGCAAAATACAGTCTTCCAACCCCAAGTTAGTTGGAAAGTGCAATATACGGTCTTCCAACCCCAAGTTAGTTGGAAAGTGCAATATACGGTCTTCCTAATCCCAAGTTAGTTGGAAAGTGCAATATACAGTCTTCCAACCCCAAGTTTGTTGGAAAGTGAAATATACGGTCTTCCTACTCCAAGTTAGTTGGAAAGTGCAATATACGGTCTTCCAACCCCAAGTTTGTTGCAAAGTGCAATATACAGTCTTCCAACCCCAAGTTAGTTGGAAAGTGCAATATACAGTCTTCCAACCCCAAGTTAGTTGGAAAGTGCAATATACGGTCTTCCTAATCCCAAGTTAGATGGAAAGTGCAATATACAGTCTTCCTACCCAAAGTTAGTTGGAAAGTGCAATATACGGTCTTCCTAATCCCAAGTTAGATGGAAAGTGCAATATACGGTCTTCCTAATCCCAAGTTAGATGGAAAGTGCATTATACGGTCTTCCAACCCCAAGTTAGTTGGAAAGTGCAATATACGGTCTTCCTACTCCAAGTTTACTCCAAGTTAGTTGGAAAGTGCAATATACCGTCTTCCAACCCCAAGTTAGTTGGAAAGTGCAATATACGGTCTTCCAACCCCAAGTTAGTTGGAAAGTGCAATATACAGTCTTAAAACCCCAAGTTAGATGGAAAGTGCAATATACAGTCTTCCAACCCCAAGTTAGTTGGAAAGTGCAATATACAGTCTTAAAACCCCAAGTTAGTTGGAAAGTGCAATATACGGTCTTCCTAATCCCAAGTTAGATGGAAAGTGCAATATACGGTCTTCCTAATCCCAAGTTAGATGGAAAGTGCATTATACGGTCTTCCAACCCCAAGTTAGTTGGAAAGTGCAATATACGGTCTTCCTACTCCAAGTTAGTTGGAAAGTGCAATATACGGTCTTCCTACTCCAAGTTAGTTGGAAAGTGCAATATACCGTCTTCCAACCCCAAGTTAGTTGGAAAGTGCAATATACGGTCTTCCAACCCCAAGTTAGTTGGAAAGTGCAATATACAGTCTTAAAACCCCAAGTTAGTTGGAAAGTGCAATATACGGTCTTAAAACCCCAAGTTAGTTGGAAAGTGCAATATACGGTCATCCAACCCCAAGTTAGATGGAAAGTGCAATATACGGTCTTCCTACTCCAAGTTAGTTGGAAAGTGCAATATACAGTCTTAAAACCCCAAGTTAGTTGGAAAGTGCAATATACAGTCTTAAAACCCCAAGTTAGTTGGAAAGTGCAATATACGGTCTTCCAACCCCAAGTTAGATGGAAAGTGCAATATACAGTCTTAAAACCCCAAGTTAGTTGGAAAGTGCAATATACAGTCTTAAAACCCCAAGTTAGTTGGAAAGTGCAATATACGGTCTTCCAACCCCAAGTTAGTTGGAAAGTGCAATATACGGTCTTCCAACCACAAGTTAGATGGAAAGTGCAATATACAGTCTTAAAACCCCAAGTTAGTTGGAAAGTGCAATATACAGTCTTAAAACCCCAAGTTAGTTGGAAAGTGCAATATACAGTCTTAAAACCCCAAGTTAGTTGGAAAGTGCAATATACGGTCTTCCAACCACAAGTTAGATGGAAAGTGCAATATACGGTCTTCCTACTCCAAGTTAGTTGGAAAGTGCAATATACGGTCTTCCAACCCCAAGTTAGTTGGAAAGTGCAATATACGGTCTTCCAACCCCAAGTTAGTTGGAAAGTGCAATATACGGTCTTCCAACCCCAAGTTAGATGGAAAGTGCAATATACAGTCTTAAAACCCCAAGTTAGTTGGAAAGTGCAATATACAGTCTTAAAACCCCAAGTTAGTTGGAAAGTGCAATATACGGTCTTCCAACCCCAAGTTAGTTGGAAAGTGCAATATACGGTCTTCCAACCCCAAGTTAGTTGGAAAGTGCAATATACGGTCTTCCAACCACAAGTTAGATGGAAAGTGCAATATACAGTCTTAAAACCCCAAGTTAGTTGGAAAGTGCAATATACAGTCTTAAAACCCCAAGTTAGTTGGAAAGTGCAATATACAGTCTTAAAACCCCAAGTTAGTTGGAAAGTGCAATATACGGTCTTCCAACCCCAAGTTAGATGGAAAGTGCAATATACAGTCTTAAAACCACAAGTTAGTTGGAAAGTGCAATATACAGTCTTAAAACCCCAAGTTAGTTGGAAAGTGCAATATACGGTCTTCCAACCACAAGTTAGATGGAAAGTGCAATATACAGTCTTAAAACCCCAAGTTAGTTGGAAAGTGCAATATACAGTCTTAAAACCCCAAGTTAGTTGGAAAGTGCAATATACAGTCTTAAAACCCCAAGTTAGTTGGAAAGTGCAATATACGGTCTTCCAACCACAAGTTAGATGGAAAGTGCAATATACGGTCTTCCTACTCCAAGTTAGTTGGAAAGTGCAATATACGGTCTTCCAACCCCAAGTTAGTTGGAAAGTGCAATATACGGTCTTCCAACCCCAAGTTAGTTGGAAAGTGCAATATACGGTCTTCCAACCCCAAGTTAGATGGAAAGTGCAATATACAGTCTTAAAACCCCAAGTTAGTTGGAAAGTGCAATATACAGTCTTAAAACCCCAAGTTAGTTGGAAAGTGCAATATACGGTCTTCCAACCCCAAGTTAGTTGGAAAGTGCAATATACGGTCTTCCAACCCCAAGTTAGTTGGAAAGTGCAATATACGGTCTTCCAACCACAAGTTAGATGGAAAGTGCAATATACAGTCTTAAAACCCCAAGTTAGTTGGAAAGTGCAATATACAGTCTTAAAACCCCAAGTTAGTTGGAAAGTGCAATATACAGTCTTAAAACCCCAAGTTAGTTGGAAAGTGCAATATACGGTCTTCCAACCCCAAGTTAGATGGAAAGTGCAATATACAGTCTTAAAACCACAAGTTAGTTGGAAAGTGCAATATACAGTCTTAAAACCCCAAGTTAGTTGGAAAGTGCAATATACGGTCTTCCAACCACAAGTTAGATGGAAAGTGCAATATACAGTCTTAAAACCCCAAGTTAGTTGGAAAGTGCAATATACAGTCTTAAAACCCCAAGTTAGTTGGAAAGTGCAATATACAGTCTTAAAACCCCAAGTTAGTTGGAAAGTGCAATATACGGTCTTCCAACCACAAGTTAGATGGAAAGTGCAATATACAGTCTTAAAACCCCAAGTTAGTTGGAAAGTGCAATATACGGTCTTCCAACCACAAGTTAGTTGGAAAGTGCAATATACGGTCTTCCAACCCAAAGTTAGTTGGAAAGTGCAATATACGGTCTTCCAACCCAAAGTTTGTTGGAAAGTGCAATATACAGTCTTCCAACCCCAAGTTAGTTGGAAAGTGCAATATACGGTCTTCCAACCCAAAGTTTGTTGCAAAGTGCAATATACGGTCTTCCAACCCCAAGTTAGTTGGAAAGTGCAATATACAGTCTTCCTACTCCAAGTTAGTTGGAAAGTGCAATATACGGTCTTCCAACCCCAAGTTAGTTGGAAAGTGCAATATACGGTCTTCCTACTCCAAGTTTACTCCAAGTTAGTTGGAAAGTGCAATATACCGTCTTCCAACCCCAAGTTAGTTGGAAAGTGCAATATACGGTCTTCCAACCCAAAGTTAGTTGGAAAGTGCAATATACGGTCTTCCAACCACAAGTTAGATGGAAAGTGCAATATACAGTCTTCCAACCCCAAGTTAGTTGGAAAGTGCAATATACGGTCTTCCAACCCCAAGTTAGTTGGAAAGTGCAATATACAGTCTTAAAACCCCAAGTTAGATGGAAAGTGCAATATACAGTCTTAAAACCCCAAGTTAGTTGGAAAGTGCAATATACGGTCTTCCTAATCCCAAGTTAGATGGAAAGTGCAATATACGGTCTTCCTAATCCCAAGTTAGATGGAAAGTGCATTATACGGTCTTCCAACCCCAAGTTAGTTGGAAAGTGCAATATACGGTCTTCCTACTCCAAGTTAGTTGGAAAGTGCAATATACGGTCTTCCTACTCCAAGTTAGTTGGAAAGTGCAATATACCGTCTTCCAACCCCAAGTTAGTTGGAAAGTGCAATATACGGTCTTCCAACCCCAAGTTAGTTGGAAAGTGCAATATACGGTCTTCCAACCACAAGTTAGATGGAAAGTGCAATATACAGTCTTAAAACCACAAGTTAGTTGGAAAGTGCAATATACAGTCTTAAAACCCCAAGTTAGTTGGAAAGTGCAATATACGGTCTTCCAACCACAAGTTAGATGGAAAGTGCAATATACAGTCTTAAAACCCCAAGTTAGTTGGAAAGTGCAATATACAGTCTTCCAACCACAAGTTAGTTGGAAAGTGCAATATACAGTCTTAAAACCCCAAGTTAGTTGGAAAGTGCAATATACAGTCTTAAAACCCCAAGTTAGTTGGAAAGTGCAATATACGGTCTTCCAACCACAAGTTAGATGGAAAGTGCAATATACAGTCTTAAAACCCAAAGTTAGTTGGAAAGTGCAATATACGGTCTTCCAACCCCAAGTTAGTTGGAAAGTGCAATATACAGTCTTAAAACCCCAAGTTAGATGGAAAGTGCAATATACAGTCTTAAAACCCCAAGTTAGTTGGAAAGTGCAATATACGGTCTTCCTAATCCCAAGTTAGATGGAAAGTGCAATATACGGTCTTCCTAATCCCAAGTTAGATGGAAAGTGCATTATACGGTCTTCCAACCCCAAGTTAGTTGGAAAGTGCAATATACGGTCTTCCTACTCCAAGTTAGTTGGAAAGTGCAATATACGGTCTTCCTACTCCAAGTTAGTTGGAAAGTGCAATATACCGTCTTCCAACCCCAAGTTAGTTGGAAAGTGCAATATACGGTCTTCCAACCCCAAGTTAGTTGGAAAGTGCAATATACGGTCTTCCAACCACAAGTTAGATGGAAAGTGCAATATACAGTCTTAAAACCACAAGTTAGTTGGAAAGTGCAATATACAGTCTTAAAACCCCAAGTTAGTTGGAAAGTGCAATATACGGTCTTCCAACCACAAGTTAGATGGAAAGTGCAATATACAGTCTTAAAACCCCAAGTTAGTTGGAAAGTGCAATATACAGTCTTAAAACCCCAAGTTAGTTGGAAAGTGCAATATACAGTCTTAAAACCCCAAGTTAGTTGGAAAGTGCAATATACAGTCTTAAAACCCCAAGTTAGTTGGAAAGTGCAATATACGGTCTTCCAACCACAAGTTAGATGGAAAGTGCAATATACAGTCTTAAAACCCCAAGTTAGTTGGAAAGTGCAATATACGGTCTTCCAACCACAAGTTAGTTGGAAAGTGCAATATACGGTCTTCCAACCCAAAGTTAGTTGGAAAGTGCAATATACGGTCTTCCAACCCAAAGTTTGTTGCAAAGTGCAATATACAGTCTTCCAACCCCAAGTTAGTTGGAAAGTGCAATATACGGTCTTCCAACCCCAAGTTAGTTGGAAAGTGCAATATACAGTCTTAAAACCCCAAGTTAGTTGGAAAGTGCAATATACGGTCTTCCAACCACAAGTTAGTTGGAAAGTGCAATATACGGTCTTCCAACCCAAAGTTAGTTGGAAAGTGCAATATACGGTCTTCCAACCCAAAGTTTGTTGCAAAGTGCAATATACAGTCTTCCAACCCCAAGTTTGTTGCAAAGTGCAATATACAGTCTTCCAACCCCAAGTTAGTTGGAAAGTGCAATATACGGTCTTCCAACCCCAAGTTAGTTGGAAAGTGCAATATACGGTCTTCCAACCCCAAGTTTGTTGCAAAGTGCAATATACAGTCTTCCTACTCCAAGTTAGTTGGAAAGTGCAATATACGGTCTTCCAACCCGAAGTTAGTTGGAAAGTGCAATATACGGTCTTCCAACCCCAAGTTTGTTGCAAAGTGCAAAATACAGTCTTCCAACCCCAAGTTAGTTGGAAAGTGCAATATACAGTCTTCCAACCCCAAGTTTGTTGGAAAGTGAAATATACGGTCTTCCTACTCCAAGTTAGTTGGAAAGTGCAATATATGGTCTTCCAACCCCAAGTTTGTTGCAAAGTGCAATATACAGTCTTCCAACCCCAAGTTAGTTGGAAAGTGCAATATACGGTCTTCCTAATCCCAAGTTAGATGGAAAGTGCAATATACAGTCTTCCTACCCAAAGTTAGTTGGAAAGTGCAATATACGGTCTTCCTAATCCCAAGTTAGATGGAAAGTGCAATATACGGTCTTCCTAATCCCAAGTTAGATGGAAAGTGCATTATACGGTCTTCCAACCCCAAGTTAGTTGGAAAGTGCAATATACGGTCTTCTACTCCAAGTTTACTCCAAGTTAGTTGGAAAGTGCAATATACCGTCTTCCAACCCCAAGTTAGTTGGAAAGTGCAATATACGGTCTTCCAACCCCAAGTTAGTTGGAAAGTGCAATATACAGTCTTCCAACCCCAAGTTAGTTGGAAAGTGCAATATACAGTCTTAAAACCCCAAGTTAGATGGAAAGTGCAATATACGGTCTTCCTAATCCCAAGTTAGATGGAAAGTGCAATATACGGTCTTCCTAATCCCAAGTTAGATGGAAAGTGCATTATACGGTCTTCCAACCCCAAGTTAGTTGGAAAGTGCAATATACGGTCTTCCTACTCCAAGTTAGTTGGAAAGTGCAATATACGGTCTTCCTACTCCAAGTTAGTTGGAAAGTGCAATATACCGTCTTCCAACCCCAAGTTAGTTGGAAAGTGCAATATACGGTCTTCCTACTCCAAGTTAGTTGGAAAGTGCAATATACGGTCTTCCAACCCCAAGTTAGTTGGAAAGTGCAATATACGGTCTTCCAACCACAAGTTAGTTGGAAAGTGCAATATACAGTCTTAAAACCCCAAGTTAGTTGGAAAGTGCAATATACAGTCTTAAAACCCCAAGTTAGTTGGAAAGTGCAATATACAGTCTTAAAACCCCAAGTTAGTTGGAAAGTGCAATATACGGTCTTCCAACCCAAAGTTTGTTGCAAAGTGCAATATACAGTCTTAAAACCCCAAGTTAGTTGGAAAGTGCAATATACGGTCTTCCAACCCCAAGTTAGTTGGAAAGTGCAATATACGGTCTTCCAACCCCAAGTTTGTTGCAAAGTGCAATATACAGTCTTCCTACTCCAAGTTAGTTGGAAAGTGCAATATACGGTCTTCCAACCCGAAGTTAGTTGGAAAGTGCAATATACGGTCTTCCAACCCCAAGTTTGTTGCAAAGTGCAAAATACAGTCTTCCAACCCCAAGTTAGTTGGAAAGTGCAATATACAGTCTTCCAACCCCAAGTTTGTTGGAAAGTGAAATATACGGTCTTCCTACTCCAAGTTAGTTGGAAAGTGCAATATACGGTCTTCCAACCCCAAGTTTGTTGCAAAGTGCAATATACAGTCTTCCAACCCCAAGTTAGTTGGAAAGTGCAATATACAGTCTTCCAACCCCAAGTTAGTTGGAAAGTGCAATATACGGTCTTCCTAATCCCAAGTTAGATGGAAAGTGCAATATACAGTCTTCCTACCCAAAGTTAGTTGGAAAGTGCAATATACGGTCTTCCTAATCCCAAGTTAGATGGAAAGTGCAATATACGGTCTTCCTAATCCCAAGTTAGATGGAAAGTGCATTATACGGTCTTCCAACCCCAAGTTAGTTGGAAAGTGCAATATACGGTCTTCCTACTCCAAGTTTACTCCAAGTTAGTTGGAAAGTGCAATATACCGTCTTCCAACCCCAAGTTAGTTGGAAAGTGCAATATACAGTCTTAAAACCCCAAGTTAGATGGAAAGTGCAATATACAGTCTTAAAACCCCAAGTTAGTTGGAAAGTGCAATATACGGTCTTAAAACCCCAAGTTAGTTGGAAAGTGCAATATACAGTCTTCCAACCCCAAGTTAGTTGGAAAGTGCAATATACGGTCTTAAAACCCCAAGTTAGTTGGAAAGTGCAATATACAGTCTTCCAACCCCAAGTTAGTTGGAAAGTGCAATATACAGTCTTAAAACCCCAAGTTAGATGGAAAGTGCAATATACAGTCTTAAAACCCCAAGTTAGTTGGAAAGTGCAATATACGGTCTTCCTAATCCCAAGTTAGATGGAAAGTGCAATATACGGTCTTCCTAATCCCAAGTTAGATGGAAAGTGCATTATACGGTCTTCCAACCCCAAGTTAGTTGGAAAGTGCAATATACGGTCTTCCTACTCCAAGTTAGTTGGAAAGTGCAATATACGGTCTTCCTACTCCAAGTTAGTTGGAAAGTGCAATATACCGTCTTCCAACCCCAAGTTAGTTGGAAAGTGCAATATACGGTCCTTCCAACCCCAAGTTAGTTGGAAAGTGCAATATACGGTCTTCCAACCCAAAGTTAGATGGAAAGTGCAATATACGGTCTTCCAACCCCAAGTTAGTTGGAAAGTGCAATATACGGTCTTCCAACCCCAAGTTAGATGGAAAGTGCAATATACAGTCTTAAAACCCCAAGTTAGATGGAAAGTGCAATATACAGTCTTAAAACCCCAAGTTAGATGGAAAGTGCAATATACAGTCTTAAAACCCCAAGTTAGTTGGAAAGTGCAATATACGGTCATCCAACCCCAAGTTAGATGGAAAGTGCAATATACAGTCTTAAAACCCCAAGTTAGTTGGAAAGTGCAATATACAGTCTTAAAACCCCAAGTTAGATGGAAAGTGCAATATACAGTCTTAAAAACCCCAAGTTAGTTGGAAAGTGCAATATACAGTCTTAAAACCCCAAGTTAGTTGGAAAGTGCAATATACGGTCTTCCAACCCCAAGTTAGTTGGAAAGTGCAATATACGGTCTTCCAACCACAAGTTAGTTGGAAAGTGCAATATACGGTCTTCCAACCCCAAGTTAGTTGGAAAGTGCAATATACGGTCTTCCAACCACAAGTTAGATGGAAAGTGCAATATACAGTCTTAAAACCCCAAGTTAGTTGGAAAGTGCAATATACAGTCTTAAAACCCCAAGTTAGTTGGAAAGTGCAATATACAGTCTTAAAACCCCAAGTTAGTTGGAAAGTGCAATATACGGTCTTCCAACCCCAAGTTAGATGGAAAGTGCAATATACAGTCTTAAAACCACAAGTTAGTTGGAAAGTGCAATATACAGTCTTAAAACCCCAAGTTAGTTGGAAAGTGCAATATACGGTCTTCCAACCACAAGTTAGATGGAAAGTGCAATATACAGTCTTAAAACCCCAAGTTAGTTGGAAAGTGCAATATACAGTCTTAAAACCCCAAGTTAGTTGGAAAGTGCAATATACAGTCTTAAAACCCCAAGTTAGTTGGAAAGTGCAATATACGGTCTTCCAACCACAAGTTAGATGGAAAGTGCAATATACAGTCTTAAAACCCCAAGTTAGTTGGAAAGTGCAATATACGGTCTTCCAACCACAAGTTA
>JASEVX010000012.1:324462-352105 GCA_031761405.1 Serripes groenlandicus | reverse complement strand
GGTCTTCCTAATCCCAAGTTAGATGGAAAGTGCAATTATACGGTCTTCCAACCCCAAGTTAGTTGGAAAGTGCATATACGGTCTTCCTACTCCAAGTTAGTTGGAAAGTGCAATATACGGTCTTCCTACTCCCAAGTTAGTTGGAAAGTGCAATATACGGTCTTCCAACCCCAAGTTAGTTGGAAAGTGCAATATACGGTCTTCCAACCCCAAGTTAGTTGGAAAAGTGCAATATACGGTCTTCCAACCCAAGTTAGTTGGAAAGTGCAATATACGGTCTTCCAACCCCAAGTTAGATGGAAAGTGCAATATACGTCTTCCAACCCCAAGTTAGATGGAAAGTGCAATATACAGTCTTAAAACCCCAAGTTAGATGGAAAGTGCAATATACAGTCTTAAAACCCCAAGTTAGTTGGAAAGTGCAATATACGGTCTTCCAACCCCAAGTTAGATGGAAAGTGCAATATACAGTCTTAAAACCCCAAGTTAGTTGGAAAGTGCAATATACAGTCTTAAAACCCCAAGTTAGATGGAAAGTGCAATATACAGTCTTAAAACCCCAAGTTAGTTGGAAAGTGCAATATACAGTCTTAAAACCCCAAGTTAGTTGGAAAGTGCAATATACGGTCTTCCAACCCAAGTTAGTTGGAAAGTGCAATATACGGTCTTCCAACCACAAGTTAGTTGGAAAGTGCAATATACGGTCTTCCAACCCCAAGTTAGTTGGAAAGTGCAATATACGGTCTTCCAACCACAAGTTAGATGGAAAGTGCAATATACAGTCTTAAAACCCCAAGTTAAGTTGGAAAGTGCAATATACAGTCTTAAAACCCCAAGTTAGTTGGAAAGTGCAATATACAGTCTTAAAACCCCAAGTTAGTTGGAAAGTGCAATATACGGTCTTCCAACCCCAAGTTAGATGGAAAGTGCAATATACAGTCTTAAAACCACAAGTTAGTTGGAAAGTGCAATATACAGTCTTAAACCCCAAGTTAGTTGGAAAGTGCAATATACGGTCTTCCAACCACAAGTTAGATGGAAAGTGCAATATACAGTCTTAAAACCCCAAGTTAGTTGGAAAGTGCAATATACAGTCTTAAACCCCAAGTTAGTTGGAAAGTGCAATATACAGTCTTAAAACCCCAAGTTAGTTGGAAAGTGCAATATACGGTCTTCCAACCACAAGTTAGATGGAAAGTGCAATATACAGTCTTAAAACCCCAAGTTAGTTGGAAAGTGCAATATACGGTCTTCCAACCACAAGTTAGTTGGAAAGTGCAATATACGGTCTTCCAACCCAAAGTTAGTTGGAAAGTGCAATATACGGTCTTCCAACCCAAAGTTTGTTGGAAAGTGCAATATACAGTCTTCCAACCCCAAGTTAGTTGGAAAGTGCAATATACAGTCTTCCTACTCCAAGTTAGTTGGAAAGTGCAATATACGGTCTTCCAACCACAAGTTAGATGGAAAGTGCAATATACAGTCTTAAAACCCCAAGTTAGTTGGAAAGTGCAATATACGGTCTTCCAACCACAAGTTAGTTGGAAAGTGCAATATACGGTCTTCCAACCCAAAGTTTGTTGGAAAGTGCAATATACAGTCTTCCAACCCCAAGTTAGTTGGAAAGTGCAATATACAGTCTTCCAACCCCAAGTTAGTTGGAAAGTGCAATATACGGTCTTCCAACCCCAAGTTTGTTGCAAAGTGCAATATACAGTCTTCCTACTCCAAGTTAGTTGGAAAGTGCAATATACGGTCTTCCAACCCCAAGTTAGTTGGAAAGTGCAATATACGGTCTTCCTACTCCAAGTTTACTCCAAGTTAGTTGGAAAGTGCAATATACCGTCTTCCAACCCCAAGTTAGTTGGAAAGTGCAATATACGGTCTTCCAACCCAAAGTTAGTTGGAAAGTGCAATATACGGTCTTCCAACCACAAGTTAGATGGAAAGTGCAATATACAGTCTTCCAACCCCAAGTTAGTTGGAAAGTGCAATATACGGTCTTCCAACCCAAAGTTAGTTGGAAAGTGCAATATACGGTCTTCCAACCCCAAGTTAGTTGGAAAGTGCAATATACAGTCTTAAAACCCCAAGTTAGATGGAAAGTGCAATATACAGTCTTAAAACCCCAAGTTAGTTGGAAAGTGCAATATACGGTCTTCCTAATCCCAAGTTAGATGGAAAGTGCAATATACGGTCTTCCTAATCCCAAGTTAGATGGAAAGTGCATTATACGGTCTTCCAACCCCAAGTTAGTTGGAAAGTGCAATATACGGTCTTCCTACTCCAAGTTAGTTGGAAAGTGCAATATACGGTCTTCCTACTCCAAGTTAGTTGGAAAGTGCAATATACCGTCTTCCAACCCCAAGTTAGTTGGAAAGTGCAATATACGGTCTTCCAACCCCAAGTTAGTTGGAAAGTGCAATATACGGTCTTCCAACCACAAGTTAGATGGAAAGTGCAATATACAGTCTTAAAACCACAAGTTAGTTGGAAAGTGCAATATACAGTCTTAAAACCCCAAGTTAGTTGGAAAGTGCAATATACGGTCTTCCAACCACAAGTTAGATGGAAAGTGCAATATACAGTCTTAAAACCCCAAGTTAGTTGGAAAGTGCAATATACAGTCTTAAAACCCCAAGTTAGTTGGAAAGTGCAATATACAGTCTTAAAACCCCAAGTTAGTTGGAAAGTGCAATATACGGTCTTCCAACCACAAGTTAGATGGAAAGTGCAATATACAGTCTTAAAACCCCAAGTTAGTTGGAAAGTGCAATATACGGTCTTCCAACCACAAGTTAGTTGGAAAGTGCAATATACGGTCTTCCAACCCAAAGTTAGTTGGAAAGTGCAATATACGGTCTTCCAACCCAAAGTTTGTTGCAAAGTGCAATATACAGTCTTCCAACCCCAAGTTTGTTGCAAAGTGCAATATACAGTCTTCCAACCCCAAGTTAGTTGGAAAGTGCAATATACGGTCTTCCAACCCCAAGTTAGTTGGAAAGTGCAATATACGGTCTTCCAACCCCAAGTTTGTTGCAAAGTGCAATATACAGTCTTCCTACTCCAAGTTAGTTGGAAAGTGCAATATACGGTCTTCCAACCCGAAGTTAGTTGGAAAGTGCAATATACGGTCTTCCAACCCCAAGTTTGTTGCAAAGTGCAAAATACAGTCTTCCAACCCCAAGTTAGTTGGAAAGTGCAATATACAGTCTTCCAACCCCAAGTTTGTTGGAAAGTGAAATATACGGTCTTCCTACTCCAAGTTAGTTGGAAAGTGCAATATATGGTCTTCCAACCCCAAGTTTGTTGCAAAGTGCAATATACAGTCTTCCTACTCCAAGTTAGTTGGAAAGTGCAATATACGGTCTTCCAACCCCAAGTTAGATGGAAAGTGCAATATACAGTCTTCCAACCCCAAGTTAGTTGGAAAGTGCAATATACGGTCTTCCTAATCCCAAGTTAGATGGAAAGTGCAATATACAGTCTTCCTACCCAAAGTTAGTTGGAAAGTGCAATATACGGTCTTCCTAATCCCAAGTTAGATGGAAAGTGCAATATACGGTCTTCCTAATCCCAAGTTAGATGGAAAGTGCATTATACGGTCTTCCAACCCCAAGTTAGTTGGAAAGTGCAATATACGGTCTTCCTACTCCAAGTTTACTCCAAGTTAGTTGGAAAGTGCAATATACCGTCTTCCAACCCCAAGTTAGTTGGAAAGTGCAATATACAGTCTTAAAACCCCAAGTTAGTTGGAAAGTGCAATATACGGTCTTCCAACCCAAAGTTTGTTGCAAAGTGCAATATACAGTCTTCCAACCCCAAGTTAGTTGGAAAGTGCAATATACGGTCTTCCAACCCCAAGTTAGTTGGAAAGTGCAATATACAGTCTTAAAACCCCAAGTTAGATGGAAAGTGCAATATACAGTCTTAAAACCCCAAGTTAGTTGGAAAGTGCAATATACGGTCTTCCTAATCCCAAGTTAGATGGAAAGTGCAATATACGGTCTTCCTAATCCCAAGTTAGATGGAAAGTGCATTATACGGTCTTCCAACCCCAAGTTAGTTGGAAAGTGCAATATACGGTCTTCCTACTCCAAGTTAGTTGGAAAGTGCAATATACGGTCTTCCTACTCCAAGTTAGTTGGAAAGTGCAATATACCGTCTTCCAACCCCAAGTTAGTTGGAAAGTGCAATATACGGTCTTCCAACCCCAAGTTAGTTGGAAAGTGCAATATACGGTCTTCCAACCCCAAGTTAGTTGGAAAGTGCAATATACAGTCTTAAAACCCCAAGTTAGTTGGAAAGTGCAATATACGGTCTTAAAACCCCAAGTTAGTTGGAAAGTGCAATATACAGTCTTAAAACCCCAAGTTAGTTGGAAAGTGCAATATACAGTCTTAAAACCCCAAGTTAGTTGGAAAGTGCAATATACAGTCTTAAAACCCCAAGTTAGTTGGAAAGTGCAATATACAGTCTTAAAACCCCAAGTTAGATGGAAAGTGCAATATACAGTCTTCCAACCCCAAGTTAGATGGAAAGTGCAATATACAGTCTTAAAACCCCAAGTTAGTTGGAAAGTGCAATATACAGTCTTAAAACCCCAAGTTAGTTGGAAAGTGCAATATACAGTCTTAAAACCCCAAGTTAGTTGGAAAGTGCAATATACAGTCTTAAAACCCCAAGTTAGTTGGAAAGTGCAATATACGGTCTTCCTAATCCCAAGTTAGTTGGAAAGTGCAATATACAGTCTTAAAACCCCAAGTTAGTTGGAAAGTGCAATATACAGTCTTAAAACCCCAAGTTAGTTGGAAAGTGCAATATACAGTCTTAAAACCCCAAGTTAGTTGGAAAGTGCAATATACAGTCTTAAAACCCCAAGTTAGTTGGAAAGTGCAATATACGGTCTTCCTAATCCCAAGTTAGTTGGAAAGTGCAATATACAGTCTTAAAACCCCAAGTTAGTTGGAAAGTGCAATATACAGTCTTAAAACCCCAAGTTAGTTGGAAAGTGCAATATACAGTCTTAAAACCCCAAGTTAGTTGGAAAGTGCAATATACGGTCTTCCAACCCCAAGTTAGTTGGAAAGTGCAATATACGGTCTTCCAACCACAAGTTAGATGGAAAGTGCAATATACAGTCTTAAAACCCCAAGTTAGTTGGAAAGTGCAATATACAGTCTTAAAACCCCAAGTTAGTTGGAAAGTGCAATATACAGTCTTAAAACCCCAAGTTAGTTGGAAAGTGCAATATACAGTCTTAAAACCCCAAGTTAGTTGGAAAGTGCAATATACGGTCTTCCTAATCCCAAGTTAGTTGGAAAGTGCAATATACAGTCTTAAAACCCCAAGTTAGTTGGAAAGTGCAATATACAGTCTTAAAACCCCAAGTTAGTTGGAAAGTGCAATATACGGTCTTCCAACCCAAAGTTTGTTGCAAAGTGCAATATACAGTCTTCCAACCCCAAGTTAGTTGGAAAGTGCAATATACAGTCTTCCAACCCCAAGTTAGTTGGAAAGTGCAATATACGGTCTTCCAACCCCAAGTTAGTTGGAAAGTGCAATATACGGTCTTCCAACCACAAGTTAGATGGAAAGTGCAATATACAGTCTTAAAACCCCAAGTTAGTTGGAAAGTGCAATATACAGTCTTAAAACCCCAAGTTAGTTGGAAAGTGCAATATACGGTCTTCCAACCACAAGTTAGATGGAAAGTGCAATATACAGTCTTAAAACCCCAAGTTAGTTGGAAAGTTACAGTCTTAAAACCCCAAGTTAGTTGGAAAGTGCAATATACAGTCTTAAAACCACAAGTTAGTTGGAAAGTGCAATATACAGTCTTAAAACCCCAAGTTAGTTGGAAAGTGCAATATACGGTCTTCCAACCACAAGTTAGATGGAAAGTGCAATATACAGTCTTAAAACCCCAAGTTAGTTGGAAAGTGCAATATACGGTCTTCCAACCACAAGTTAGTTGGAAAGTGCAATATACAGTCATCCAACCCCTACGTCTTGGAGGTTTTCAATGTCAACTCTGGTAACTGGTTAACCATTTCGCCAGTACAGACACTTTCTGGTGCCTCTGCAGCAGAAGACCTTTGAAAACATTGTGGCAAAAGGAGAAATTTGCATGATGAGCAATTTCTCCATTTGTCATATTGTTCGATCTTTATTTACTTACTGTACTTTCATTTTTTTGTTCAGATGTTTTGAAAGACCTCTGCTGCAGATTTGTTGTATTCTGAAAAGAGTTAAATATTATTGTTATTTTTTTTACAGATGCTGACCTCCTCATAGTGTGATTATCTAATAAAATATACACATAGATACTGATGACATATACACAGATACTGATGACATATACACACAGATACTGATGACATGAATTTGGAGCCATCAACAACATATAAACACTTTCTTACATACTGATATAATTTGACTCATCTGCAGCAGAAGACTTTTAGAACATTGTTGCACTGGATGAATAGCTCATAGTATAATAATTAAATAGAGTTGAAAGTTAAAAATTGTTGCAAACAGCGAAATTGCTCATTATGTGGTAAAGGGTTGAGAAATATGTGTTTTCACATAGTTTTCCATTTTTCTACAGGCATCACATGCGATATTTCAAACACTGTATTATTAATAATTTATCGATATTTCTAACACTGTATTATTTATAATTTATCGATATTTCAAACACTGTATTATATATAATTTATCGTAGATTTGAATGGTAATATAAATTGTA
Organism: Serripes groenlandicus; assembly: GCA_031761405.1. Taxonomy (NCBI): domain Eukaryota; kingdom Metazoa; phylum Mollusca; class Bivalvia; order Cardiida; family Cardiidae; genus Serripes; species Serripes groenlandicus. The sequence goes on along the minus strand of JASEVX010000012.1, from coordinate 345,354 downwards.
AATAATTTGTGTAAGATAATGTTTATAAAATCACACTTTGAATCCTTTGATTGAGATCTGAATGAATTTGTACTTCAGACAATTAAATTAACCCTTTCCCACATGCAACAAATCTGAAGAAGATGACTTGTAAAATATTTTGCCAAAAATATTAAAAATCTCTGTAAAAGAACGTATAATAAAAAATGAATACAGTTGAACACATTGGTAAAATAAGAAATTTCTTCTTTTTCTCAGAATGTTTTCAAACGCTGTCCAGTGCAGAAGCATCAAAATGGGTCTGTATGACCGAAAGGGTTAATAAAACAAAGAAATAAACTGATTTTTTAAAGAGCTTTTATGTGGTTGATAATATTTTGGCAAAAAGGAAATGTTGCTCTTTATAAGAAATGTTTTCTTGATTCCAAAATGTTTTAAAAAGTTGTCTGATGCAGACTGACATAAAAGTTCATCACTATTAGGGAAATGATACATGTATGCAAGATATGTTAGTTTTTGCACACGATTTATGGGTTTTTGAAATAGTGTGAGATGTGATGCGATAAACAAACATTTGTAGATATCTATTTAATCAGAGGTCCGGATAAAGAGGGGTATACAGCTTTATTTCCCAACAATGTCTATCTTTTTTTCTTTTTTCCGAATATATGTCTTCTATTTCGAAGATGTAATATACCATATATTTCAATATTCTTTCAATGTTTTCTATGCTATCTATCTTATAATCCAACCAAACCCTATGATGTGGGTACTCAAAATAATTGAGACGATTCTTTTGAGTACCCACAGCATAGGGTTAGAAGGTCAAATAAGGATTTCAGAACATGCAGCACTCCCCCTTATATATGCCTCTGTATATAAGGTGTTTTGTTGTGTTGCTTGTCTTGGAAGGAATCACACCTCCCTTGTCTGTTTGTACATTTACATGTCTGTCTGTATATTTTCATGTCTGTCAGTATATTTACATATACATTTACATGTCTGTCTGTACATTTACGTGTCTGTCAGTACATTTGCATGTACATTTACATGTCTGTCTGTATATTTACATGTACATTTATGTGTATGTCTGTCTGTATATTTACATGTATAGGTGTGTATGTTTGTCAGTATATTTACATGTACGTTTACATGTACGTTTACATGTACATTTACATGTACATATACAATTACATGTCTGTCTGTACATTTATATGTCTGTCAGTACATTTATATGTCTGTCAGTACATTAACATGGCTCTCAGTACATTTATATGTATATGTGTACATTTACATGTCTGTCAGTACATTTGCATGTCTGTCAGTACATTTATATATATGTCTGTACATTTACATGTCTGTCTGTACATTTATATGTCTGTCTGTACATTTATATGTATGTCTGTACATTTACATGTATGTCAGTACATTTGCATGTCTCTCAGTACATTTATATGCATGTCTGTACATTTGCATGTCTGTCAGTACATTTATATGTATGTCTGTACATTTACATGTCTGTCAGTACATTTATATGTCTGTCAGTACATTTACATGTATGTCAGTACATGTGCATGTCTCTCAGTACATTTATATGTATATTTGTACATTTACATGTCTGTCTATACATTTACATGTTTGTCAGTACATGTATATGTCTGTCTGTACATTAACATGTTTGTCAGTACATTTATAGATTTGTCTGTACATTTATATGTCTGTCTGTACATTTATATGTACATTTATATGTCTGTCACACCTTCATTTACTGACATGTTGGAAGCAACACAGGTATTCTTTTGAACACTCTTGAACCCTTGGTCCAAAAATGGCATAGTGCTCAGCATCCCCTCAATATATTTGATTATCCCCTCAGCAAAAATGGTAGGGTACTCAGAATACCCTCAATAAAATTAGCAGGTTATTCATAATCCCCTCGATGGCTACTCATAATCCCCTAACCCTAACCCTCGATTTGGAAACCTTACTCAGTTATTGTATGACATGTGTCAACACTTTGGTCTTTGTCTTAGGAGACATCCTAAGTGTTGAGTAGGGGTATAATGAGTGACTAAATTTAAAGTGTCAAATGCTGAACTAAAGACAAATAAAACAATAAATAATGTCAATAGTTTGGATTTTTTTAACAAAAAAATGAATTAATTTTCATAAAATCATAAAATTTATTTATTTTAAAATCTTTTGCACCTGAAAAGTATGAAAGTAACCTCTTATATTAAAAATGTAGTTATTAATTAAATTAAAATCATTGTGGCAAAAATAGAAAATATAATTAATTTCTGAATATTCCACAAGGTTTTAAATACTTATCATTAGTGATTATTCAATCAATTGCATTCTTTTTTTAAAAAAATACAGGTAAAGTAAGAGGTAAATTCCTGTAATTATTGACATGATCACTCCAATGACTGATAATTTTAAAAACTGTTTGCAATATTGCCATAATAGTTACAAATTAAAAAAGAAATGATGTACTATATTCAAAGATGATATATGATCTTAGACTGAGTGGATTATGAAAACCCTGTTAATTCTATTGAGGGGATTCTGAATACCCATGATTGAGGGGATTCTGAATACCCTGTTAAATTCATTGACGGGATTATGAGGTTCCCTCTTTCATCAGGACAAAAAAATGGACAATGTCTATTACTCCTTGTATTTGGACTTTTCCAAATTGAAAACAAGAGAACAAATTATACATGTGAAAGAAATGGTAAATATCAACAGTTTGTGGGAAAAAGATTGCCAATCAGACATTATGAGCAACTTCTCCTTTTCCCACACTGTTCTTTTAAAAGTTATTTGTTGCTTGTTTTTGCAGCAGAAGACTGTGAATACATCTGAACAGAAACATGGAAAATCTCAATAAATGAACGTAGAGTAGAACACATTGTAATTTTATTATGCCCCAAAGTTCTCAAAAATGTCTTCTACAGATGCATCAAAATGCAATTTGGAAAGGATGTTAATGGAGCATGTAAATATAGTATTGATTAATATAGTCAAATGTAAGCTCAACAAAACAAAGATAATGTAGAAATGTTGCCACATGTATGCAAAAAACCCAAAGATAATGTAGAAATATTACCACAGATAATGTAGATATAGGGCCACATGTATGCAGACAAAACAAAGATAATGTAGAAATATTGCAACAGATAATGTAGACATATTGCCACATGTATGCAAACAAAACAAAGATGATGTAGAAATATTGCCACATGTTTGCAAAAAAAAAGCAAAGATAATGTTGAAATATTGCCTCAGATAATGTAGAAATATTTTTATGCTCCCCAAACTAGTTTGGGAGAGCATATAGTTGTCGCTTTGTCCCTCCTTCACGTCCGTCCGTCCTTCCATCCGTCACACTTTGTCCGTCACAATTTATTTGCATTGAGCATAAATCTAAAAGTACTGAATATATTTCAATGAAACTTGAAATATACATACATATCAATAAGAGAGAGTGCATAATACAAGAACCACAAGAGAAAGTTGATGCAAGGCATCAATGTCGCCGGAAAAGACTGCATTGATTTATTTATGTATTCTTGACTTTCCTTAGTCTATTCAAACATTAGGAACGTAGTAATGAAAACATTTGCTTATAAATTTTATATACATACCTATACATTAGGGTATCTATAAAAAATTAACGAAATGTGTACACATTTATCTGGCTTAAATTTAATTTTGCTGTTGTTACTTATTTAAATAATAGTATTCATTCATATCATTTCAATGTTTGTCAATCTTATTCGAATCACAAGGTAAATATCCTGGTATTGCTTTAAAGGGAGGTAATTTGAAGAAAACAAAAGTCTTCAAAAGGAGAAATATATCAGCATTACCGTCTACAGTTTAAATTGTTCTATTGTTTGTGGATTTAAAAATGTTCTTTTTTTCTTATTTCTACATGTACAACGAAATATTGCGGCTTCTCTTTGACGCTTTGCGTCAAACGTTCGTCTTGTACTTGTCTAAAATAAAATAATATCACTCGCTTTTTCATATCGAAATGCGCATGCGCGAAAATCGATGTTAAAGGTCACGAAACTACACAACAGAATAGGGTCTATATTTAGCTTAGAAACAGTTCCTACTTTAGATATTCATGGATTAACATTATTAAATGAATTCTACACAAATCAAGACATCTCTTTGAACATGAAAACAACATTTAGTAAGTTAAAATTGCTATTAAAAGGAGAATCCGAAATTGACCTCAATGATGACACATAAGAGTCTGCATTAGGGGGTGTTGGTTCACGTCTTGAAGGGACCACTTTTGTCTTCGTAAATAAGACAAAAAACTTAAATGCGAGTGAAATAAAAAAAACTGCAAACATTAAAAAATCGAAATATTTATTTCATTTTAGATGTGTCATTTATTAGTGTTCGTAAATAACCACAATTGTAATATGTTCAAATCATCTAGATTTGTTTCTTTCTAATAATAAGCCGCCCTCCCATGTGATTTCCGAAAAGCTATTAAAAATAGAAGTCGCGGGCTTCTGCCCGGCGACTAATAACTTTAACGTGAATTTATATTTCCATGTCAGGACCATAACTCGAAAAGTACTAAAGATATTTCGATGAAACTTGAAATGTATACAGATATTAAAGAAAGGAAGTGCATAACACAAGAAACATAACTTATAGTGAATAATTTTCAAGTTAACCCTTGTAAGACTTTATATTTCAATTTCAGGACCAAAAACTCCAAAAGTACAAAAGATATTTCGATGAAACTTGAAATGTAGATAGATATTAAAGAGAGGAAGTTCATTTCACAAGAACTATATCTCTATAATAAATAATAAAAATTAACTCCCTTGTTTTTATTATTTTCTTTTAAGGTTAGGGTTTGGGTCTGTATTATGTAAATAGGTATGATCACTAGTTAATGGTAGTTCTATCAGACAATGTCTATTATCACTTGACAAAGCCACTATGGGGAGCATCATTCGGTTCCACCGATTCCTTGTTACCTCATGTATGCAAACAATATAATGTAGAAATATTGCCACATGTATGCAAACAAAACAAAGATGATGTAGAAATATTGCCATCCACAGATAATGTATGCATAGGGCCACATGCATGCAAAACACAGACAGTGTAGAAATATTTTTGCCTCATGAATGCAAACTGAAACAAAGATGATGTAGAAATATTGCCACATGTAAAACCACCAAAACAAAGATAATGTAGAACTATTTCTGTACATAGTGCAACCCCTTTTCAGAAATGTTTGTAATCCTGGGAAGACGTGAAAAGTTTGAAATGAAATCTTTTGGGTGAATAGTTAACCCTTTCCTACATACAGATGCTTTATGATGCCTCTGCAGCAGGCCACTTTAAAAAAACAGCATGTCAAAATTATTCTTGATTTCTCCTTTTGCTACAATGTTTTCAACTCTATTCATTAATCATACATAGACATTTTTAAATTTAGCCTCATTGTTTTCAAACTGGTCTGATTCGGATTTGTTTTATGTTGGAAAGGGTTAGATTGTTGTGATAAAGAGATTTCCATACTGTTTATACAAACTGTTGCTTGCTTTCATTTGTGATTTATTTCAAAATAGGTATAGACAAACAGATATTATGTGTGGATATGTACAAATATATAAACTAATTAACTGATGGATCTGTGTTATTTATATTTTAGTTCAAAAGAAAACAACCGCAACAACAACAATATAATCAATTGTTCAAATGTTCAGATGTTCAATTTCATCTGGTAGAATAAAGGTGTAGTTTGAGACAAATTTGAAAACATTGCATGAGAAAGAAAGATTGCTCATCTTGAGCTGTTCGTTTTATCTCAATATGTTTAAGTGTCATTCAAGAACTCTGCTACAGACGCCTTCGAAATGAAAAAGTCTCCACCAAATGTCTATAAATGAAAGTAAAATCAATAAAAAGAAATGAAAACATTGTGTAAATATTTCTCTTTGTGTCGCAATGTCTTTCAAACGTTGCCTGATTCAGATGAATGTGTAGTAAGCATGAAGAAAAGTGTTATCCACTGGCGTCAGTATGTAATAAAGGGTTATCCACTGATGTCAGCATGTAGTAAAGGGTTATCCACTGATGTCAGCATGTAGTAAATAAAGGGTTATCATGAAGAAAAGGGTTATCCACTGGCGTCAGTATGTAGTAAAGGGTTATCCAGTGGCATCAGTATGTAGTAAAGGGTTATCCACTGATGTCAGCATGTAATAAAGGGTTATCCACTGGCGTCAGTATGTAGTAAAGGGTTATACGCTGGCATCAGCATGTAGTAAAGGGTTATCATGAAGAAAAGGGTTAGCATGTAGTAAAGGGTTATCATGAAGAAAAGGGTTATCCACTGGCGTCAGCATGTAGTAAAGGTTTATCATGAAGAAAAGGGTTATCCACTGGCGTCAGTAGGTTATCCACTTGCGTCAGCATGTAGTAAAGGGTAATCCACTGATGTCAGCATGTAGTAAAGGGTTATCCACTGGCATCAGCATGTAGTAAAGGGTTATCATGAAGAAAAGGGTTATCCACTGGCGTCAGTATGTAGTAAAGGATTATCCACTGATGTCAGTATGTAGTAAAGGGTTATCCACTGATGTCAGCATGTAGTAAAGGGTTATCCACTGGCCTCAGTATGTAGTAAAGGGTTATCCACTGGCGTCAGCATGTAGTGAATGGTTATCCACTGCCGTCATCATGTAGTAAAGGGTTATCCACTGGAGTCAGCATGTAGTGAATGGTTATCCACTGGCGTCAGTATGTAGTAAAGGGTTATCCACTGGCGTCAGTATGTAGTAAAGGGTTATCCACTGGCGTCAGTATGTAGTAAAGGGTTATCCACTGGCGTCAGTATGTAGTAAAGGGTTATCTACTGGCGTCAGCATGTTATCCACTGGCGTCATCATGTAGTAACTGATTATCCACTGGCGTCAGCATGTAGTAAAGGGTTATCCACTGGCGTCAGCATGTAGTAACGGATTATCTACTGAGTGTCTGGGGACCAGGCTGTAATGCTTCCCATACACTAAACCAGTACTCACTGAGTGTCCTGGGACTAGGCTCTACTGCTTCCCATACACTAAACCAGTACTCACCGAGTGTCTGGGGCCCAGGCCCTACTGTTTTCCATCACTAAACCAGTACTCACTGAGTGTCTGGGGCCCAGGCTCTACTGCTTCCTATCACTAAACCAGTACTCACCGAGTGTCTGGGGCCCAGGTTCTACTGCTTCCCATCACTAAACCAGTACTCACTGAGTGTCTGGGTACCAGGCTCTACTGCTTCCCATACACTAAACCAGTACTCACCGAGTTTCTGGGGCCCAGGCCCTACTGCTTCCCATAAACTAAACCAGTACTCACTGAGTGTCTGGGGACCAGGCTGTAATGCTTCCCATACACTAAACCAGTACTCACCGAGTGTCTGTGTACCAGGTTCTACTGCTTTCCATACACTAAACCAGTACTCACTGAGTGTCTGGTGACTAGGCTCTACTGCTTCCCATACACTAAACCAGTACTCACTGAGTGTCTGGTGACTAGGCTCTACTGCTTCCCATACACTAAACCAGTACTCACTGAGTGTCTGTATACCAGGCTCTACTGCTTCCCATACACTAAACCAGTACTAACCCTCTTGGGGCCTGAGTTTACAGAGGTCAGTAGACCAATCAAATCCTCAGTTTGAAGTGGTCAGTAGAACATTAGTAGACCAATCAACCCTCAATTTACAGAGATCAGTAATCAATCCTCAGTTAACAGATGGCAACACAATTCAATATGAAAAAGGAGCAGAACCTCTTGATTGAACAAAAATACAAAGATAATTGTTGATTGACAGTTTGCTGATAGACTACCACTAAATCAGTGCCATTGCCTCTCACTCCAAAGACTGACTCACGCAGGAATTGAACTGCTAACCATTTTTATGTCATGGCGAATTTCCGTCGTGCGTCCGATTACTGGCAAACCCTTTTTATCGAACCAGTATGGAAATTATGAGAAATATTGAGAGAATAAAAGTTGGGGTTTCCGAGGAAACAGAAAATCAGCTTTCAACTGTGTTATGCCACCTTATAGGTAAACTTACATGAAACTTGTGTCAACAGTAATCCATAAAATGCCCTTTTTAGAGCATTTCCATCAATTTCTATGAAAAAAATGAACATGAGACTGCATTTGACTGCTTTTTCTCTGGTCAAATGTTTGATTAAAATAAGGGAGGTAATTCAATAACAAAGAAAATTGCTATGTTTGAAATGTAAATGTTTCAATTTTCCAGCTATTTTGGCATTCAGACATGGTAAAATTGCAGTTTCATTGTGGAAATTAGTTAATTCCATCACATTTATGCTTAGATTTGTCATTTCAGGCATTGTTGCATTAAATCCACTCTTGTTTGCCCAATCTCTTCATTCAGTCTCTGAAATGTGCAGTTTAGAGCCGCAAATGTGTTGAAGTAGTGCGATTCTGCGACAAATGCTAACTTTTCACCGGTTTGAGCGACAAATCTGACCATACATGTGCGGACCACTGACATCTTCCAACGCACAGAAACCAGGCGAGAACTACACCCGATCCAGGGAATATGATACAGTCACGACGCTCAAGATAGAGCGACGATGGCCCTCATATACGCTTATAATATATTTTATGAATTATAGATTGATCAGACATGATAAAGAAATCTATATGAAAGTTTAACAAAAGCATTATATCTTTCACCTAGCAAAATGAATAATTGATTGACAGGCATGCCAAGCAAACTGTTCACATATTCAACTATATTCAATGCAGTCCTAAAAATGTTAACACCAAAGTGTTTCAAGACAAATCTATTGAATTTCATTTTTGCTCTTTGCACAACACCACAATCTACTACAACATGTAGTGTGAAATTAGCTGCCAGGTTCCTTGCATTGCATTTCGGACAATCGGGCTTGACATATCCAAGGTAGGCAATAAATTGAGCAACACTGAAACAATATTGTAAAATATCTGGGTATTTCTTGGCAAACAGCCACATCGGAGACTCTTGTAAACAAAGCTGTATTTGTCTGTATTCATGATTTGTTTCACATTCCCACAGACGTTCGTATTGCTCGTTTACTTTGAATGAGTATATCTTTTTCCACGAATATTTCGAAGGAAATGTACAACTCATTACTAGAAGAAATGGAGAGTAATTCAGTTCCAAATAGCGCTTTCGGAAGTATGACAGAAGTGTATATTTTCTTACTAGTGAGTGGATTCAAATCTTTACGAATGAAGGCTATCTTTACTCATACTGAACAGACTTCGACGAAGCCTTTTACAAACATGCTGAACTGGTACATTAGAAAATTTATATTTGCTGCTGATAATTCCAAGATAAACAACCTCTTCTGTTTCCTTCATGTTTTCACAACCAATACTCCAAGCCTTATTTATACGAGTGTAACAATGTTTCGTTTCGTAAAAAACATGACATTTCTCAGCATTATACTGATATCTCTACAGCTTCAGAAAAGATGAAGACAACGTAATAGCCCGATAATTATTTGGAATATCTTTACGTTTTCCGTTGCCTTTGTGTAAAGTAACTATGGTTCCTAGCTTCAAATTACAGGGGACATAAGTCATAATACTACTCATATTTTTCTGAACTCCCCCCTGCAACGGGTGAATAGGACTATTAATTCTGTTTTGTAACCTTCCGAGTAGCAGTTTCTCGTACAGCTTCAGAAAAGATGAAGACAACGTAATAGCCCGATAATTATTTGGAATATCTTTACGTTGTCCGTTGCCTTTGTAACTATGGTTCAAATTACATCAAAATGAAAATGATCTTTGTCATAATGATCACAGTCGGTATCATAATACAAGGCAGCAAAGTGCTTTCCCCATGCTTCGGTAATTTCATTTGAGTTCCTCAGAACAGTGTCCTTAAATTTCATTTCATTGCCAACCGTTGAAACTTTGCGAGCGCGTTTTGCATTAAATAATCTCTAAAACAAAGCACTATCGCATCCGAAGGCATCATCAATGTCTTGGTTGATTTTATTCAAAAACGTGTTGGAGCAGTGTCTATTCATCTTGCGAAATTCACATTTGGCTTGTTTGTATTCGCGATCACAACGATATCCAACTCCCCGCGGTCTACCCTCCTCTAACCCTAACCCTTTTACGCCTCATACTTGCATGAACTGTTTCAACTCATCAGACCAGTAAGGTTTCAAATACGGTCTGAACTTAGCTTTTGGAAAACATAAGTCCGACGACGTTTTTATACAAGACACGATAGTTTCATACAACAGGTCAATGAACGCGTATGCACAATCGGCCGGTAATGCAGATATTGTATCTCTTAAACAGAAATGTAAATTATCTGTAAACAATTTGATATGGTAGGTTTTTTTTTAGCTTTTTTCATTTTATCGGAACGATATAAGGTCCATTATCTGTTTGCAAAAAATCGGGTATTGTAACTCCGAGAGTAATCGGCCGATGAGAAGAAACATTTAGGTAATTATCATCGACAATTTCACAGTAACGTACAAGATCAATGCATTCAACGGGTATAAGTACATGGTCAAGCAGAGATTTGTGTCTACAGTCGTAGGATACATAACTTGCATCAGATCCAGAACATAGCTCACTGGTTGTCAGTACACATAAATTAAAATCTGACAAAGATTTGACAGGCGTGTAGGTAAAGAGGGTGTTGGTATACTTTGGCACAAGAAATTTGACAGTTTCGTTACGCCACTGTCAATAGATAATGATCGTATAGTAGGGTAAGGGTTAGGGTTAACCCTAACCCGTAGCTCAAGTTTGGTACAGTCATTTTTATGGGTGACTTCAACACTAATTTAGTGAAGGAGAATATAAGCCGCACTAGTAGCAGAGAGCATATTTCGCCGATTTATTCTAGAAAATAATAGTTTTTCTGTAAGTGTCTTACCTGAACGGTCATCGTCCTTTGTCTCTTATGACAATTCTTCTGAAAGCCTAATAGATCACATCATCTTTCCAGTGGAAAAAGCAGACTGTGTATCAGATAGTATGATACTCGATGATGATTGTTTAAACGTCTCAAGGCATAGACCTATTGTTTGCTGTTTTGATATTCCTATTATTAATATAATATAATAATCGCCATATTAACTGGTCAAAAGTTAGTAATACGGAAAAAGAATGTTTTCGGCACAGTTTAGAACAGTCTAATGATCTATTAAATGCCATATACCAACCCTTACAAACAGTAGAAGATATCAATTTAATACATGACAGATTAGTTAATGCTATCAATCATGTCTCAAGTCTTTCCTTTAGACAGAGAAAGTTCAGAACCTTTCTAAAACCTTACTGGGATGATGAACTCAAAACATTTCATTCCTCAATGAGGGTATAAAAAGAGCAAATTGGAAAGCTGCTGGCAATCCCAGAAATCCTCATCCTATATATATTGAGTATAAACATGCAAAATGCAATTTCAGACGTCTCCATAGACATAAAGTCTCTGATTATATGCAAAAGCAGGATGACATTATTGACAGCGCTGCCGAAATAGACAGAAATTTATTTTGGACCCTTTTACGACGTCGCCGCAATGCGAATAGTCCTTGCGCAGGCGCAGAAATAAAATTTGATAATATTGTTTACCGAGATGCCTCGGTTATCGATGGCAACGTTATTTCACTGAACTGTATGTATAAGGCGTCCGAAAATTCGAGATATGATAGTGGCTGGAAACAATATGTTGATATGTCTGTCAATAACTTTCAGAATCGGAGCATATGTAACGACATGCCGCCCGTTACCGCTTCCGAAGTTGTTGAAATACTGAAAACCTGTAAACTAGGTAAAATGTGCGGTGAAGACAATGTCTATTATGAACATAGTATTGTTTAAAACATTAGCAAGATTGTTCTCTGCAATTTTCACCTTCAATTACGTACCACCAAAGCTGAATAGAGGTATAATTGTTCACAAAGGTGGCAGAAAACGTAAAGATGATCCCGCTAACTACCGGGCCATAACTCTTACCTCTTCTATACTGAAAGTGTTTGAAGGGATTGTGCTGCGTCGTTCACACAGCGTCATCTTTCCTCATGGGAAATAAGCTTAATATACAACAAGGCGGCTTTCAGTCACAATTAGGGTGCATGATGACGTCTTTTTCCTTAAAGGAATGCATTCTGTTTGCCGAAGAAAACCATAGTAAGGCATATGTTTGCTTTCTAGATGCTAAACAGGCGTTCGATCGTGTTTGGCATAACGGACTATTCGTTAAGCTCATTGAAATCGGTATAAGTTATCAGTTAATTAAAACATACATTAATATGTATAGATCAATGGTAAGCCGAGTAAGGAATGGGTCGGTCTTATCTAACACTACAAAACTACAAGTAAAAATTCCCCTATATCATAAATGGACTGATACAAGAGCTAGAGCAATCAAATCTTGGATTTTGTATCTTTGACAGATCATTTAGTAGTCCTACGGTCGCTGATGATATGGTTTTAGTCAGTCTATCAAAACACGGACTTGATCAGATGTTATAAATATGTAATAATTACTCATGTAAATGGCGTTAGGGTTAGGGTTGAATACAACGCCTCTAAATGTGCTGTCATAGTGTTTAATGAGAGTAAAAATTACTACTCGAAACAAAATAGAAAATGGCAAATGGGTAATACTTTAATTATGGAGGGTATAAACTACACCCATCTCGGTATTATACTGAACAAATACTTTAATATCAATGACAACGTACAACAAGCGTGCAATATGTTCCGAAGCACAATACTAAGTATATGTAATACTGGCCAGTTTAATGTCCATACTCTATTATCCTTGTATAAGTCTATTGTTCTGCCAACATGTATGTATGGGTGTGAGCTCTGGGATACATTATCTGCTACAAACAGTGCACAGCTTCAAAGAGCACAAATGTTCTGTCTGAAAGTCATTCAGAAATTGCCATTGACTCAATCGTGTTAAATGCTGCTGGAGTGTTGTCATTACGTGGAGAAATAAATTATAGGAAGCTGGGATTTCTTGGGCAGTTGGTTCGACTCCCGTCGAAATATCTGTCCAAGCAAATGTTTGTGCATAGAATTGTCCGATTTGACTCCGGGATAACAAAACAGAAATATGGGTTTATCCCTGATATATGCAGGATGTTACATGACTACGAACTGTATGATTCTCTCGTAACATTTCTCCAGACAGCTATTTTTCCATAAAAAAGAACCTGGAAGTCAATTGTACGATCAAACATTTGGGAAAAGGAGCTTGCACAACGTAAGGCAAATAAACCACAAAAGCTAACATTTACATACTTTAATAGACTGTTTTATGTTTAGACCGCCCCTGTATGTTTTGGGAAATGTTAAGGGAAAACTATATGAGCCGAAATACATGTTATGCAGCAGTTTACATCCTATGTAAGTTATTCTCTGGAAAATATCCGCTAAAATGTGGCGAGTGTGAAAGGCTTGTAGAGGATATGTTTCTGCTCAGCAAATGATAACATTAGAAAAATACTGTGGACAAATATTATAGAGTCATCTGGCATGAATGGATTCCTACATCTCATGCATTTACCCAGATCTTAGACTGCATCGCTGGACATAATGCGAGTGACAGTAGCTCATCAGTGTGTACCTTGATACCTTGATCGGAGTGTAATCGCCATTATTCATAATATGTTGTCAATACATAAATCTGTTAATTAACCCGTCCCAATGTGCAATATAATTCTGGCACCAATGTAGACAGTTTTCAGCTGTATGTATCTGGTGAACATGGGAAAGGGTGCATTGCCACGTGACTGACAGGAAAACAACTCGTTTGTTATTAAATCTATATATGTAAAATGCTAAATTGATGACTGCATTCACAATTGTAATTCAGTCGTTCATTTACTCATTCTCCCACTCGTTCGTTTGGGTGTACTTGTGTGCGGTCGTTCATTCTGAGACTCGTTATTATTACAGTGAATGGTTGATTCATTGGTTAGTTGATTGAGTGTTAGATTAGTCGACTGACTTGACATCCATACAAACTTTCATTCGTGCATTCATTCATTCGTTCATTCACTCATTTATTCACTCATTCATTAATATTCTTCTATTCATTCATATATTCACTCACTCACTCAATATTTTTTCACTCACTCGATCTTTTATTCACTCACTCACCTGATTACTCCATTCATTAATTCATCATCTACCCATTCACTCAGGCATTCGTTTGCTCATTCATCTATTTACTAATTTACTCACTCATTCCGTATCCATCCTGCTTTGTATCAACCACACCAACTCAATCATGCCCTGTGTGTGACCTTACTTACTTCGTAAGTTCTATCAATGGGTAAAACACTGGATTTATCATTTGCATGCCTTGTTTTTCGTTTCGACAAGAATGCTAACTACACCCACCTTTCAAACATTTTACAACTTGCGCTAGCCTCCAACAAACCACACACATATTAGTTATTCATCAGTGTTCCCATTGTTCGCATATATCAATTGAATATTGATCCAATAAATTACTTAGATACACAGTACTAGACATTAGTCCAGTAACATTCCAAGTACAAAGATTTAAGACTGCCATTAATTACAACTTATTATTACCAAACACTGACTTTCCCATGATGTATTTATGTTAATGTCACGTAAATGTCGACTAAGTCGTACTAAGATAATTAAACGTATGATATACAATTTAGTGCAACAAGTACAGTTCGTTTTTCTTACTATAGTACCAACAACATAGACATAGGGTTTTTTCCCTTGACATGATATTGCTTAATGAGAACTGAATATTCAGTGACCAATGTACAAATCATAAATATAAAGACTTGACCTTGTAACCTCAAACAAAAACAGGACAATTTCACGAATGACAAAGATGAGTCTGTACAGAAAGCCATGATTGTGAAAAGTAGAATTACACGGATTTTATATATCTATCGTCTATAGAAGCTACGGTGCCGAACTTTATCAATCGGCTCAACGTAACCGCCATTTCGATATCGTGTGTGATAAGCAGTTGAGTCTATGACTACCTGTATGCTAATCCTCATCGTTCTCACAGTGTGATTTATTATAGTAAAAGTCATTACTGTCAAAAGTCAAGGTATCATCGACATGTTGATCTGATACTTTATTGTCTCCACCTTCATAAGTGTCATGAATTCGCAGTTTAGAACTGTCATAATACCTGTCACTATAACTGCTACGGTATCTGTTTTGGTCCGGGTTTGTATTCCCAAAGAGTTTATGGTACCTATTCTTCGTTACCCATGGCCGACAAGACAGTCCTTTCGGCCAGAATCCGTGTTCTGTCAACAAATGACTATTTGGTGGGTCCACATTTAGTCTGATTACGGCAGAGTTTCTGATCTTAAACGGAAATATTCTCAATATAGTTACTTTAATCCCATGACTTGTCACTAGTCCCATAATTAATTCAGGTTTGACGATATCATCGTTGTTTTGTGGTACATCAGTGTGTGGATGTTTGGGATCAGTATATGTGAACTGGTAGATATAATCCATTTGGTTCCGACGGACTACTTTGAGAACAATGTTCAATCATAAATGTTTCTTCAGCAGATATATTGAAAATATGCTTGTTTGCTACGGCATCACTATATGACTTCCTTCCGGTCGGAATTTCATCACCTGGTGTGTTTTGTTGTGACCCAGTAGTAACGGTCGATTGCTCATTTTCCACCATATTTGCTTGTTCCTCACCCCAGCGTTGTTTGACACACCCAACACTCGGTAATACTAGTGATGCACGTTTTTGGTTTCCGACGGACACGGCATGAGATTGTGATTGTTCTACATAAACTGATTTGTTTAAATCACAAAGTTTGGACTCAAATTTTCCGATTTGTTTTCAATTGTGCGCTGTGTGCTTATGACACTAGCATTTAGTTCTTTATTTATCAATGGTCCTTGTTAACCTTTACTTCGTCTGCCAACGAGGTCATAATGGATTTTAAACCAGACACACTCGCAAATCTTGCATCCTCTATTCGGGATACACCTTTACTATTAACTTTGATATCTAATGAGAGTTTATCAAGTTTTTCATATGTATCTTTTTTCATTGAAGCTACGTCTTGCTTTAAGGCACACGGATCTTCGGATACTTTTTTGAATGAAGAATGTCTTTCTTCTTTTAGTTTATTTAAATCTGCTTGGCATTGTGATAAACTGTTTTTCATCAACTCTATTTCACTTAAACAGTAACTGTTTACATCTTGATTGTTATTAATGCTGGCTACCTTATACTTTCTGGGTAAACTGAGTACATCTTTCAATGTCTCAAATGGAGCACCCTCCAGCACTGACACTAGTATATAAATATCATGGGCTAGCTTTTTTGATAGGTTGTCGCCATTAGCTCTGTTTATACGCCTTTTTAACAACGTTTTGACGGGGTAAGCATATCCCTCGGAGTTTCGGCAAGCTTCTAACGCCGATTCTCGCATTTCTTCCAAACGGTCTTCTCGACCGACACATTCTGCTATGCCGCGTGAAATAAAATCTGGCTGAGTCAAGCTGACAAAATACTCTTGTAATTTAGTAATTAACGGCCAATGTCTATTTTGTGGCGGTGATGAGTACTCGCATATGCCATTGAAAAGTTCGTGGACATTATCGTCTGTAACGGTAATTCTGTCTGCCCTGAGTATAGGCTTCACGGATGTTTGAGAATCATCATCACTGTAATATTGAGAACTTTGACTATGGCCAACATCTGTTGAAACGTACTTTTGTCCCCGTGTAGGCTGGAATATATATTGACTGAGATCAGCCATCTTGAAGTCAATGTTATATCATATGCTACTATGAATGAAAGTAGCTTATGTCTCCAGTAACCATTTTACAATGTCAGTAAACCATTGGTGTGTACATGATAATCGAAAATTGCTTACCTTAATTCTAAAAATAGAATTCCATTTTCCTAAGAACAAAGGAAAACACTATTAGTCAAATTTTGTATCACTGTTTCACTTTATTTTCCATAATAGTCATTTAGTCTCAAGTGCAAACATTTACACGGAAAAGTAACTAAGTTAAGTGAAGCCTTATATAGAAACAGCGACGTTAACCCTTTCGCATTTTTGACACCTAAGCATTTTGAAAACAAAGTGGCAAGACAAAACCGATAATCAACTATCACCCTTAATCATGATTAGCTCCAACTCGCGACCGATGTCAGAATTTTACTAATAATGTTGAGTTTTGTTTTTCGAAAATAGTAATAATAATAGAAAATAGTACACTGAAAACGAATATTCTTATTCGAAAACAGTATTCGAATATTCGTCCGTTTTTCGAATATTCGAATATTCGTTCCCATCCCTAATTTTAAGTAAATTAAACAGTTGCATGGCCAGAAAACTGCTAACCATGTTTTAGTAAGTTGGACAATTACCTTGCCAGAATACACGCCCCCATGACTGCCGCAAGCAGGAATTGAACCATTTTTTAGTAAATTGGGCCAAAACATATGCTCCCATGATCGCCGCAAGCACCTTGCCAGAATACACGCCACATGACTGCCGCAAGCAGGAATTGAACTGCTAACCATTTTAAGTAAATTGGACAGTTGCATGGCCAGAAAACACGCTACCATGACTGCCGCAAGCAGGAATTGAACTGCTGACCATTGTTAGTTAATTGAACAATTGTCTTACCAGAATACATGCCCCCATGACTGCCGCAAGCAGGAATTGAATTGCTAACTATTTTAAGTAAATTAGACAGTTGTCTGGCCAGAAAACACGCAAGCAGGAATTGAACTGCTTACCATTTGTAGTAAATTGGCCAAATGCCTGGCCAAAAGACACGCCCCCATGACTGCCACAAGCAGGAATTGAACTGCTAACCATCTTAACATTAATTGGACAGTTGCCTGGCCAGAAGACAAACCCCCATGACTGCCGCAAGCAGAAATTGGACTGCTAACCATTTTTAGTAAATTGGCCAATTGCCTGGCCAGAAAACTGCTAACCATGTTTAGTAAATTGGACAATTGCCCTGCCAGAATACACGCCCAAATGACTGCCGCAAGCCGGAATTGAACTGCTAACCGTTTTAAGAAAATTAGACAATTGCCTGGCCAGAAAACACGTTCCCATGACTGCCGCAAGCAGGAATTGAACTACTAACCATTTTAAGTAAATTGGACAATTGCCTGGCCAGAAGACATGCTCCCATGACTGCCGCAAGCAGGAATTGAACTGCTAACCATTTTTACTAAATCGAAAAATTGCCTGAAAACATGCCCCATGAACGCTGCTAGCAGGGATCAAACATCTCACCATTAATACTAGGCATTGGTATTTGCCTTGCCAGTAGACACGCCCCTTGATCGCCGCTAGTGGGGATCGAACATCTCGACATTAAACTAGGCATGGATATTTGCCTTGCCAGTAGACATGCCCCATTGGTGGAGATCAAACCTCTTACCGATTGCTTAATAATTCCCCTATTTATAGTGAGAGAGTTAGGGTTCTATTAGATAACAATGTTATGATAATTAGATTTACTATTTACATCAGTTGCTAGTCCTATTGTTGTGTAAATCGTCCAACTTGAGAGCAGAATGGGAAAGGCTCGAGTAATGACTTCCCTCTTTGACGCTCGGAGATGCAGGAATAGCATTACGACTGATACAACAATGTCAGGATACACTTGGTAGTAATGACTTCCGTCTTTGACGCTCGGGGATACAGGAATAGCATTACGACTGATACAACAGTGTCAGGATACACTTGGTAGTAATGACTTCCGTCTTTGACGCTCGGAGATGCAGGAATAGCATTACGACTGATACAACAGTGTCAGGATACACTTGGTAGTAATGACTTCCCTTTTTGACGCTCGGAGATGCAGGAATAGCATTACGACTAATACAACAGTGTCAGGATACACTTGATAGTAATGACTTCCCTCTTTGACGTTCGGAGATGCAGGAATAGCATTACGACTGATACAACAGTGTCAGGATACACTTGGTAGTAATGACTTCCCTTTTTGACGCTCGGAGATGCAGGAATAGCATTACGACTAATACAACAGTGTCAGGATACACTTTGTAGTAATGACTTCCGTCTTTGACGCTCGGAGATGCAGGAATAGCATTACGACTGATACAACAGTGTCAGGATACACTTGGTAGTAATGACTTCCGCCTTTGACGCCGGAGATGCAGGAATAGCATTACGACTGATACAACAGTGTCATGATACACTTGTTAGTAGTAATGACTTCCGTCTTTGACGCTCGGGGATGCAGGAATAGCATTACGACTAATACAACAGTGTCAGGATACACTTGGTAGTAATGACTTCCCTTTTGACGCTCGGGGATTGCAGGAATAGCATGACGACTGAATTATTATAAATTAATGTTAGTCCAGAATTAACTGTTCCAAAATAATTTTATTCTGGTATTGATTATTCCACAATTAATAGTTTGCAAACGTTCAACAAAGAATGAAAATACCTTATATTTCACAATTATCACCCGTATTAGTGAATTTTAATAAATCGGTCCATCACAAGGAAAAAGATACAGATACTTCTAGACATAGGCTGTTCCGAGATGGTTTCCTCCTCCATGTGTCGTATCATAGGTCTGTATATCCATGCTGTGTCCGTTTATAGAAAAACTGCACTTCGCATTCTTCCGGGTCATAAAGCAAACAGTGAACATGGCCATATCAAACTCGGGGCTCGAACCGTACATAAATGAACCCAAATTCTTTGGCTTTCCTATCCACGTGAAATGTGTACCGATTATGTTGGGCTGAAATTATCAAAGATGTGAAATCTATTTGACCCTTTCCGCATACAGAAAAATTATGAACAAATTCTCCTATTGCTACAATGTTTTCAAAAGACGTCTGATACAGAGACGTCAAAACGAGTCTCTATATAGGAAACCCTAACCCTTTATAGCAACTTCGAAACAGTACCTAACAGTATCTGTCTATTGAAATGAGTAACCAATATATGGTACGGAGAGACAATGATTATAGCAGTACCTGTCTATTAAAGATGTAACCCATGTAGAGTACAAAGAGACAATGATTATAGCAGTACCTGTCTATTAAAGATGTAACCCATATAGGGTCAGATAGACAATGATTATAGCAGTAAAGATGTAACCCATGTAGAGAACGGAGCATCTTCGCAAGCCAAGGGTAATTTGTCCATTACATTACCATAATTAATAGTACTTACGGGAATGGTAATGTACGAAGTAGCCTTGGCTAGCGAAGATGGGAACGGAGAGACAATGATTTTTACAGTACTTGTCTATTAAAGATGTAACCCATGTACAGAGAGACACTGATTATAGCAGTATCTGTCTATTAAAGATGTAACCCATATAGGGTACGGAGAGACAATGATTCTAGCAGTACCTGTCTATTAAAGATGTAACCCATGTAGGGAACGGAGAGAAAATGATTTTTACAGTACTTGTCACCCATGTAGGGTACAGAGAGACAATGATTTGAGCAGTATCTGTCTATTAAAGATGTAACCCATGTAGGGTACAGAGAGACAATGATTTGAGCAGTATCTGTCTATTAAAGATGTAACCCATGTAGGGTGCAGAGAGACAATGATTCTATCAGTATCTGTCTATTAAAGATTTAACCCATGTAGGGTACAGAGAGACAATGATTTTAGCAGTACCTGTCTATAAAAGATGTAATCCATTCAGTACCTATATATTAAAGATGTAACCCATGCATGTATTACCTGTCTATTAAAGATGTAACCTATGCAATACCTGTATATAACAGGTGTCACTTATGCAGTACCTGTCTATTAAATATGTAACCCATGCAGTA